>JAWZYU010000221.1:0-317000 GCA_038380435.1 Ryuthela nishihirai
TTACTCTAATTTCTTTTAAGAAATATGTTTCATATATGAGCACTTTGAAAAATAAAACTAATTAGATTTATATTTCCTTATTAATATTTTAAATTATACAATTTGATGAAGTTTTATAAAAACTAATATTATATACACTTTCTAATAGGTTCCAGTTATTTTGGCTTTGCTGGGTGTCTGGTATCATAATATGTTTGGAGCTGAAAGCCATGCACTTCTTCCATATGATCAGGTAAGTATTTTGAAAGTTTAAAAATTGTATTTAATCATTATATTCACTCTTTGTGACAAAAGAGTAAAAAAAGGAAGCCAGAGCTGGAAACATTTTAAAACATTTTTGAACTCCAGCAAAAAATAACAGCTCTGGCTCCAAAACTCTATAGTTTAGCCCTTTCTAAAGCTTGCTATGGTAGTGAAACATGGACCCTTTATAGGATAAGAAATTTGATTCTAGGTGTAAAAATGGTATTAAAGCAGTATTTTGTGTATTAGATGGTTTGATTTTGTAAGCAATGATGTTCTTCCACCCATCCAAATTTTACTGAAAGAATTGCTCAATATTCCTATTTTAGTATTCAAATTAAAAAAAAAATTTTTTTTCATTATAGCCTTTTTGTATATTATTGATTCTTAGCATCATAGCTGATGAAGAACTTATTTGAAAATCAAAAATTGCAATACTCTTTGAATATTTTTATGAATATATTTATATAATTTTCTTTATTTGCCTAGAAACATTGGAAAATGATTTTGTGGATTCACTAGCCAAAAATGCTCATAACCTAACTGAAATGACTCCAACCTATTCTTTTTATTCTACAGCTAAACTGGAACTAAAAAAATTGGAATTTTTTTTCAAACTCATTCAATTTTTAAGCCTTCATTTAGATATTATATTTATAATAAAATTAATTATTTAGAAAAGCTTCCACTCTCAAGGTATGAAGCAAAAATTATCTATAGATTATAAACAGATAATATAATGTTAAAAAATACAAAATATAGAATTAATCTTGTAGATTCACCAAACTGTAGTACATGCCTTTTGCCAGAAAATACTACGCATATACTGTTAAATTGCAGTAAATATATTAATTCAGAAAAAAATTTTTTGATAAGCTACAAGAAATTGGTATTCAAGAATTCCAAATAAATCTTATTTTGAATAACCCTTCGGATGAAAAAAAATTTAAAATTTATAAATTAATTTTAGAATTTCTTAAAGAAACAAATCTTTGGAATCTACTTTAAAATAAATATTAAAATAAACATAAAAACAAAATAAAAATGTTAAATTTTCTATTGGGTAAGCCTGTGGAAGGATTTCCCATATAAGCATGTAACGTATGTAACATAACGTAGCCTAGAAACATATATATCTAATACACTTCTAAGAAATCTAATGAACTATCTTGTGAATATACTTTACTTCAAATAGAACAGCACAATATTTTGGACTCTAATCATATTGCAAAAAATGCTTATAATAGAATTTTTATTTTTGCCTTGTACTTTTGTATCAAGATTAAGCACTTTAATTAATATGCATGTGTGCATATATGCACTTTCATCTGCAAGGCTATATTAATACGTTAACTATAGTCTCTTGTACAAAAATAATTATCAGTGAAAGAAATTGTTAAATATTCTCTAGCTATGTATAGTTGTGAATTAATTTAAAATTTAATAAACACTTCACTCTACACTATTGAAGTAGTAAATCTCACATGACAGCTGCAGTGACAACAAATGTAATTATTTCAAATATTTTGTGTATGGGAGATCTAAGGTAGAAATGTTGTATTGGTCTCATATATTAAACCTTTATTTGCATCTGTTTAATTGAATTTTGGCTGTTGTATAGTTGTCATTAAATTTTTTTATTCTTAAGCATCTAACAATGTATTAAATTATGATTGCAATTGTAAAGAGTAATTGAGTACAGAAGAATATCTTTATATATTTATATATAATATATATACATTTTTTAAATTTTCCATTTGGAGGAAATGGTATGATATTACAGTTTATATAACTTCATAGTTTTTAAATAAAATTTTTTGTTTTTAGTATATGCACAGGTTTGCAGCATATTTTCAACAAGGTGATATGGAATCAAATGGAAAATATGTGACCCGCAGTGGAAAAAGGGTAAATTATACTACAGGTCCTATTGTTTGGGGTGAACCTGGAACTAATGGGCAACATGCATTTTATCAACTTATTCATCAAGGTATCGAATTTTGATATGTTATGGCAAATTGACTATATCTTTAAAATTTGTATTATCTGATTTTACTTAACAGTTTTGCAAATAGAAATGAGGAATGAAGTAAAAGCTTTTAACTGAACAAATATTTAGAAGTTAAAACTATTGTTGAAATTGATTGAAATTTGTAATGCATGTAAAAGTGTGTAAATTTGAAATGAAAAATAAGGGATCATGTCACATTATTGTGCACTCCACTATTTGCTTGGATGTAAATATTCGTAGAAGGAGAGATGCACTTCTTAGTAGCTTTAACCAAGCAAAAATGCTTGCTAGCATTTCTGTTTCAGTCATCTCTTATTCCTTCCATACTCTTCAACTGGGGGGCAAGAGTTGGCTCAGTCAGTAGCATATGATCTGCAGGTCCCAGGTTTGAGTCCCAACTGTGACAGCTTTGAGATTTATCTCTGCTAAACCCCCATCTTTGTTCGAAAAGAAACACCGGTGGGGTTGGAAATGTATAGCTGTGATTTTGTGTGTAGGAGAGCCACACACTGTGCACTTAAAGAAAATTCTGGATATTCTTGATGGGAGGCTTGTAACAGTGCCACATGTACAGAGATGATCCCCATATACTTGTGCAAAATAGACATGAGTTTTTTTCACATCATCCCCAAGCTGAATCCTTCTGAAAATGTAAAATCCTTTTCCTTCTTTAATAGGCTTTTCGCAGACCGAATTTTAAGCACCACCTGCAAAGAGAGAAATGATGATATGGCCTTTGTTTTTAACATGTAAGGACAAGTTTAGACAAGGTTTCAAACAGGTCATAGCTTGTTAACTTCGAAGGAACAAGTGCAAATCTATAGACACATGTCAAGAACTTTTTAATGCCCTCCATAAAGAAGAAGATGACCTAAGTTAACTACTCAGTGGATACTTCACAGCCATTGAAGCATGGGTTGGGTCAGTTGGCAGTGCACAACTTGGCTTGTAACATGATGTTCCCCCCAGGTTTGAGTGTTTATTGTGAGTTGAGATTTTTTTTTCTGCTAACCCCTTCTCTAAGTGAGAAAGTGAACACTGATGAACTTGAAATGGTTGTCGCAATCAAATGGGATGTTTGGTTGCAGTCCTGTGTGCAGGAGAGCCATGTGCATGTAAAGAATACATTAAGATGGCTGTGATTTTTTATTTTTTTTTCTACTAATACACTGATATGACCTTGAAGTTTCCATCTATTTCATAACAGCTATGCCTTCACTTATCCAGTTTTGAGTCCTTGTGACCTAGTCTTTTTGTCCATTACGTGCACAAAAGTGTCATTTAAAGATAAAACAGCCCAACCCAAATCCTCATAGCCAAAGTAAAACCAGGGAATTGATAACATTCATGTATTGAAAATCATAATACTTGATGTGTAAACTAGAGGCCATGGTCCTGCTTATGAGATCAATATATTATATATATTTTTTGGCTTCTAAAACTATCACTTTAATTATGTTACTTGTTTGTATTATTTTTTTACAGAAATTTGCAACTGATGTACTTTTTTTCCTTCTGTTTTTAAGGAACAAGACTGGTTCCATGTGATTTCATTGCTCCTGTTGAAACACAAAACCCAATAAGTAATAAGTTGCATCATGAGGTAAGAATTTATTTGGATTTTTGTGAATTTGGTCTTTCAAATAATTAAATTTGCTGTTCATATGTACAATTGATGAAATTCATGAATGCTCTATCCATAAAAGAGTTGTACTATATTATTATCTTTTAATTTATTTTTATGTCTGAATTCTTCCCATGATTTTTTGCTTCTGTTTGATGCTAATTTAGCACTGGAAATGAAGTATCAGAATTTTTCAGTTATAGGGTACTTTTCGAAAATAATGGAAAAATATATTTATAATACTGTTTTTAACTTTTTACTTAAACACAACATAATTAATGGAAATCAATTTGGCTTTCAAAAAGGAAAAAACACAATTCAACTAATTTCCAATATTGCAAATAATATTAATAAATCATTGAATAATAGAGAAAAAATTGTAACTATGTTCTTAGATTTAAAGAAAGCCTTCGATACAATAGATCATAGCATTTTACTAAATAAATTGGAAAATTACGGTATTCGCGGTATATTGTTAGATTGGTTTAGAAATTATTTATCGGACAGATACACAATTACTAAAATAAAAAACTGTTACAGCAGAAAAGTAATTACACGATATGGAATTCCCCAAGGCTCAATTTTAGGTCCTTTAGTATGCATAAATGATTTGTTCAATACAAAATTAAATAGTGCTATTTATCTATATGCTGACGACATTGTTTTAATAAACAGTCAGAAATATTTAAATGATAGCATTTCAGAGGTTCAAACAGATTACAATAATATTATTAGATGGTTAAATCATAATAAAATATATTTAAATGAGAAAAAAACAAAATTGATGATTATTCATTCACCAGGATTTCATATTCATCAAAACCTCTTTATCAAAACTCATAAAATAAATTGAAGAAAAAAGGATGCTTCAAATTATGAATCATTATGTAGTTGCCCACTTGTTGAGCAAGTAAATAAAATAAATTACTTAGGAATCATTTTTGATGAATATTTTAGGTGGAATGCCCATATATCCCACATATGTGAAAGCTTGAGAATATCAGCGATAAAAATTGAAATACGTATTAAATATGGAAACCTGTGTAATATTTTATAAAGCAATATGCGAATCTATTTTAAATTATGGAATAATTGTGCATGGAACAACTAACTTAACTACCATAAATAAAATAGAAAAACTGCAGTCTATAATAGCTAAAAATATTATTCCGTTTCATTTGCAAAAAATTTATAAAACTTCTACCGATAGATTAAAATTTTTAAACCTTTTATCCTTCAGCAATTTATATAAATATAATGTAATAATTAAAAAAATTTTTGACGAAACTTACAAACTAAAAATTCAACATAACAAAAATACAAGACTTCAAAACCGAGGTTATTACAAATTGCCAAATTTTCAAAATAATTACGGGAAACATACCTCCGAATATCAAGTACCACTTATATTAATGCTATTCCAAAAGAATTACTAAATATAGATTCTTTTAGAAGACTTAAAATGGAATTAAAAAATTATTTGGTATTTTCTAGTTAGCTGATTATTATGTGTTGTGTTTTGAGGATTTATTTGATGTACACCATTTTTGTGGCTGAATGACCTATGTATAATATAATTTATTCATTTTCCTGCAGATAAGCTATTTAGCTTTGCGGGTCATATTGTAAATGTATTTGTATTCTTTACTCTTATGAATAAAAATTATATTCTTTAAAAAAAAATGATAATGGTCACTTTTATATCTGCCAGACCTCCCTGTGCTGGACACTATCTTTCGATTTTGTTTCTTTTTTTGTTGGCCTGCATCCAAAAGTAATCTCCAAGGAAGCAGATCTCAGTAATTTCATCATTAATACATTGTTCTTTACTCTTATATGTATATATAGTTAAACTATACACTATCTCTAGATGGTATTCTGTTCTTGGAGCTGCTATAATTTTAACTTCTTTGATTTGAAGAATGGTATATATTTACCTTCTTGCACTGTGGCCTGTAAATGGTAGCTAGGTAGTCGCTGGAAGGATAGCTATGCACCAATCCCTTGTGATAATGCATAGAACTAGCCAGGCCTAGTACCTAATGTCCGACCCTGCCTTCTTTTGGTGCAGTCCTTTGGTAACTTTCAAAAGAGATACTCTCTTGTGGAAGTGAATGGAAGGGGAGGGCTGCCAGATTAGTGTAGCCTACTGATCTGGACAACTATGGCTACTTTTTTTTCTACCCTGCTGAGGAGTGGTTAACCACACAGGGTCCTGGTGCTGACCATATAAACCTACTGGACTGAAATAAGGCTCTGAGCTTGATTATGGATCCTGAATATGCTTTGGTGGGCTTCTGTGGAGGGATAATCTTCCATTGTGTTTTCTGTTTATTTGTGGGTTGACAGACCCAAGTGAATAGATTTACAGGATATGTTTTATCAGCTGGTGGATAATCCTGAGCAGAGGTCATCGCAGGCACCTGAACTCTTGCTTCTACTGGCATCATCAAATTCTACATTGGAAGTAGTCTTCCAGTGTAGTGGCTTCATCCTTTAGTGGTGGGGGAACGAGGCTGTTTAATATTTTTTGGCATTCCTTCTCTTAATAAACGTAGTTTCTTTAAACATCCTACTAACCATTTTCTCTCTATAGGTGGTTGGAATGTGAGGACTCTGCACAGAGATTATTCTCTTGATGTCCTCATACAAGAATTCCACCTTTATAATTTAGATATTCTTGACTTGCAAGAGACCAGATGGGCAGATAAAGGTCAGATTCTTAAAAATAATCTTAAATTTATCTTTTCAGGGAGGGAAGATAATAAATATCACCAAGGTGTGGGTCTGCTTCTCAGCAGATACACTAGTGATGCTCTTCTAGAATATGAGTGCATTAATGAAAAGTTTCTTACAGCAAAATTTCAGACAAGCATTAAAAGACTTGAATGTTATCTGCTGTTATGCCCCCACTGAGGATGAGGATGAGGATGAGAAGGATAGATAATGGAACAAAGGATAGGTTTTACGGACAACTTCAGGATATTTTTAATTCTGTCAAGAAAGGAGATATTACCCTTGTTCTAGGTGACTTCAATGCCAGAATTGGTATTGACTCTGATCTTTGAGGAGGGGATAATAGGCCTTTTTGGTATTGGTAGCTGCAACTGCAATGAGCAGTGTCTCCTACAGGTAAGTAAATTTAATGGTTTGAGAATAACTAACACTTATTACAAACACCATGACATAATAACACATGGGTGTCACCAGATGGATTGCATAAGAATATGATTGATTATATATTAATTAACAACAAATGGGCTAGTTCTGTTAGGAATACCAGGTCTTATAGGGGAGCTGAATAAGGATTTGACTATTACATTTTTAAAAGTGTCTTGCAACTTAAACTTAAGAAGTGTTGTGCTAAGGTTGAAAATTTTACCTTTAATTTTGATGCTCTGAATGACAAAGTTATAGCTAAAACTTGCCATGATAGGTTACTTAACCATTATGACAGTCATGGTTTGCTTACTACTGAAGTTGAGGAAGAATAGGACCATTTTCAATGGGCTTTTCTGAAACTAACAGAACTATTTTAGGAAAAAAGGAGCAGAGGAGGCAGAATTATTTGAGTGATAAGGCACTTGAACTTATTTCAAAAAGAAGGAATTGCAGGAATGTCCTTAATCAATAGCTTATTAGTCCTAATAGAAAGTATTACAGGGAGCTTAATAAACATGTAAAAGATCAGTTTGCTGTTGATAAGAATCTTTGGCTTGATGGCTTGGCTGACAAGGCAGAAGAAGCAGTTAGGCAGCACAACAGCAGAGAGCTGTACCAGATAGTTAATGTTCTGTGTGGTAGAAAATGGACAGGTATAATACGGGGATTGAAGGATAAACAAAGTAAGGTTACAGCAGGTTGGGATTCCGTCAGGCTTAGGTGGGCTGAACATTTCAGTGATGTTCTAAAGAATGTGGTTAGTTCTACTCCCATTGTTTGTAATGATGATAGATGCATTCTGGCTTTAATGTTGTGGGGGCGGAGGGGGCTCAGTTGGTAGTGTGCCAGGCTCGTAATCTATAGTTCCCAGATGGGTCAGCATTGAGATTTATCTCCGCAGAATTCCCTACCCTTCCCACGGTCAGTAGGGGACATCGATGGGCTTGGAAAGGCCACTGTCCGTCGGATGGGACATAAAGCCATGGCCCCATGTACGGGAGAGCCATACCCTGTGCACGTTTAAAAACACCCTGGATGGCCTTGATGGGAGGCTACCATCTGTCTCCCAACAGCTGTTCCAGTGGGTCCCCTCCCCAAACCTTCTCTGAGCCTTTGGGGTCCATGTGACCTGGCCATTTAGCCCATGGTGTGCAAAAAAGTGCTGCTCAGAGGTAAAACAACCCAACCCAAGCTTTAATATTGGCCCTATAACAAACTTAAACTACAATAAATCCCCAGGGGTGGATTTAATTACTACAGAATTGCTTAGAGCTGGGAATGTTTCGGTTACCACGTGGATGACTGAAATTTTGAATTATCTTTATGTTAAAGGCATGGTTCCTAAGGATTTTACCAAAGTTATTATTATCCCTATTTTCAAAAAAGGTGATCACAGTTTTTGTGATAACTATAGAGGTATCAGCCTACTTTCTGTTCCAGGTAAAGTTCTTTGCATGATTGTGCTTAATAGAATTAAGAATTTGGTTGACAGTCAATTGCATGATGAGCAATGTGGTTTCAGAAGTGGTAGAGTATGTGTAGATCAGATATTTTCACTCAGGCAGATTTCAAAAAGGCTTTCAACTCTGTTGATCGGCATAATTTGTGGTTGATTTTGATATTTGATATTTCTTTTATGTTCTAATGTCTATTGTTCATTTTGTTTTTCCTATATAAGGGTGTATATAACCAGTTACTTTATCCTGTAATGGAACGTCATATATATATGTGAAGTTATGTTTATTTCAAAGTAGACCTACAGCTTATGAGTATGTGCTCATTCTTTTGCTTCCTGTAAGTTGTGAGACTTGGTGAGTGCATATTTGACTTATTGACTTGAAAGTTTAACAATGAAAAAAGTATGTTTTTAATTGTTTTAATTTTATATCTTAACAGATTTTACTTGCCAACTTTTTGGCTCAGCCAGAAGCACTTATGAGAGGGAAATCAAAGGCTGAAGCTGAAGAAGAACTTCAAAAATCAGGCTTAAGTGGAGAGAATTTGGAAAAAATTTTACCCCATAAGGTGTGTTTTCATTACAGTTTATATATATATTTAAAAGTCATACATATTATTTACTAAATAAATATTCATACTTGTTCCATAATCAACTACTTCTAAATCAACTATTGTGAATATTGATAATGAGAGGATGTTGGCCATGGATGGCAACAATTGAGGGGCAAGACCCTTGTTGAGTCAACTACAAAGCTGTCTGCTATTTGCAGAGCTTCAGTGCTATCCATGAGATTCTTCTTAACAAGAGTCCATTATTGGATGACACCATCCATTTTAAATCTTGCCACTTTCTATCATTGTTTACTGTAATGGTGCCGATAGAGCTGTCTCCAAAGATAACTGGCATTGCATCATCTTCACGACTACTTGAAATTTATGCTGGATATGGCCAGTCACCAAAATCACATGAAGATCCATGGTCATGGGTCTGATCCATCCAACTATTTGGAAATGGTACTGAATGGGTAGCTAATTATAATGGTTTTGTGTGCTATCAATTACCATGGCCAATCTCCTTTGAGGTTCATTGCAAAAAGTTTGATTACCCTTTGATAAGCTGATGGTATCCTGCCACCCATTGAAATACCTTACCTCCTGGATGTCACTCTTAGCGGAAAATCTTAGCGTGAAATTCACATACTGTGATCATCTTCAGACAGTGTCTACATGATGTGAATCATACCCTGGCCCCAGCTATATTCTTGGATTTGTCTCCATCATTTGTGTTTGTAAAATGCTGGGATACGATCAGCAGACCTGTCTGCTACAAAATTCAAATTATTGCAACCAGTGATCATGTGAGTGAAGCATGATAGACTGCTCTGTAAGATAATTATTTTCACCTATTTGATTGCAGTGATGCATAGTTGCATATATTTTTCAACAATAAATGCCACATTATATCTTGATGAATGTTTATTGTGTGTAATATATCTAGTGCTCGAAATTAAGGATAGTATATCTCAGAAAATATATGATCTGAAATATAGTGTAAATGTAAATTTCTAAGTACCGAAGAAAACATGCATATGCATTTAACTCTTGCAAATTAAATAAAATAAATACCCCCTCAAGTAGCTGCTTGCCACAGAGGTCTGACAGGAGCCTGTGAGTTTATATGCCTTAGTAGAAGATCTGAGAGAATGGCAGGACCTCAGTAGAAAAATGACACATACATCCATACCTTACCCGGGGCTCGAACCCAGGTCCCTTAGATTAGTAACTGAGTGCGCTAACCACTCAGCCACAGGGCAGGTTAGGTTGCTATAAAAGATCATGTAACTGCAGTTTGCCAAACATTTCCATTTCAGCTAGTCTGGCATTAACTTGGGTAGCTATTTGATTTCACAATGTCACAAAGATGTGGTATGGATTATTGCATACAGTGGAGAGCAATGGGTGAGATGAAAGCAGGTGAATCCCAGACCGAGGTATCCACGGCCTTAATTGTGCCACAGAATGCTCTCTCAGTACTTAGGAGACAATTTCAAAAACCATTGAAATTAGTATAGAATATGATAAGATTGTCCTAGGATCACAACTGCTTAGGACACCACTATATGTTTTTAACAGCAAGACAAAATAAAGATTTTGAAAAGAAGATTTCTCTAAATTGAAATGGTCTCGAGAGCTGTCAGATGTCACAGAGATAACAGTTTCAAGACATACTGTGTAAAGGAGGCTTTCTGGATTGGATTGGATTGTTTTACCTCTGAGCGGCACTTTTTGCACACCATGGGCTAAATGGCCAGGCCACAAGGACCCCGAAGGCTCAGAGAAGGTTGGGGGAGGGGACCCACTGGAACAGCTGTTGGGAGACAGATGGTAGCCTCTCATCAAGGCCATCCAGCGTGTTCTTTAACATGCACAGGGTATGGCTCTCCCGCACACAGGGCCACGGCTTAACGTCCCATCCGACGGGCGGCGGCCTTTTCAAGCCCATTGGTGTCCCCTACTAACCATGGGCAAGGCGGGGAAATTTTGCGGGGAGGCTTTCTGAACTCAAGATATGTAAAGTATGCACAAAAAGCAATAATTTATGCCCTCCCATCAACAGAGGAGTTCATTCAGCATGGTACAGACAGCATCACTTCTAGAATCCAGAACAATTGTCAGAGTCCACACTTTGCCAGTAATGTGTATATCTCCAGTAGTTTATAGGAATTTGCATTTATTATGATAAAGCTGACTTTTGTGCATTACTATTATGTGTTAGAAATAGAGATTTGTAGTTAATTTGATTCAATATTTACCAGTTGCTCTCAATTGAAGCAGCGAAATTCTTTAATTATATTTTAGTGAAAATGATAAATTTTCAAGAATTGCTTTTAAAATGATATGCATTTAATTATTGTTGTTTGTTTAAAGGTTTTTGAAGGCAATAGACCAACAAATTCTATCATGGTGAATAAGCTTACTCCATTCAATTTAGGAGCTTTAATAGGTGAGTATTATTATTGCTAAGGTGAACAAAAACATTGAGTTACGGTAAAGTAATTTTAACTATTCTGTTTTATATTGATGAAATGTGTAAAATTTGTTTCAGGATTGTTAGTTAAAGCATAATTTCAGCTTGGTGGAGTTTAAAATAAATATATATGAATTTTGTAATTCAGATCTAAAATATTCATATGTAAAAAAGTATGCATGAATAATTTGATTTTATTGTTAATGCTATAATTCATTGTATTTACAAATTAAAGGTGAAAAACAATTTTTTTTGGAAAAATCAAATTATTTTTATTAAAAGACTAATTTTGATGGAAATTTAAGTTGAAAGAGTAAACAGAAATTTTTATTTTTATTTTATAAATAACAATGTATTTATTTACTTTGCTACTCTTGCAGTTGAGTCAAAAGATCCTTGATTGCCCCTAGTATATAATTAATAACTTCCATTTATTATTGTTATGATATACTGTTTTTTTGTTATACATAATTTACTTTTATATATGTTAAATATTAACATTATATATGAAATATTATAAATTAGTTGTTTATATTTAAAGTAATATGTATGTGATATATTGCTGAGGTCCTGCCATCCTCACAGACCTACTACTTTGGCATATAAACTGACAGGCTCCTGTCAAGACCTCTGTGGCAAGCAGCTGCTTGAGGGGGTATTTATTTTTTTTTTTTTATTATGTGATATATGCAAAAATTATGACTATATGAAGCCAAATGTATATCAGTTTAATTAAATGCATGTGTGCATTTAGTGAAATTTGAAACAAAAATTAAAAAGTGTAACCATTAAAATGTTGAAATATTAATTAATGCAATAAATATCCTTGCTGATTTTTTAAAAAAGTTTTCAAATAATTTATGACCTTATTTTAAAATACATGCTGAACAGGAATAGAGCATGCTATATACCAAAAGAGCAGATTAATTGTAAAAAATAATATTAATAAAATGGGTAAACTATTACACTGTACAACACTGAAAAATGTTTCGGAAATGAAAACAGGTGTTTTTTTCCGATTTCAAGGTGCTAAACACAATTATGAGATTAAAAATGGGTGATTGGCTCTCTTTTTGAAAAATACAGAAGGCTACATCGATATACTTGTCATCAAAAAGGCCTACCACCTTTACTTCAGGTGCAAGATTGGAGATTAATGGAGGAACTGGACTCCTCATATAGTATGTAATAGTTGTACAACACGTCTTTGCAGCTGGCTAAATGGCAAGAGGCAGTTGATACCATTCCTTTAATATGGCAGGAACCATCCAACCATGTGAGTACCGTTACTTTTGTATGACACCTATGCTGGGAAGTGTTATTACTAAAAAGGAAAAGCAGACACTAGACTACCCCAACTCACCATCTGCCATTTGCCCAGTGTCACATGGGGAAAACCTGCCCATCCCGGAGCCACCAGAACATTACAATGTGGACTCAGAGGAAGAAGAGGAGGAAGAAATGGGAACACAGGAAATAGCATCTGTAGATCCTGACTTTATATCCACAATATCAGATTTACCACACAAGATCATGCAGAACGAGTTGAATGATCTTGTTACGAGATCTGGAGCTGTCAAAGAGCAAGGCGGAACTCCTAGGATACTGACTGCAGCAAGTAGAATCTCCTTGATAGAAATGTGAAAGTAAGTGTATATAATAGCTGCCAAAAAAGATCTGGTGTTGTTCTTTACCATGGTAGATAACCTGGTTTGCTTGCAAAGATGTTTACTGTTTATTCACATCCCTCCACATGACACATACTCCAGAAGAATGGAGGTTATTTATAGATTCCTTGAAATTTAATATGAAAGCCATTCTTCTACACAATGGGAATGTGTTTCCTTCTGTCCGAGTAGGCCATGCTGTTAATATGAAGGAAACTTATGAAAATATCAAACAATTACTTCAATACATAAATTATGACAAATGCAAGTGGCACCATGCTGTTAATATGAAGGAAACTTATGAAAATATGAAACAGTTACTTCAATACATAAATTATGACAAAATGCAAGTGGCATATTTGTGCGGACTTAAAAGTCTTTTCTCTTTTGCTTGGACTACAGCTTGGATATACAAAGTTCTGTTGCTTCCTTTGCAAATAAAATAGCAGAAACAAAGCCTCTCATTATGGTAAGAGGATTTGGCCTTCTTGGCAATCACTAGAGCCAGGGAAGAAGAATATACAGCATCATCCAGGTACAATCCATGAAGATTTTGCTGCTACCTCTACATATAAAATTGAAGCATAATGAAAAATTTTGTCAAGGCTATAGATCAGATGCAAACTGCCTTTCTGTACTTTTGATAGAAATTTCCAAGACTTAGTGATGCAAAGATAAAAGAGGTTGTTTTTACTTGTCCAGATATTTTACTCACTGCTACATGATGAGGTATTTGATTGTATCATTGCTGGTGATGAATGGAGAGTATAACATGCCTTCCAACAGGTGGCAATGGGCTTCTTAGGGAATGAAAAAACAGAAAATTGCAAGGACCTTATGGAAGAATTGCTGTCCTCATATCACAAACTGGGATGTTGTATGTCTTTGAAGGTATATTTCTTAAGTTTTTATTTGGATTTCTTTCCTGCAAACTATGGCACTGTGAGTGATGAGCATGGGGAACATTTTCATCAGGAAACTACTACAATGGAAAAGAAATATGGAGGAAGATGGATCCCATCAACGTTAGCAGATTACTGCTGGAATGTGATGTTAGATTCTCAAGATTTGATATATAAGTGGCAGGTGAAGAGATGGCAGTTGCTGTAGACCGATACGTAACCTTCAGCAAATGACATAATACACTTGTATTATGTCATTATTACACAGTACCTCAATTTACATAAGAAACTGCTATATGCAACACTTCTGAAACATATCAAAGGTCAAAATTTGTTGTTCATTGTTATTTTAACATGTTAAAGAATGTTTTAATTGCAATTCTATATTTTACCTTCAGTAATAGTGTACATTTTTTATTTATTATTATTAAATTTATAATAAAATAGTTTTTTTCTAATTATTTTCCTATTCAATTTAATTAATTGAAAAACATTGAATTGTAGTTATAGTTGTTGGATTGTTTGTTTTACCTCTGAGTGACACATTTTGCACACAATGGGCTAAATGGCCAGGTCACAAAGACTCCAAAGACTTAGAGAAGTTTGGGGAACAGGGACCTACTGTACAGCTCTTAGGAAATAGATGGTAGCCTTCCCTATGCATCCCTTCCTAAATAGATGGTAGCCTTCATCCAGCATGTTCTTTAATGTTCACAGGGTATGACACTCCTGCAACCAGTCCACAGCTTAACATCCGATCCCATGGAAAACAGCCTTTCTGAGCCCCTTCAGTATCTCCTTTTTCACCAAGAGCAAGATAGGGGTTAGATAGATAAATTCTCAACTCTTACACAGATGGGACTTGAACCTGGGAACTGCAGATTGCAAACCTGGTAAGCTACTGACAGAAATACACATTCCCACAGTTACAGTAGCAAGTTAGACTTTAATATATAACTTGCTATGTAACTGTGGTTTCCATAAAATAAAGAATAACTAAAAGCATGGTGGAAAAATAAGGTTTAAAATGAAAATTCAAAAGAACCAATATATATTATTTTGCAAAAAAACTGTCCAACTCTAAAGAAGTGGAAAGTTGGTCTGATAAGCAATACTTGTATAAATGGTTGGTAGGATGAAGAACCATACACTGGTTTCCATAAATTAAGGGGATGGGGGTGATTCAGTCGGTAGCTTTGCAAAGCTTGTTAATCTGTAGTTCCTGGGTTCGAGTCCTAACTGAGCCAACATTGAAATTTATCTCCACAAAACTTCCTGACCTGCCCAAGGTCAGTAGGGGACGCCAATGGGTTTGGAAAGGCCACCGTCCATCAGATTGGATGTTAAGCTGTGGCTCCATGTATGGGAGAGCCGTACCCTGTGCACATTAAAGAACATGCTGGATGGCCTTGATGGGACACTACCATCTGTCTCCCAACAGCTGTTCCAGTGGGTCCCCTCCCCCAACCTTCTCTGAGCCTTTGGGTCATTGTGACCTGGCCATTTAGCCCATTGTGTGCAAAAAAAGTGCCGCTCAGAGATAAAAAAACCCAACCAACCCAAAAATCCATAAATTAAAGAACGTCCAGAAAATGCATTGGATCTGTTGCATGTGAATTGAAATATAAGTGTATATAAACAGTGTGCAATAACAGTTGAAAATAGAATAACGCTTCTAATTCCCAAATTATATTAAACTTGTTTGAGTAGATGCTGCGATGTGCCACTGCATGCATTAACTCACGAGGGTCTTGAGGCATCAAGGACTTCAGGGTCAACTTGAGTGTACTAGTATGGTTGATTATTAAATTCCATTATTATGACATGTGAGTTGTTCCTCATCCTACCAACCATTTATATAAGTATTAATTATCAGACAAAGCTTTCCATTTCTTTAGAGCTGGACAGTTTTTATGCAAAATAATATATATTGGTTCTTTTGCATTTTCATCTTAAACCTTTTTTTCCCACCATGTCTTGTGTTCATTTATTTTTGACAGCCAGTATATTTAACAAAGATAGTGTTTATTCTCATAAATGTTAATAACTGATATTATAAATATCTTAATAATAACTTTCAAAATAGTTTTTGAAAAATAGTTGTTTAACTATTTTTAAAATTCTGCTCTGATTTTAGCGATGTATGAGCACAAGATCTTCACCCAAGGAATTATTTGGGATATTAATTCTTTTGATCAGTGGGGGTAAGTATGTTGACTTTTACATTTTAAATTTTGGCAATGAATTGTTCCTGTATGAAGCAATGTAAATATTGACAGTTTCTAAAGAATGTCTCAAATGCGCAAATATGTAGTCTGGAATCCTCTTAATTAATGCTGCTTTAAATAGTTCGTCCCATGGCCGAGTGGTTAGCGCACTTGGCTACTGATCTAAGGGACCTGGGTTCGAGCCACGGGTAAGGCATGGATGTGGGTGTTGTTTTTCTGTTGAGGTCCTACCATCCTCTCAGACCTTCTACTATGGCATATAAACTGACAGGCTCCTGTCAGACCTCTGTGGCAAGCAGCTGCTTGAGAGGGTATTTATTTATTAAATATTGGTATGAATAAAATTTTTTGATGCCTAATATTATATAACCTCTCATAGTTTTAGTTGTGAGTTTTATAGATCTTTCTGATCTATAAAAGCCTGCATAGATTATTAGGAAAGTTTTTAAAAGTCAGCTTCTAGTTTATATTAATCATACAGTTGTAGGTACTTATATACAGCAAGCATTTATCGCAATATGATTAAAGGAACTGGAAAAAGCATTTGGTTAAATGAACACTTCATTACACAGAACAAGGCCTCAATTTTCATTCATGTGGATTAAAGCAACACAAAAAAAAATCCATTACAAACAGTTTTAATAAATTATAAAGTGAAATATTACTCTGTTGAGTGCTCTTGAATGAGATATTGCAAAGCAAACTGCACCAAGAAAGGATCATTGATTACTTACCATCTGACAGTGTGTACATGTGAATGTTACTTACCATGTGCTAATGGTGACAATAAAGAACCAGTTGCTGTCAGATCAAAGGCTGTATTTGTCAAATGTTCACAATTTACTGAAAATAAAGGCCGAGTATACATTGCTGATCCAATCAATGTTTAAAAAATCTAGAATCGTTTTAATTATTTTTAATCAAATTTTCATAATTCAAATTTTAAAATAAATTGCCTGTTGATTTATTGTAACGAAATTTAATATTTCCTTAATAAAGGTTTTGTGGTCATTTTCTATACAGTGCAAATGTTTCAGAATGAAATGTACTTTGAATTGTTGCCCTAACATTTTGTTCATTTATCAACTGAAAAAAGTTTCTCCTCGTGATTCAAGGAAATGTTCATAGGTTAGCAACTAAGTTTTATGTTGCATCTACATTTAATTAACTTTCTGGCTTTAAACGTTTTTTATTTGTATTCAAATGCATTATTTCTATGCACTACATATTTATATTGTGGGTTCATATAATAGTATTCCTTCAATTGTAATCTCTGCGGAGCTTTTTGTTTTGGGAATGTCACTTTCAATCCTGAAGAGGCAGGGCAGCTGATTGAAAATAAGTGTACTGTAAATTGCAGATCCTAAATAAACAACACTATTGACTTGCAGAAGTTTTTGATCTATTAATGTTTGGGTAAATGTGTCTCTGTTCAGTTTGTTTGACTGTAGTTCTGATCTCTTGAGTTGAATGTTTTGGAAATTAATATTTTCTTGTTCATAACAGTTAGAGTATCTTTCAGAGGATTGCACCATTTTCATAAATGTGACGTAATTTTGCTTCTTTGTATGTGGGGGAGAGTGGAGGGGGCTTGAGTCACCTTACCTTTTTAATTTTAAAAAATTTGCATCATAACTTTTATGTAAACAGCACAACCAACTAGAATTTATTTTAAATCAGGAATCTGCAACCTTTTTGAAAGAAGAACACCAAGGTATTCATAGACTAACTTCATGATCACCAAATATCTCTTGGGATCCCATAATCAAAATAATAAAAAATATGGTTCTAGAGTCTGTAGAAGAGGAATATCTGCATGGATATTAATAACTAAAAAAGTTTTCTTAGGATGCAACAAATTTTATATTGCTTTGCACTCAATTTTATGAGTAGTAGGTATGAAGTCAGCATGGGAAGTACAGCAAAATAACATGTGCTTTTTATGTTATCTGAGTATCTCTGTGACTATATTTCTCTAGAATAGAGGTTCTGAATGTTGGTCCAAGGGGTTCTGAATGTTGGGCCAAGGGATTGGTCCCTTGGGGATACAGTAAAATTTTTTGGGGTATTCCTTGAGAGCTCAAAAGTCACTAGATCTAGTAACAGATTAAAAATAACCATTGTTATACTATAACTATAGTTTTATCTATCTAAACAGGGGTATGCCAGTTACATGCACATTTCCAGGGTACGTGAAGCATAAAAGGTTGAGTACCACTGCTCTAGAAGAATGCAGGCACTGGTGTTGTAACAATTAGTGGAATGGCTGCTTATAAAAAAAAGTGCAATATTCTGGAAGATAACTCTAGGGTCAAGGAAACTTTCATCATTATTTAATATTCTGGACATGGTGAGAGTTAAGATATATTCACTAACATATAAGAGAAGTTACAGTCTTCGCAATTTCTTAGTGTTGTGAGTTACAATATAGCATTTCATTATAGCATTAACATGTGTATTAATGACAGTCATATCTCATTACTGTTCCCTGAACTGTTGGGATAATTTTATATCAATAGGTGCTATGAATGGTGATTTTTTTAAGTGAAAGCAATGAATCAAGTTTTAACCATAAGTATGTTAAGTTGTTTAGCCACTTAAAAGTTACTTTTGTACCTTTTTTTGCTTTTTTTTCATTTTATCTGACAATTCATTAATTGCAGTCTATATTATTCGTTATCGTGTAACAGTTCAAAATATATTGTTTTGTTAATCTGCATTTTTTTGTACAGAGTGGAATTGGGTAAGCAGTTGGCTAAACTCATTCAACCAGAACTTAAAGGCAAAGACCCAGTTACCAGTCACGACAGCTCTACCAATGGTCTCATCAATTTCATTAAAAAGTACAACTAAATTTCATACCCTAATAGAATGTGATATCAGAAAAGCATTTACATGTAAATGCCTGTTAACAGTTGTATGTTAAATTAATCTTTATATACAGTGACACTTAATTGTCAGCATTCCTTTTTATTTCAAATATGCAAAATTAGAAGGAAAAACTGTTACTGGGGAATTGCTTTTGTTTAGTAATAATAAATAAATGTTGTTGCAAATAATTTTACTAATTAGTTGGTAATGTTTTTTGTGATTTTTGTTAAACATACATACACTCTAGATTCAAAAATTACCGTCTCAGAAAAAGAGAACCTGAAATGTGGTGGGTAGACAATGTCAAACACGCTCTCATTAGAATTGTCCTACATTGACCAAAGGCAACAGTTATAGCTCAGGATAAACATGTTTAGAGATCTGAATTGCAGTCTAGGTCATTTGTAGTCTTTGTCTGCTTGAAGATTATGTATTCACAGTAGTAACTTGTGTACTTCTAAACATGAGGATTGAAATTAGTGGGGGCGGGGATGCAAAATGAAGGGAGAAAAATGTTCATTGTGTAAGTAATAATAAAATTTTTATTCTGCTAAAGTCTATACTGGAATAAAATTATAAATAAAACAAATAAATACCCCCTCAAGCAGATGCTTGCCACATAGGTCTGACAGGAGCCTGTCAGTTTATATGCCACAGTAGAAGATCTGAGAGAATGGCAGGACCTCAGCTGAAAAATGACACATCCATGCCTTACCCAGGGCTTGAACCCAGGTCCCTTAGATCAGTAGCCAAGCACGCTAACCACTCAACCATGGGACGGCTAATAAAATTATAAATAAGTTAAATACACAAAGTTTTTTTCATCTAATTTTTTGGCGACATTGTTGAATGCCTTCTTCATGAATCCATTTTCAAGTAGGACCCACCTAGTTGAGGATGCGCTACTTGATTACCTATGGAGGGGTAGGGGGGGGGGGGGGTTATCTCAATCAGTAGTACACCAGCTCATAAATATGTAGTTCCCAGGTTTGTCTCACCCAAACACTAATTGAAATTTATCTCTACTAGAACCCCCACACTACCCTCAGTCAGAAAGTAAACACCAGTGGGCTTGGAAAGGCTGTCATCCATTGGATGGGACGCTAAGCAGGGTTCCATATGCAGGAGGCTTCCATTTATCACCTAACAACTGTCCAGTGGGGGCCTCCCCCAACCTTCTCAGATACCTTGGAGTCCTTATGAACGTGCCAGTTCATAGTTTGCATATCAGGGGGTCTGGATATCATGGGAGGTGAACCCAACCCATTTACTGTTGAAAAGTTTTTTACTTAAACATATTTGGAACTCCGTAGTTCCCCATATTTGACAGAAATTTCTCCTATGCCACATATTGCATTTATAAAATTCAAATCCTGTCTGCAATAGAACTCAAACCTTAAACGTTTCTCCCTATCTTTAATATTACTGTTTTGATTCAAGCCGTGGTTAGCATGCTTGGCTACTGATCTAAAGGACCAGGGTTTGAGCCCCGGCCCCTTAGCATGGATGTTTGTGTTTGTCTTTCTGCTGAGATCCTGTCATCCTCACAGACTTCGACTGGCAGGCTCTATGGCAAGCAGCTGCTTGAGGGGATTTTTTTTTTTCTAAAAAGTTATTTAATGAATAACCCTACTCCCCATATCTTTCTAAATACTTGACTGCTTGATCACAAATTTATCGTATCGGTTTCCTCCTTGCCACTATGTGATGCATTAGAATATTCAAATCATTGCCTGTAATGGAACCTGAGTTCAAGTTTTAAGCTTTTTTTTTTAAGCTCTATTAGAGAGTACTCACTGGATTTCAATAGAAAATTTGCTACTAATGTTAGTCTTTTGCACAATTGTAGCTAGTAAACCTTGTCTGGCTTATCTGTCTGGGGGGCGGGGGTGGCTCAGTCGGTAGCGCTCCAGGCTCGTAATCTGTAGTTCCCAGGTTCCAGACCCAGCTGGGTCAGCGTTGAGATTTATCTCCGCAAAATTCCCCGCCCTGCCCACGGTCAGTAGGGGACACCGATGGACTTGGAAAGGCCGCCGTCCGTCGGATGGGACGTTAAGCCGTGGCCCCGTGTGTGGGAGAGCCATACCCTGTGCACGTTAAAGAACACGCTGAATGGCCTTGACGGGAGGCTACCATCTGTCTCCCAACAGCTATTCCAGTGGGTCCCCTCCCCCAACCTTCTCTGAGCCTTCGGGGTCCATGTGACCTGGCCATTTAGCCCATTGTGTGCAAAAAAGTGCTCAAAGGTAAAACAACCCAAACCAACCTGGCTTATCTGTACAGGCATTAGCACATATCACTTCCCATTTGTGTTAAAATTATTTTTAAGGTCATGAAAAAAGCGTTTCAGATACAGTGCTGAAATTGAAAGAAATATATCGGTAAAGTTGCATTTTCATTTTTTTTTTAGATCTTTTTTTTTGTTGGTGAGAACTCAAAAATGGTACTTCATGTTTTGAAGGGCTGAAAAAAAGGGGACGATATCTTAGGGGCTCGTGATTCAACATTAATGATTTTAGTTCATATACGAATTCAGTTTTTGAATCTCGTGTTCTGTTCATGCTTAATTAGAACGTCTTCAATATCCACGGACACTCGCGTCCTTGATTCAACAAACTGAACAATAAGTTTATCACGCGAAATCAGAAAGAAATTAGTTTGATGCATTCATTATTTCAAATTTAATGATGGCAACAGTTATTTTAACCCAATTTTGGTTGACCCCAGCAAGTTCGCATATAGCCTGGGTTGGGTTGTTTTACCTTTGAGCGGCACTTTTTTGCACACCATGGGCTAAATGGCCAGGTCATATGGACCCCGAAAGCTCAGAGAAGGTTGGGGGAGGGGACCCACTGGAACAGCTGTTGGGAGACAGATGGTGGCCTCCCGTCAAGGCCATCCAGCGTGTTCTTTGATGTGCACAGGGTATGGCTCTCCCGCACACGGGGCCACGGCTTAACGCCACATCTAACGGACGGCGGCCTTTCCAAGCCCATCGGTGTCCCCTACTGACCGTGGGCAGGGCGGGGAATTTTGCGGAGATAAATCTCAACGCTGACCCAGCTGGGACTCGAAGCTGGGAACTACAGATTACGAGCCTGGCGCGCTACCGACTGAGCCACCCCCGCCCCCGCATATAGCCTGCATTCTTCCCCTGGGTGAAGGGAACGTTCATGCAAAGTTTGGTGTCTAGCTCTCCTGGGGGCTGAGTGCATAAGAGGAAAGACAAACAAACTTTCTTCTTTATATATTAGATTATTATATTTCCACCCTTCCAATAAGAACATCGTGTCAGTTGTTATTAAATATGAATTGTAATTAATATAAAACAAAGCCTTTGTCTTTCATTACCTTTGTAACATTCAAAGTTACCTGGATGCAGAGGCGGGGGTGGCTCAGTCGGTAACGCGCCAGGCTCGTAATTTGCAGTTTCCAGGTTCGACTCCCAACTAAGTCAGCGTTGAGATTTATCTCCGCAAAATTCCCCGCCCTGCCCACGGGCAGTAGGGGACACCGATGGGTTCGGTCTTGGAAAGACCGTCGTCTGTCGGATGGACGTTAAGCCTTAGCCCCGTGTGCGGGAGAGCCATACCCTGTGCACGTTAAAGAACACGCTGGATGGCCTTGAAGGGAGGCTACCATCTGTCTCTCCAACAACTGTTCCAGTGGGTCCCCTCCCCCAACCTTCTCTGAGCCTTCGGGGTCTATGTGACCTGGCCATTTAGCCCATGGTGTGCAAAAAAGTGCCGCTCAGAGGTAAAACAACCCAACGTTAAAGAACACGCTGGATGGTCTTGACGGGAGGCTACCATCTGTCTCTCCAACAGTTGTTAAAGTGGGTCCCCTCCTCCAACCTTCTCTGAGCCTTCGGGGTCCATGTGACCTGGCCATTTAGCCCATGGTGTGCAAAAAAGTGCCGCTCAGAGGTAAAACAACCCAACAAAGTTACCTGGATGCAGCTTTCCTTCCTAACAGAGGGCATTAAACATTGCAACAATGACTAGCGCGAGCAGATATTATGCGCGTGATGCTTTAGTAATATAGTAATATTATTATAACGCCTTTATTTGCATTCACTTTTTCTGAATATCCTTCATTTGCCCATTGCTGATTTTATAAAAATCTTTTTTTTTTACATACCTGTCGACGATTATATTTAAATTCTATGTCTGTCCTCTTGTTTTTAAAAAAAAAAATTTTGGAAGAGTTCTCTTTTCATATTTTCGACTTCTGGCAACCCTATCTACGTAGGCAATCCTTTTTTTAATAATATATAATAATATAACAATAACTCTGCCTTCAAATGAGGAAGAGCAGATTGGAATGGATATGCATGTTCAAGAACAGCTGGATAGCCTTGACGGAATGTTTCCATCTGTGTCGTTAGAACTTTCCCTAAAGCAATGTTCCCCAATTTGTATTTACACGGAACCAATTTGTACTCGAAAAATGTTTGCGGAACTTTAATAAAGTTCTTTTATATGTACAGTCGCTCAAAAAAAAAATATCCCAACACTGTGGTTGATTACAGAATTCAGAAAAAATATCTGGCAACGATTATTTTAGAAAGTAGTAATCTGGCAACCTTCGTGTCACGTGACACGAAGGTTGCCAGATTACTAATTTCTAAAAAACTGGTTGCCAGATATTTTTCTGAATTCTGTAATCAACAATAGTATTCGGATTTTTTTTGGGGCGACTGTATGAAGCTAAAAAAACTAAATCACAAATAAGTAACAATAATAATAAATAAATATTTATCAAAAATATGAGATAAACATATTATTTTAAAAAAAATTCAGATATTTAGGAACAGAAATCGCTTTTCACTTATACGAAAACAGAAGGAAATTTTAAATTATATTTTTTTTATATTGTAATGGACTTTTTTTTTTAAGGAATTCTTATTTTTACTTCACGAAATCTCGGAATTTCGCGGAGCATAATTTGGGAAACCTGCTCTAACGGATTCCATTTCGCTGTTTAACCTTGTGACAGCTATTGGGGGATGGGGGGAGGCTACCCCCCCCCCCCCCAAGTTACTCGGAGTTGGCAAAATTCGAAGCGACTTCGTAAAATCTAGGTGAGTTGTGAAAATTTGTAATCTTTTTTTTTTGGTAAAATTAAGGGGAGTTGTCAAAATCGAGGCAACTTGGCAAATCTAAGGCAGTTTGGAAAATGGAGAGACAGCAAAATATAGAGCAGTTGGCAAAATTCGAAGCCATTTAGTAAAATACAGGTGAGTTGGCAAAATCGGGACAACTTGGCAAAATTCGGAGAGTCTTGGCAAAATCGTGGGGAGTTGGCAAAATTCAGGTGAGATGTAAAAATTGGGATTTTTTTCTGTAAAATTATGGCGAGTTGGCAAAACCTAGGGGCAGTTGGCAAAACTTGGGGAGTTGGCAAAATTCAGGTGAGATATAAAAATTAGGATTTTTTTTCTATAAAATTATGGCGAGTTGGCAAAATCTAGGGGCAGTTTGCAAAATTCGGAGTGACGGGAAAATTGTGGGGAGTTGGCAAAATTCAGGTGAGATATAAAAATTGGGATTTTTTTCAATAAAATTATGGCGAGTTGGCAAAACTTGGGGAGTTGGCAAAATCTTGGGGCAGTTTGCAAAATTGTGGGGAGTTGGCAAAATTCAGGTGAGATATAAAAATTGGGATTTTTTTCTATAAAATTATGGCGAGTTGGCAAAACTTGGGGAGTTGGCAAAATCTAGGGGCAGTTTGCAAAATTGTGGGGAGTTGGCAAAATTCAGGTGAGATATAAAAATTGGGATTTTTTTCTATAAAATTATGGCGAGTTGGCAAAACTTGGGGAGTTGGCAAAATCTAGGGGCAGTTTGCAAAATTGTGGGGAGTTGGCAAAATTCAGGTGAGATATAAAAATTGGGATTTTTTTCTATAAAATTATGGCGAGTTGGCAAAACTTGGGGAGTTGGCAAAATCTAGGGGCAGTTTGCAAAATTGTGGGGAGTTGGCAAAATTCAGGTGAGATATAAAAATTGGGATTTTTTGCAATAAAATTATGGCGAGTTGGCAAAACTTGGGGAGTTGGCAAAATCTAGGGACAGTTTGCAAAATTGTGAGGAGTTGGCAAAATTCAGGTCAGATATAAAAATTGGGATTTTTTGCAATAAAATTATGGCGAGTTGGCAAAACTTGGGGAGTTGGCAAAATCTAGGGGCAGTTTGCAAAATTGTGGGGAGTTGGCAAAATTCAGGTGAGATATAAAAATTGGGATTTTTTTCTATAAAATTATGGCGAGTTGGCAAAACTTGGGGAGTTGGCAAAATCTAGGGGCAGTTTGCAAAATTGTGGGGAGTTGGCAAAATTCAGGTGAGATATAAAAATTGGGATTTTTTGCAATAAAATTATGGCGAGTTGGCAAAACTTGGGGAGTTGGCAAAATCTAGGGGCAGTTTGCAAAATTGTGGGGAGTTGGCAAAATTCAGGTGAGATATAAAAATTGGGATTTTTTGCAATAAAATTATGGCGAGTTGGCAAAACTTGGGGAGTTGGCAAAATCTAGGGGCAGTTTGCAAAATTGTGGGGAGTTGGCAAAATTCAGGTGAGATATAAAAATTGGGATTTTTTGCAATAAAATTATGGCGAGTTGGCAAAACTTGTGGAGTTGGCAAAATCTAGGGGCAGTTTGCAAAATTGTGGGGAGTTGGCAAAATTCAGGTGAGATATAAAAATTGGGATTTTTTGCAATAAAATTATGGCGAGTTGGCAAAACTTGGGGAGTTGGCAAAATCTAGGGGCAGTTTGCAAAATTGTGGGGAGTTGGCAAAATTCAGGTGAGATATAAAAATTGGGATTTTTTGCAATAAAATTATGGCGAGTTGGCAAAACTTGGGGAGTTGGCAAAATCTAGGGGCAGTTTGCAAAATTGTGGGGAGTTGGCAAAATTCAGGTGAGATATAAAAATTGGGATTTTTTTCTATAAAATTATGGCGAGTTGGCAAAACTTGGGGAGTTGGCAAAATCTAGGGGCAGTTTGCAAAATTGTGGGGAGTTGGCAAAATTCAGGTGAGATATAAAAATTGGGATTTTTTGCAATAAAATTATGGCGAGTTGGCAAAACTTGGGGAGTTGGCAAAATCTAGGGGCAGTTTGCAAAATTGTGGGGAGTTGGCAAAATTCAGGTGAGATATAAAAATTGGGATTTTTTGCAATAAAATTATGGCGAGTTGGCAAAACTTGGGGAGTTGGCAAAATCTAGGGGCAGTTTGCAAAATTGTGGGGAGTTGGCAAAATTCAGGTGAGATATAAAAATTGGGATTTTTTGCAATAAAATTATGGCGAGTTGGCAAAACTTGGGGAGTTGCAAAATCTAGGGGCAGTTTGCAAAATTGTGGGGAGTTGGCAAAATTCAGGTGAGATATAAAAATTGGGATTTTTTGCAATAAAATTATGGCGAGTTGGCAAAACTTGGGGAGTTGGCAAAATCTAGGGGCAGTTTGCAAAATTGTGGGGAGTTGGCAAAATTCAGGTGAGATATAAAAATTGGGATTTTTTGCAATAAAATTATGGCGAGTTGGCAAAACTTGGGGAGTTGGCAAAATCTAGGGGCAGTTTGCAAAATTGTGGGGAGTTGGCAAAATTCAGGTGAGATATAAAAATTGGGATTTTTTTCTATAAAATTATGGCGAGTTGGCAAAACTTGGGGAGTTGGCAAAATCTAGGGGCAGTTTGCAAAATTGTGGGGAGTTGGCAAAATTCAGGTGAGATATAAAAATTGGGATTTTTTGCAATAAAATTATGGCGAGTTGGCAAAACTTGGGGAGTTGGCAAAATCTAGGGGCAGTTTGCAAAATTGTGGGGAGTTGGCAAAATTCAGGTGAGATATAAAAATTGGGATTTTTTGCAATAAAATTATGGCGAGTTGGCAAAACTTGGGGAGTTGGCAAAATCTAGGGGCAGTTTGCAAAATTGTGGGGAGTTGGCAAAATTCAGGTGAGATATAAAAATTGGGATTTTTTGCAATAAAATTATGGCGAGTTGGCAAAACTTGGGGAGTTGGCAAAATCTAGGGGCAGTTTGCAAAATTGTGGGGAGTTGGCAAAATTCAGGTGAGATATAAAAATTGGGATTTTTTGCAATAAAATTATGGCGAGTTGGCAAAACTTGGGGAGTTGGCAAAATCTAGGGGCAGTTTGCAAAATTGTGGGGAGTTGGCAAAATTCAGGTGAGATATAAAAATTGGGATTTTTTGCAATAAAATTATGGCGAGTTGGCAAAACTTGGGGAGTTGGCAAAATCTAGGGGCAGTTTGCAAAATTGTGGGGAGTTGGCAAAATTCAGGTGAGATATAAAAATTGGGATTTTTTGCAATAAAATTATGGCGAGTTGGCAAAACTTGGGGAGTTGGCAAAATCTAGGGGCAGTTTGCAAAATTGTGGGGAGTTGGCAAAATTCAGGTGAGATATAAAAATTGGGATTTTTTGCAATAAAATTATGGCGAGTTGGCAAAACTTGGGGAGTTGGCAAAATCTAGGGGCAGTTTGCAAAATTGTGGGGAGTTGGCAAAATTCAGGTGAGATATAAAAATTGGGATTTTTTGCAATAAAATTATGGCGAGTTGGCAAAACTTGGGGAGTTGGCAAAATCTAGGGGCAGTTTGCAAAATTGTGGGGAGTTGGCAAAATTCAGGTGAGATATAAAAATTGGGATTTTTTGCAATAAAATTATGGCGAGTTGGCAAAACTTGGGGAGTTGGCAAAATCTAGGGGCAGTTTGCAAAATTGTGGGGAGTTGGCAAAATTCAGGTGAGATATAAAAATTGGGATTTTTTTCTATAAAATTATGGCGAGTTGGCAAAACTTGGGGAGTTGGCAAAATCTAGGGGCAGTTTGCAAAATTGTGGGGAGTTGGCAAAATTCAGGTGAGATATAAAAATTGGGATTTTTTGCAATAAAATTATGGCGAGTTGGCAAAACTTGGGGAGTTGGCAAAATCTAGGGGCAGTTTGCAAAATTGTGGGGAGTTGGCAAAATTCAGGTGAGATATAAAAATTGGGATTTTTTGCAATAAAATTATGGCGAGTTGGCAAAACTTGGGGAGTTGGCAAAATCTAGGGGCAGTTTGCAAAATTGTGGGGAGTTGGCAAAATTCAGGTGAGATATAAAAATTGGGATTTTTTGCAATAAAATTATGGCGAGTTGGCAAAATTTGGAGAGACTTGGCAAAATCGTGGGGAGTTGGCAGTATTCAGGTGAGATGAAAAAATTGGGATTTTTTTTCTATAAAATTATGGCGAGTTGGCAAAATCTAGAGGCAGTTTACAAAATTCGGAGTGACTTGGGAAAATTGTGGGGAGTTGGCAAAATTTAGGTGAGATGTAAAAATTGCAATCTTTTTTCTGTAAAATTATGGCGTGTTGTCAAAATCGAGGCAACTTCGCAATATCTAGGAGAGTCGGCAAATCTTGAGGAAATTGGCAAAATTCAGAGTGACTTTTCAAAAATCAGGTAAGATGAAAAATGGGATATTTTTTTTCTGTAAAATTGTGGCGAGTTGGCAAAATCTAGGACAGTTGGTAAATTACTGGTGAGTCGTGAAAATTGGGATTGTTTTTGTAAAATTAAGGAGAGTTGACAAAATCGAGAAAACGGCAAAATTTTGGGGAGTTTGAAAAAATTGAAGTGACTTGGCAAATTTAGGAGAAACGTAAAAATTGGGATTGTTTTGCGAAAATAAGGAAAGGTGGTAAAATCGAGACAACTTGACAAAATCTAGGGCAGTTAGCAAAATTTGAATCCACTTGGTAAAATACGGGTGAGTTGTGAAAATTGGATTGGTTTTGTGAAATTAAAAAGAGTTGGAAAAACCGAGAACTCTTGGCAAAATCTAGGGGAGTTGGTAAAATTCGCAGCCACTTGGTAAAATACAGGGGAATTGTGAAAATTGTGCCTTTCTTGTGCAATTAAGGAGAGTTGATAAAATTCGAAGTGGGTAGGATTGGGTTGTTTTACCTCTGAGCGGACCTTTTTTGCACACCATGGGCTAAATGGCCAGGTCACAAGGACCCCGAAGGCTCATAGAAGGCTGGGGGAGGGGACCCACTGGAACAGCTGTTGGGAGACAGATGGTAGGACATCTGTCAAGGACATCCAGCGTGTTCTTTACCGTGCACAGGGTTGGGTTACTTTACGTCTGAGAGGCAATTTTTTCATACCATGGGCTGAATGGCCAGGTCACAAGGACCCTGAAAGCTCAGAGATGGTTGGGGGAGGGGACCCACTGGAACAGCTGTTAGGAGACAGATGGTAGCCTCCCGTCAAGGCCATCCAGCATGTTCTTTAAAGTTCGGTTGATTTACCTCTGAGCTCAGAGAAGGTTGGAGGAGGGGACCCACTGGAATAGCTGTTGGGAGACAGATGGTAGCCTCCCGTCAAGGCCATCCAGCGTGTTCTTTAACGTTGAGTTGTCTTACCTCTGAACGGCACTTTTTTGCACACCATGGGCTAAATGGCCAGGTCACATGGACCCCGAAGACTCAGAGAAGGTTGGGGGAGGGGACCCACTGGAACAGCTGTTGGGAGACAGATGGTAGCCTCCCGTCAAGGCCATCAAGCGTGTTCTTTAACGTTTGGTTGTTTTACCTCTGAACGGAACTTTTTTGCACACCATGGGCTAAATGGCCAGGTCACATGGACCCCGAAGGCTCAGAGAAGGTTGGGGGAGGGGACCCACTGGACTGTTGGAGAGACAGATGGCAGCCTCCCTTCAAGGCCATCCAGCGTGTTCTTTAACGTGCACAGGATATGGCTCTCCCGCACACGGAAAAAAGACCACGGCTTAACGTCCCATCCGATGGACGGCGGCCTTTCCAAGCCCATCGGTGTCCCCTACTGACCGTGGGCAGGGCGGGGAATTTTGCGGAGATAAATCTCAACGCTGACCCAACTGGGACTCGAACCTGGGAACTACAGATTACGAGCCTGGCGCGCTACCGACTGAGCCAACCCCGCGCCTTTTTTTGGTAGGAAATCCAGTTTTAGTGTCGGACATAAAATATGAACCTAAAATAAAAAATATACAAAACAACTGTTTTTGATTTCAAAGCAGGTAGACAAGTTTGAGATTTAGTATTAGAGGACAAGATTTTCTCTGTGTGTGTGTGTGTGGGGGGGGGGGGGGGGGTATCACCCACAAATTCTATATCACCCCTGAAACTGTTGATGTAAAACTACAATTTTCTTGTTGAAATTTTTAACTCTGAAACTGGCTCACTGAAATAAAATTCATGATAAAAATTCAGATTTTTAGTCCCATTCTTCTGAAGGAAAAATTAAAATCATTAAATTTAATAAATTTCAACTGTCTCTGCCTTTGACAAGGGGGCGAGGGTGGCTCAGTCGGTAGCGCACCAGGCTCGTAATCTGTAGTTCCCAGGTTCTAGTCCCAGCTGGGTCAGCGTTGAGATTTATCTCCGCAAAATTCCCCGCCCTGCCCACGGTCAGTAGGGGACACCGATGGGCTTGGAAAGGCCGCCGTCCGTCGGATGGTACGTTAAGCCGTGGCCCCGTGTGCGGAAGAGCCATACCCTGTGCACGTTAAAGAACACGCTGGATGGCCTTGACGGAAGGCTACCATCTGTATCCCAACATCTGTTCCAGTGAGTCCCCTCCCCCAACCTTCTCTGAGCCTTCGGGGTCCATGTGACCTGGCCATTTAGCCCATGGTGTGCAAAAAAGTGCCGCTCAGAGGTAAAACAACCCAACGTTAAAGAACACGCTGGATGGCCTTGACGGGAGGCTACCATCTGTCTTCTAACAGCTGTTCCAGTGGGTCCCCTCCCCCAACCTTCTCTGAGCCTTCGGGGTCCATGTGACCTGGCCATTTAGCCCATGGTGTGCAAAAAAGACACGCTCAGAGGTAAAACAACCCAAACAACCCAACCGAAGCCTTTGACAATGCAACAATTTACTGTTTGAAAGCTAAATGTGAATCATGACTGCCTTTGAACAGAACAATATTATTCTTCAAAAGGATACATTAAAAAATGCTATTTTTTAGTGCTGTAAAAATCAAACTTTCCTAACTCTCATCAAAAACTCAGATTTTGCATCCTTTTTATTTATCAACATCAAAAATCACTACAGCTGTTGCGAAAAGGAAAAGCCGACAGAAAGCTAGATAAATCTTGCTGCAGGTGCCCTTGATTAAAGGAAACGATAGATTAGTGTGAGAATTCGGCCACGTAAACCAGGTGCAGATATCACAATCAAATGTGGGATATTAACACAGCATAAAATGACACGACTTCTTCTAGGCACTGGACATTTCATCGAGAGAAATTTCGTGACAAGGACTGATCATGGCGTTTAAGTTTGCTGTCTGTGTTTTGCTTCTGTGTCTGCTCAGGTAAGCTACGAAGAACAACTAAAAATGAATGTGACAATTCCTATCATTATATAATTATTTCAATAAGAAACTATGATAGATATACACTAAGTGATCGGGGCGGGGGTGGCTCAGTCGGTAGCTCGCCAGGCTCGTAATCTGTAGTTCCCAGGTTCGAGCCTCAGCTGGGTCAGCGTTGAGATTTATCTCCACAAAATTCCCCGCCCTCCCCACGGTCAGTAAGGGACACCGATGGGCTTGGAAAGGCCGTTGTCCGTTGGATGGGACGTTAAGCCGTGGCCTTTTCTCCGTGTGCGGAGCGCCATATCCTGTGCACGTTAAAGAACACACTGGATGGCCTTGAAGGGAAGCTACCATCTGTCTCTCCAACAGCTGTTCCAGTGGGTCCCCTCCTCCAACCTTCTCTGAGCCTTCGGGGTCCATGTGACCTGGCCATTTAGCCCATGGTGTGCAATAAAGTGCCCCTCAGAGGTAAAACAACCCAACGTTAAAGAACACGCTGGATGGCCTTGACGGGAACACTGGAACTCATTCACTGGAACAGCTATTCCAGTGAGTACCCTCCCCCAACCTTCTCTGAGCCTTCGTGGTCCATGTGACCGCATACGGGGTCGATGTGACCTGGCCATTTAGCCCATGGTGTGCAAAAAAGTGCCGCTCAGAGGTAAAACAACCCAACCCACTAAAAAATAATAACTACTGCACCCCATGTTTTGAAATTTAAACATTTCAAAGCAGCAATGTGTTCTAGGAAGTTTATAAAAAAATTAAACTAATATTGAAGGAATCATTTACATGCACTTTTAAAATATGCAGTTATTTGTAAAATTGGTTGAAATAAAATGTTTTTATTTCAACCGGTCATTAATATGCTACATTATTTTTGATTAATATTTGTTAATCATTTAAAAGAAGTTAGGTCATTAATATTTGTTAATAACTTAATTTAGTCAGTTATTTATATTTGTTAAAATCAGGCTATTGATATTTGTTAATCACTTAAGTATAGCCAGTTGTTTATATTTGTTAATCACTTAAGTATATAAACAGGCGATTAATATTTGTTAATCTCTTAATTATTGTCAGTTATTTATATTTGTTAATCACTTATTAATTAAATCATTATTTATTAATTGATTATTGTCAGTTATTTACATTTGTTAATCACTTTGTTGATTCACTAAATCAAGACCACACAGCAGATTAATATTCGTTAATCATTAAGTATAACCGGGTCATTAATATTTGTTAATCGTTAAGTATAGTCAGGTCATTGATATGTTTTAATCAGTTAGATATTGTCAGGTCATTAATATTTATTAATCGTTTAAGTATAGTCAGGTCATTATTATTTGTTAATCATTAAGTATAATCAGGTCATTAATATTTGTTAATCGTTAAGTATAGTCAGGTCATTGATATGTTTTAATCAGTTAGATATTGTCAGGTCATTAATATTTGTTAATCATTAAGTATAATCAGGTCATTAATATTTGTTAATCGTTAAGTATAGTCAGGTCATTAATATGTTTTAATCAGTTAGATATTGTCAGGTCATTAATATTTATTAATCGTTTAAGTATAGTCAGGTCATTATTATTTGTTAATCATTAAGTATAGTCAGGTCATTAATATTTGTTAATCGTTAAGTATAGTCAGGTCATTGATATGTTTTAATCAGTTAGATATTGTCAGGTCATTAATATTTGTTAATCATTAAGTATAATCAGGTCATTAATATTTGTTAATCGTTAAGTATAGTCAGGTCATTGATATGTTTTAATCAGTTAGATATTGTCAGGTCATTAATATTTATTAATCGTTTAAGTATAGTCAGGTCATTATTATTTGTTAATCATTAAGTATAGTCAGGTCATTAATATTTGTTAATCGTAAGTATACTCAGGTCATTGATATGTTTTAATCAGTTAGATATTGTCAGGTCATTAATATTTGTTAATCGCTTAAGTATAGTCAGGTCATTAATATTTGTTAATCACTTTAGTATATTCAGGTCATTAATATTTGTGAATCGTTAAGTATAGTCAGGTCATTGATATGTTTTAATCAGTTAGATATTGTCAGGTCATTAATATTTATTAATCGTTTAAGTATAGTCAGGTCATTATTATTTGTTAATCATTAAGTATAGTCAGGTCATTAATATTTGTTAATCGTTAAGTATACTCAGGTCATTGATATGTTTTAATCAGTTAGATATTGTCAGGTCATTAATACTTGTTAATCGCTTAAGTATAGTCAGGTCATTAATATTTGTTAATCACTTTAGTATAGTCAGTTCATTAATATTTTTAATCACTTAAGTATAGTCAAGTCATTAATATTTGTAAATCACTTAAGTATAATCAGATGATTAATATTTAATATACTTAAGTATATTAACAAATATGGCTTAGAGGTTTTGATTGCTGCAAGGAAACTTGCTGGTGATATTAAGTTCTGTTATAATTGTTTATATCTTTTCAGTAGCTTTGCCTTTAATTTACTGACGTCACTGCCTATTTCTTCAGTGGTTTAAAGGTCGTTTCTTTCGGGTTATAAATAATATAATAAATAAAGGATTCAGGATAATTGAAAAAACGACATGTGTGCAAAACAAAACACAAGAATATCATAATGAAAATAATTGGCATATTTTGGAAATTAATTATTGATTGGTTGTTGTGTGTTTCTCAACTAATTGGTGGAGATATTTAAATCCAAGAAATTCGTGCGTTTCATCTTCGAAGTATTCCTGAGTGTACATAGAAATCTGATATTAATTAAGAATGAAAAAGATTTACGTAAATGTTCTCGAGTTATTTAGAAGCACATGAAGACACAAACGAAATACGCGGGGCGGGGGTGGCTCAGTCGGTAGCGCGCCAGGCTCGTAATCTGTAGTTCCCAGGTTCGAGTCCCAGCTGGGTCAGCGTTGAGATTTATCTCCGCAAAATTCCCCGCTCTACCCATGGTCAGTAGGGGACACCGATGGGCTTGGAAAGACCGCCGTCCGTCGGATGGGACGTTAAGCCGTGGCACCGTGTGCGGGAGAGCCATACCCTGTGCACGTTAAAGAACACGCTGGATGGCCTTGACGGGAGGCTACCATCTGTCTCCCAACATCTGTTCCAGTGGGTCCCCTTCCCCAACCTTCTCTGACCCTTCGGGGTCCATGTGACCTGGCCATTTAGCCCATGGTGTGCAAAAAAGTGCCGCTCAGAGGTAAAACAACCCAACGTTAAAGAACATGCTGGATGGTCTTGACGGAAGGCTACCATCTGTCTCCCAATAGCTGTTCCAGTGGGTCCCCTCCCACAACTTCTCTGAGCCTTCGGGGTCCTTGTGACCTGGCCAGTTTAGCCCATGGTGTGCAAAAAAGTGCCGCTCAGAGGTAAAACAACCCAACCCAACGAAATGCGCAATAATGGTCCAAAGGGCAGGAGCGTTCAGCCTTCTTCACTGGCAGCCATTTGTATATTATATTTATACTGTAGTATTCCAGATCATAGTCACTAGATTGACTAGTTAATTTGTAAAAATTTGAATTACCATTATCAGCCTCTGATTAAGTGATTGAGAGTACTGGGGTCCTAAGCCTGGGTAATATTTGGGGACACCTCATACTCTATAAAACCATGAAATTCATTTTATTTGAGCTATGGCAGGACCCTATAGGACAGGGGCCTAGATGGTCTCTGTGTTAATCCAATAATGTATAGTCAGGTCATTAATATTTGTTAATAACTTAAGTACAGTGAGGCCATTAATATTTTTAATCACTTAAGTTGTTTATTAATTATTAAATTATTGTTTTTTAATGATTAATTAAGAATTAAAAACCTTTTTCATTCTTAATTAATATCATATTTCTATGTACACTCAGGAATACTTCGAAGATGAAATGCACTAATTTCTTGGATTTAAATATCTCCACCAATTAGTTGAGAAACACACAAAAACTAATCAATAATTCATTTTTAATTTGTTTTTGGTGAGGGGGTCATGAAAATATTTGACACTCGCTGTGTCTGTTCTTGAACTCCTTGGGTGTTGACAAGTCTGTTCTTCTGATGCTTTCGTGCTCACTAGATCCATCACTGGATGCCTCTTGGTGTTCACCCAGTCCGTCATTCGATGCCTTGGTGTTCTCTAGGTTTCACATTGGATGCTTAGGCGCTAATTAGGTCTTTAGTACTCACTGGATGCTTCTTTGGAGGCCTTGATACTGACTGGGTCAGTCACTGGACCACTTGGCACTTGCTATGTCTGACATTGGATGCCTTGGTGCTGCTTAGATCTTTAATTGGAAGCCTAGGTGCCCACTAGGTCCGTCATTCGATTCTAGGCTTTCTAGGCCCAAAATTGGACCCCTCTGTGCTCATTAAGTCTGTCATTGAAATTTGGATATTCCCTAGGTCCGTCATTGAGCATTTCGGTGTTCTCTAGGTCCATCATTGAGCATTTTGGTGTTCTCTAGGTCCATCATTGAGCATTTTGATGTTCTCTAGGTCTGCCATTGAGCGTTTTGGTGTTCTCTAGCTCCATCATTGAGCATTTTGGTGTTCTCTAGGTGCGTCATTGAGCGTTTTGGTGTTTTCTAAGTCCGTCATTGAGCGTTTTGGTGTTCTCTAGCTCCATCATTGAGCATTTTGGTGTTCTCTAAGTCCGTCATTCAGCGTTTTGGTGTTTTCTAAGTCCGTCATTGAGCGTTTTGGTGTTCTCTAGCTCCATCATTGAGCATTTTGGTGTTCTCTAGGTCCGTCATTGAGCGTTTTGGTGTTTTCTAAGTGCGTCATTGAGCGTTTTGGTGTTCTCTAGCTCCATCATTGAGCATTTTGGTGTTCTCTAGGTCCGTCATTGAGCGTTTTGGTGTTCCCTAGCTCCATCATTGAGCATTTTGGTGTTCTCTAGGTCCGTCATTGAGCGTTTTGGTGTTTTCTAAGTCCATCATTGAGCATTTTGATGTTCTCTAGGTCCGTCATTGAGCGTTTTGGCGTTCTCTAGCTCCATCATTGAGCATTTTGGTGTTCTCTAGGTCCGTCATTGAGCGTTTTGGTGTTCTCTAGCTCCATCATTGAGCGTTTTGATGTTCTCTAGGTCCGTCATTGAGCGTTTTGGTGTTCTCTAGGTCCGTCATTGAGCGTTTTGGTGTTCTCAAAGGCCATCATTGAGCGTTTTGGTGTTCTCTAGGTGTATCATTGAGCGTTTTGGTGTTCTCTAAGTCCGTTATTGAACGCTTTGGTGCTGGATCTGCGTCCGTCATTGGTACTCATTAGTTCCCCCATTGGACACTTGTATGTAACTCTTCGCTAAAAAGGTTGCCTGGACTGCAGATCTACAATGAAGCCTGTTCTGATGATGCACAATGCCTACAATCTGGCGTTACACCTAATTATGTAGCACAGTGCAACCGCAATTTATTTAAAAAAATTATAAAATTACTTTTATACATATATATTTATTAATAATATATTTCAATTAAAACTTGAACTCTTTTAAATTGAACATAAAATGTACTTTTACCTAATTAAATTTTCATTGCAGCTTAGTAAGAGGAGAAGAGTGTTATTGCTCTAGTTATATAATTGGAGAAGGAGGCTTGTCTGAAGAAAATAAGTTAATTGAGCTTGGCTATGAACTCGACGATGTCCGTTGCGACGGTGACGGTTTAGCTACGTGTAAAGAGTTCTGCAACGACATGGTATGTAATTTTCTAAGAAAATTTGTCAGTTATTTAATTAAACTCACAAGATTTCATCTTTTTCTGCATTTAACTAGAATTCCAGATAAACATTAAGATGGCTTATTTTGAAAACTAGGTAACACGACTTTAACCCTTTCACGACTAAGGGAAACATTTTTCCCATTTTAAAATTGGTGATTGTCGTATTTAATTATAACCTTATCTGCATTTTTTATACAGAATGTCAAAATAGAACGTATGCCGAATGCAATTAAGTAAACGGGAATGTTTAGAAAACAAAAACAGAACTGTCAGGACGCATAATATATGTACTATGTGCAATGTCCATCTTTGCCTCACTACCAAAAGAAATTGCTTCGCAGAATATCATAATTAGCACATCATTTTGTATAGCAATTTTATTTCATAATTTTGTATTATTTTAGTTAACATTTTGTTCTAATAAACCAATAAATAAAAGACGTTGCATAATAAGCCTAATTATAATTTGTGTTACCTTTATAGTCCATTGGGAAAAATATTTCCCATAAAATTCCAAAAAAACTACACATTGTTATGTATTTTTCTTATGATTTTTATTTATTTTACGTCTAAACAAACTAAAATAAACAGTTACATACTAATATTTACTCTTAGAAACCTTATGGTCCTGAAAGAGTTAAGAAGAAATTTGTCAGTTATTTAATTAAACCCACAAGATTTCATCTTTTTCTGCATTTAACTAGAATTCCAGTTAAACCTTAAGATAGCTTATTTTGAAAACTAGGTAACATGAATTTAAACGATAATATTTTTTTGGAAAGGCTGCCGTCTGTCAGATACGATTTTAAGTACCCCATCTATATAGGGTGTCCACTGGACTGTTCTTATGGAAGGATATCCACTGGACTGCTGTTAGAAGACTGACGGGAAAACTTCCGTGAAGTCCATCATGTGCTCTCTAAGGTGTACAGGTTTTAGCTCTCCTGTGTACAGGGTGTCCCTGAATTCATGGCCCAAACGTGAGGGGATGGTAATACACACCGAAACCACCAACATTCGTCATAGAATATGCGGCCGCAAACGCAGCCCAGTGCCGGTAGTGGGCATAGACAAGGTGGCACAGCTTAAAAGTGCTGGATCGGCCAAACCCCAGCATTCTCAGCGTCGACCGGAAACAAGATGGAGCAGTTTACGAATACAGAGAAAGCCGATATGCACCTGATGTACGGCAATGGTAGAGAGGCGCAAAGACTCTACCGTGAGCAATATCCTATGCACCGTGTGCCTGATCATAAAATGTTTGCGCGACTGCACCGCCAGCTGTCTGAAACAGGCACCTTCCACGTCAGTCGACCTGATCTGGACAAGCACGGACGGTTGTGCCGCCTGTATCAACTTTGGTAGGCAGACATTTGAGCATTTATTGTGATGATCTGTGGGGTGGGGGTGGCTCAGTCGGTAGCGCGCCAGGCTCGTAATCTGTAGTTCCCAGGTTCGAGTCCCAGCTGGGTCAGCGTTGAGATTTATCTCCGCAAAACTCCCCGCCCTGCCCATGGTCAGTAGGGGACACCGATGGGCTTGGAAAGGCCGCCGTCCGTCGGATGGGACGTTAAGCCGTGGCCCCGTGTGCGAGAGAGCCATACCCTGTGCACGTTAAAGAACATGCTGGATGGCCTTGACGGGAGGCTACCATCTGTCTCCCAACAGCTGTTCCAGTGGGTCCCCTCCCCCAACCTTCTCTGAGCCTTCGGGGTCCATGTGACCTGGCCATTTAGCCCATGGTGTGCAAAAAAGTGCCGCTCAGAGGTAAAACAACCCAACCCAAAGTGACGATCTGCAATAAGTGTCACTCTGGAAACCTATGTGTCTGTCCTTCATTTCCGACTCCTCACTGCGTTTGTGGCCGCATATTCTATGACGAATATTGGTGGTTTTGTTGTGTACTACCATCCCCTCACGTTTGGGCCATGAATTCAGGGACACCCTGTATACAGGAGAGCTAAAACCTGTACACCTTAGAGAGCACATGATGGACTTCACTGAAGTTTTCCCATCAGTCTTCTAAAAGCAATCCAGTGGATATCCTTCCCTAGTCATCTCTAAGTGCTTGGGATCTTTGTAACTGTCATTTTTTTCTCATTATTTAAAAAATAAGTAACACTGGAAGTATTACAACTCAACGGAGCTCACTTTTATAGCTCACTTTTATCGTTCCTGATATTATTTTATTCGAGGGAGGTTGTGCTAGGGTGGCTGTTCCTGTTCTTTCCCTTCCTTCCCTTCCGTCTGTGGAGTGGGGGTGGTTCCCCACCCTGCCCACGGTTAATAGGGGACACTGATGGGCTTGGAAAGATCACCGTTCTTCGGATGGGACATTAAGCCATGTCCCTGTCTGCGGGAGAGCCATACCTTGTGCACATTAAAGAACACACTGGATGGCCTTGACGGGAGTCATCTGTCTCCCAACAACTGTTCCAGTGGGTTCCCTCCCCCAACCTTCTCTAAGCCTTTGGGGTCCATGTGACTTGGCCATTTAGCCCATGGTGTGCAAAAAAGTGCCGCTCGGAGATAAAACAACCCAACCCTTCCGTCTGATGTTATGTGTGGAACAGACAGCCTGAGGGGATTGCTGTTTTGCATGTAAGTGCCCCATACTGTGTTTGGGGTTATCCAATGATGTAGCCCATTCACGTAATGGCATTTCAGAGTACACTAACTGTATTAAAGCAGCTTTTTTTGCCGCACAATGAGTTAAATGTCCACAAGGGTTCAGAAACGGTTGGGCGCTGTTAGGAGACAGATGTAAACCTCCTGTTGAGGCCATCCAGAATCTTTATTAGAGTGCATAAGTCGTGGCTCTCTGCTACACACAGGCAAATGCTTAATATCCCATCTAACATATGGCGGCCTTTGCAAGCCATCGGTGTCCACTACTGACTCTGGGCAGCACAGGGAGTTTTGAAAAGATAAATATCAATGCTCTCCCAGCTGGGACTCGAACCTGGGAACTGCATATTACAAGCCTGGCGTGCTACTGATTGAGCCAATCCTGACCCACATGCTTTGGAGGAACAGTGGAGATTACTACCAATAACATTACTGGACAGTCTTATCAACAGTATCAAACATTACTGTGTGGCCTGCATAGTAGTAACAATTGGCCACACTTCATATTAAAACATTTTGGTTATTTCAGTTGACCTTTATCTTTTTACCATATATCTGTATTCGCATATAATTTTGGGGTGGGAATGGCTCAGTCGGTAACACGCCAGGCTTGCTACTGATTGAGTCCTCATGTTCGAGTCCCAGCTGGGTCAGCATTAATCCCCATGTTCATCTTTAGTCCCCATGTTCGAGTCCCAGCTGGGTCAGCATTAAGATTTAGCTCCACAAACCTCCCCACCCTGCCCACGGTCAGTAGGAGACACCAATGAACTTGGAAAGGCCGCCATCCTTCGAATGGGACGTTAAGCCGTGGCTCCATGTGCAAGAGAGCCATACCCGGTGCACGTTAAAGAACACACTGAATGGCCTTGATGGGAGGCTACCATCCCAACAGCTGTTCCAGTGTGTCCCCTCCCCCAATCTTCTCTGAGCATTCGGGGTCCTTGTGACCTGGCTACCTGTCTTTCAATTGACATGCAGGAGATGGAACTTTTTTTCTGTTCAGTAATTTATAGAAGCCAGCGTATTTCTATGCTGAAACATTACTTTACGTTTTTGCCACCCCTCCTGAAAAAATTTAGACTCCCCTGTATGTTTACAGATTACCAGAAAATGGTCAACTTTTTTTAAATTTCATGACCAAAAATTTCTGTTTTATGTAGGTTGGGTTGTTTTACCTCTGAGCGGCACTTTTTTGCACACCATGGGCTAAATGGCCAGGCCACAAGGACCCCGAAGGCTCAGAGAAGGTTGGGGGAGGGGACCCACTGGAACAGCTGTTGGGAGACAGATGGTAGCTTCCCGTCAAGGCCATCCAGCGTGTTCTTTAACGTGCACAGGGTATGGCTCTCCCGCACACGGGGCCACGGCTTAACGTCCCATCCGACGGACGGCGGCCTTTTCAAGCCCATCGGTGTCCCCTACTGACCGTGGGCAGGGCGGGGAAATTTTGCGGAAATAAATCTCAACGCTGACTCAGCTGGGACTCGAACCTGGGAACTACAGATTACGAGCCTGGCGCGCTACCGATTGAGCCACCCCCGCCCCCTGTTTTATGTAGACTCTAATGAACGTATCTAATGTCCCTTCTTTTTTTTTTTTCAGCTTTCGGAACTTACAAGTAATGGCAACCTATGTGCTCTAATCCCTGATGAAGATATCACAGGTGGTCAATGGACCTGCGACGCACTCAAAAGAGATGTGTGTGGTAAACGTGCAGGATCTTTCGCTAGGAGTTGTGGAAGTGATCTAGTGGATACAGGAATGCGCTATCTGCAAGAAATCTGTTGTGAGGATGGTAAATTTACGAATTGTTAAAACATGAGGAAGTGTTTTAAAGTTAAAAAATTGTACACAACATAAAAAAGGAAAAAGCAATAAATCTCTATTTTTTTTCGAAAAATGGGAAATGTTTATGCATGATATTTTATTATTTTAATATGGAGAAATTTGCCATTTTATAAGCACATAATCTATGCGTTTTACTGAGAGAAAAAGGGACCAGGAATTCCCAGCAATAAAAATCGCTGTGGCTGCAGCATTATGTTGGTGTTTGAAAGTGCGAACACAACTTCATGCCAGTGGTGGCAAGTGTGAACACAGCGTTATATCAGTCGTAGCAACTTTGAACACAACATCATGCTGATGGCCACAAATATGAGCCCAGCAGCCTGTTGGTGTTACAAGAGTGAACATGCATCATAACAGCAAGTGCAGACAGAGCATCATGCTGATGATAGCAAACACAGATACCACAAATACAGCCGTGGTGGCATTCACACGACATCATTTTGGTAGCTACAAATATGAATACAACAGAACATAGTATACCAATGATGCAACACGCATTAAGCATTATGTTGGCAGTCACAACCGCGAACACAACATGATATTGATGGCTGCAATTATAAACACAGCAACGTTATAGTGGTCGCAAGTTCAAACACAGCATTATATCAGCTGTCTCAAACGCTAACACAGAATCTTGTTGGTGGACACAAACACATCATCACAGAATCATATTGCTCAAGTGTGAACACAACAGCATGTTGATCACCGAAAGCGTACACAAGACCTGATATTGGTGATCATAGCTTTAGGATACAGCAAAACAAAATTCCTTCCCCTTTGAGGTCAACAAACGACTATTTGCTTTTCTGTTGGTATTTTGTTGGGTCACAGGCTACAACTAATTATCACTAGACTTTCAAACCCTGAGCTTTCAAGCCCTTTTTTTTAACCTCTGAGTGGCACTTTCTGAGCCTCGAGGCCAGGTCACAAGGAACCCAAGTTCAGAGGAGTTTGGGAAGAAGGATCTAGTGAACAACTGTAACCCAACACATCATAAAGTTTATATAAAATTGCAGCCAGATAAACAACTTCAAACTTCAAAATAATTTTAATTATTTAACGAATAAATTGGAATCTAATATTTGTAACGGAAACTACATAATTCACAGAAATTGAAAATTCTTGAAAAACAATTATACACACTGACAGATTCATTAGAACAGAGAGAATGTCTAGAAAAAAAGTCTGAATGGGATCTTTTAATTACTAAAGACTAAATTAAAAATGAGAGTTATAATGAAAAGATTTTTTTTTATTTTACCTTTCTTTTTCCTTTTAAGTACAACTTGAGGAATGCAAATCGCCTTTATGTGGTAATATCGTTTACAAAGAGAATGAAGTTTCATTTACCTACTTTTAAACTCCATAAAATGTTTTAATTCGTACTAATGGATGATGGGAGAAAATGCAAACAGCAGATTATTGTTACTACTTTTAAAACAAAGAAGTATTTGTGCTTTATTCTTCAATTTAAAAAGTTGCTTTTCTCACATACCTGTGAGAAAAGCAACCTCTCACATACCTGTGAGGAAAAGGGGACAATATTGTTGCTGTCAGTGGGATATTCTTGTCATCCTACTACCGATATTTCAAATTTCTACCATAATCACATCACTTGCAACATTCGTTAAAAGTTTTTGCCGTTTCCATATTTAGTGACCTATAGCAATGTAAACTGAAACAACTTAAGGATTTAAAAATATGCAAATTATGATATTTTATTAGTATCAATCTAACCATAAAAGAGTTTTCAAATTATCTCTTAAAACAATTGCATTTTTCATCCACTCTGGTAATTAGGAGTCAACTCAATATTGCCAATAAAATCTTCGTAACTATCACATTCCACCACCAAATTTTCAAATCTTGTATAAATACATCGTTTGCAACATTATTTCAAAATTTTGCAATTTTCGATTTTTTTCCAATGTTAGGGCGCCAATTATGGCTTTCAAGACACTCTAAAAGTGCGAATGAATCATAATGTTGCTAATGCGCCATTAAACCCAAAACAACCAACCAAACAACCAAGAATCATAATGTTTCATCAATACCTAGCCAACCTCAAAATAATTTTTAATTTTACTCTAAAAACAAATTATTTCTTAAAACAAAAAAATACATTTTCCCAAGGTTTCCTCCGCAAAATTCCCCGCCCTGCCCACGGTCAGTAGGGGACACCGATGGGCTTGGAAAGGCCGCCGTCCGTCGGATGGGACGTTAAGCCGTGGCCCCGTGTGCGGGAGAGTCATACCCTGTGCACGTTAAAGAACACGCTGGATGGCCTTGACGGGAGACTACCATCTGTCTCCCAACAGCTGTTCCAGTGGGTCCCCTCCCCCAACCTTCTCTGAGCCTTCGGGGTCCATGTGACCTGGCCATTTAGCCCATAGTGTGCAAAAAAGTGCCGCTCAGAGGTAAAACAACCCAACACAACAACCCAAGGTTTCCTGAGATAATGAGTCAAATTATTGGTGCCAATACAAACCTCATGATCTTCATATTTCACTACCAAAATTTCAGCATAAATATCTACATCGCTTTTAACATTAATTTAAACTTTTGTAATTTTAAAATTTTACATTGTTAGAGGGCACAATTATAACTTTTGGGAGATTCGGAAAGTCTGAATCGAAATATTTCATTGATACAACAATAGAATATCTCAGATATACACCTGGTAGTAATTTGCTAGAATAATATAGAGGAAAAATTGTCATTAGCCGGGTGGGATCTGAACCCACTACCTCCTGATAACATCACGGCGGATCCAAACTATTTCTTTAGGGGAAGGGCTATATACGATCATAACATATCACCTCTGACAAATATGGGATGCTTATTTTCAAAAAGAATGAAGTATTTAATTCTGGCCGTCCCGTGGCCAAGTGGTTCACGAGCTTGGCTACTGATCTAAGAGCCCTGGGTTCAAGCCCTGAGTAAGGCATGGATTGTCTGTCTGCTGAGGTCCTGCCATCCTCACAGATATTCTAAAGATATAAATTAAATGAGAGTGAGCCTGATTATGATTCAGATGATTCTCAAGCAGAGCCTGATTGAATTCCTGATGTTTCATCAAACAAAGAAATCAATCTGATGACGAAGCAGTAGATATTAGAAATGTTCTCAAAAATTTAGGAATGGAAGATGATTAAAACTTGAATGAACTGATTCAATTCAGCTAAGGCAAAAGACAATGAACAGTTGGATGACGAATAAATGAGAACAGTAGGCATCGTTGGATTGGATATGTGGGAAGACACAAATATTTTTCATTTATCGGACAACAGGTTTGCACAAAATCATCAATAGCACTCCATTTGAGATATCCTTCCTTCTTGTAGACAACGAAGTCATAAACTATGTTCTTACCGAAACTAACAGATTTGTCAACCAAACCATTGCATCGAAACCAGAAACAAAATTCACACGCATCCTTAAATAAACCCAAAGAGATGCCGAAGAAATAAAAAATGTTTTTTTGGGTTGATGATATGGCTGGGTCTAGTGAGACTGCCAGTAGTATACCGCCAGATGTACTTCTCCTAGTAGTATATTATCAGCTTATTGAGCAAAAGAAGTAACTTATCTGTTGAATATCCTGCATTCTGTTGTCTCGAATCGTTTCCAAATTTTCAACATAAGTCATATTTTAGGTTTCTAAAAATGTAGTAGTAAAGAATCACAGGATGATAACAGATGTCACAGAATCACAGGATGTTAACACTGATGTCACAGAATCACAGGATGATAACACTGATGTCACAGAATCACAGGATGACACTCTAGACATGGAACTCATGAAATAATTAGCTGGAAAAAATTGGTTTGTCATGAGTGGAATTCGAACCCACGTCTCCTGGAAACAAGCCAGTTATGCTAACCACTACATCATCCAGCTGAAAAAACGGTAGCCAATGATGGTGTGGTTAGCATACCTCGCATGTTTCCAGGAGACGTGGGTTCGAATCCCACTCACGGCAAAATATTTTTTTTCAGATTATTATTTCATGAATTCCATGCCTACAGGACACATCCTGTGATTCTTTACAACTGAAGTATTGATTTAACGCCATGAGTGTGAGGGACAAATATTAAAATTCCACCCCTATCTGGCAACACAGTTGTCCACTTTCCCGGAAAGAGGGCACCACTGTGCGAATCAAATAAAAAATCCCGAAATTTATTTGTCATACCCAAAGCTAGTGTGACCTATGGGTCACACCAGCTGAAAAACGGTAGCCAATGATGGTGTAGTGGTTAGCATAGTGGGCATATTTCCAGGAGACATGGGTTTGAATCCCACTTATGGCAAAACCAATTTTTTTCAGCTTCTTATTTCTAAAAATGTATCTTATTAATAAAAACAGATTTATTCAATATAAACTATTTTATGTTTTAAATTTATTGGTATAAAGTATTTATTTTCAGCAATTAAGTCGAACTAAATATACCAAACCTAACTGCCAGGGTCACACTTTTAAATTCCTATTTCATTTCTAATGAGCGTTAATCATATTTGTCTGATATTGGTGCATAGGTACATGTGTCCTTCATACACATTTGAATGACACGGTACTATAACAAAAACATCAGTGTCATGCATAAATGTATGATATGGCAGCCAATGTGCTATATACACAAAAAAGGTAAATATATGTAAATTAAAAAGGCATAAACATATACATGGAGGACATACCAAAAACTCAGCATCAAGAAGGACCAAATCATCGATATGGAAAAGAAAAATCGGCAAATAAGGACACAAGTGACTGTCTTCGTGTAAATTAACTAAATCAAAGCATTTTTCACTGAAGAATATAGTAAATTGCCAAAACAAAATAAATTTAGCAACATAATGATCAGCTAAGAATTTTTCTTATCTTATGTGGTGGGGGCTGTCTGCAACAACTCACATTATGATGGAGAGTAAACTTTCTTCCCTTTGAAACTTCTTTTCTACACAGGAACGTAACTGCATTTCTGAGTGGTCTTCTAAAACTACTTGGGGTTTGTCAACAAATCTTTTAGCTGTCACATATAAACCGAGGATTGATTTTTGAAATTGAAATTAAGTGCCATAAACTCAATTATTTAGCACTAAATGTTTCAAAATTTTAAACCGTAATTTTTGAATAATAACCGAAGAGAAATATCTAAATTACAATTTGGAATTCTTTTCATCAAATACTGTTCAGTAACAAAAATATTCAACAGACAAGATTTCCAGCATCAATTCGATTATTCAAGTGAGGCTTGAGAAAGGTATTTCGTTCTGTGTCGTCAGAACGTTTACATCAAAGCGCTTTGATCTACATGGTTACTTACGCACTGAAATGGAAGAACAAGGTGATGAAAAATTTTTAAGGTAAAAATTTTTTAACTAATATTCTAAATTGTATCTCTTTTTCTCCTTCTTTACCTTGTCACTAAATATTTGTTTACAATATTCTTTTTAGCACATTTATTACATCCTCAGACTCCGTAGCAAGCAGCTGCTTGAGGGGGTATTTATTTATTTATTATTATTTATTAACTCTACAATTCTATTAACAGAGCTGAGGGTAGCGTGCAACAAACTCGGAAGCTAGTAGCGTATCCAGAAAGTTCCCAGGGAGTAGTTTGACATGCTTGAGTTTGATTTTTGGGGATTATTAAAAAGTTTGTAATTAAACCATCAAAGGGGGAGGAATTGGTTTAAAGTCTATACCTCCCCCCAGGCGGGATGAAACTCTCAAATACCTTAAAGACACCGTTTAAAACATATGGGTAGAGCTGTTAGGTCATAATTTGGCTTTTGCCCAAATCTTATAAACCGGCTAATATTCTGAATAAAAACCTATATAAATTTAGCCATGCCTATTATCCAAAATTATTCACTATTAGTTTCATAGGTGAGTTAAAAGAGATGGTTTAGTAGTTAGCGATTGATCGACGTTTATAGGTTTTAATAGTGTGCATGTGGCCGAGTGGTTAGCGCGCTTGGCTACTGATATACGGAACCTGGGTTCGAGCCCCGGGTAAGGCATGGATGTTCGTGTCGTTTTCTGCTGAGGTCCTGCCATCCTCTCAGACCTTCTACTGTGGCATATAAACTGACAGGCACCTGTCAGACCTCTATGGCAAGCAGCTGCTTGAGGGGGTATTTATTTTTTATTTTTATAGTGGAACGAAGTGGCAACAAAATATACCATGCCAATGCATTGTGTAAAATGGCGTCTTTCGGTGTGCAGAATGGTGTACCAGTAGTATCTACTGCTTTACCTGAAATAGAACAAACAATTCGTAAACTAGAACAAGGGAGCGTAATAGTAAAGCTCTATTTGAAAAGAAAACCAGAAAGACGTACATTCTGTGTGAAGTTGGAGACTAGACAGATAATATGGTTAAGGCCTGTGGCAGGGCGAAGCGTTATTGAAGGCGCTGGTGAGTTGCAAAATTAAGAAGTTATAACACATTACAGTAATGCCAATAGAAGTTATCGTAATCATTAACGACAAGTTTTGTTTTTCTCAATATTTTTACGTTATTTACAAGTATGAACACCATTGAGCATTAATTATTAAAAAGTTGGACATCAAGTGCTCTCAATGAGTGTGTACGTGATGCTGAAACAGTAACTAATGATTATTAGTATTGTCAATTTATAAATATTTACACTTTTTAAAACACTTCTCGAAAAATGAATTTGGTTGTTTTTCTTCACAGTTACTTGTGTGTTACTGAGGTTTTTGAGGTTTTGAGCTGTATTTCACACTTTTGAACCTTGTAAAATTCTCTTATTGAATTTATTTTGGTTTTGGAGCAAAGACATTACATTAATATTGAACCAATGAAAGACACTATTCCATGTTATTCATAGATAAAGGTGCTATGATATTGATATTCTATACAAAATGTTGGGATATTTGACACTTCAAATATTTTGAAGTGCATAGATCATAATGATAGCTTGTGTTTTCTGTTCTAATGTATTCAGAATACAACACTGTTATATCATGGTGCTTTGGTAACTTGGTGTGACTGACAGTACTTAAGTTATTGGCTATTTTTTAATGTTAACTTTTTTTGTGGGGGATATTCTTTAATTCTGCTGTTTGTGTAAAACATTGACTGTTGTTGGAGGCTAATTTACAGGTCTTATTAGGCTAAAATACACTTCTTCCTGCTCTTTTATTTTATTCATGGAATTTTCTGTGAATAAATTAGAATTTATAAAATAGTATTTATCATCTGTCATTATCCATGGTAGAAGTGGCATGAAATGCTAATATATCTGTATGCGTGTAGCTGTTCCAACAGAGAAGTACTAATGTTAACTTATGGTACTAATTATGCTAGAATCTAACAGAATATTGATATATTAAAAGTTATGTATTTTGCATCAGAGTAGCCAACGGAAATATTTAAGAAAGCAAAATGCAGTTTTCTTATAGTTTTATCCTTTTAGTGCTGCTACCTTTATCTTGATTACCGACAGCACAGTACCTGTTTTATTCAGTTGCTGATCACGTGTGCATGTAAAAAGTGGCATAAGCATTTTTCAAAGTTTAATTTTATGTTCTTTTTTGTTACATTTTTTCCTTTCTCAACATTGTTTTATGTTGGTTTCAGATAGTTGTTTCTCTAATATCACATTTCTAACTCAGTGTTAAACCCTGAAAAATCAAGATAAAAAGAATAATAAATAGACACATCCTTTACATATAAGTTAAGTAATATCATGCATTTAAATGGTTAATCAATAAATATTTTGTGGAAAAAATTTTCAACGACATACGGGATCCGCATTTCTCCAGAAACATGCCATCAGATTAAGATTAAAAATTTACTGAATAGCAATGCTTCTACGAGAGTAAAACTGTTTTCGTGATATATAGCAATAGAAATACTGTTTGAAAGTAGATATGCATATATTTGGTAAATGTTGATTCTTATTCAAAATCACTTGCCAAAAACGTAGGTTTTGAGTCCTGTGCATTGGCAAAACTTGTTTTGGTCAATTTGTTGTTCATGGTCCTCAACCAACAGATGGCACTACTCAAGAAGCGTATGATGTCGAGGTGTAAAGTATGACACAGAAACATAACCGTTGGTTGTTGGTGGCCTTTGTTTCTTTTGGGTGGGTAATGTGAAGTGTGTGATTTGACAGGAATATGAAGTTTGCTTTTTTTTGCCATTTTTGCTATATAACTCCTTGGGATAACATGCCTATGTGGCTAGAGGTAAGTGCATATGTATAATATATTTAATGAAGGATTTTTAATGATAGCCAGAATAGGACTAATTAATATGTTCCTGTTTTTTTTTTTTAAATTTCATTAAGATATGGTAAATAATAAGTTATTTAAGATATTTTGGAATTGAAATTATTTAATATTAGGAGGGTTCTCGTGACAGAGTTAGTGAACTGTTTTGTAATGTTATGGTCACATCATTTGGAAGTGGGGGTTTGGTAGCTTTTTATGGCTGTGTATAGGGGGAATGTTTTTGTTAGTTTGGAGTGAGGGTCATATGAAGGGGAAGGAAGGAGTGGATGGGTTGGGTTGTTTTACCTCTGAGTGGCACTTTTTTGCACACAATGGGCTAAATGGCCAGGTCACAAGGACCCCAAAGGCTCAGAGAAGGTTGGGGGAGGGGACCCACTGGAACAGCTGCTGGGAGACAGATGGTAGCTTCCCGTCAAGGCCATCCAGCGTGTTCTTCAACGTGCACAGGGTATGGCTCTCCCGCACACGTGGCCACGGCTTAACGTCCCATCCGACGGACGGCGCCCTTTCCTAGCCATCGGTGTCCCCTACTGACCGTGGGCATCAGTGTCCCCTACTGACCGTTTGCGGAGATAAATCTCAACGCTGACCCAACTGGGACTCGAACCTGGGAACTACAGATTACGAGCCTGGCGCGCTACCTACTGAGTCACTCCCGCCCCAGTGGTTGGGATGAATTGAGTGATTTTTAGTAGTTATGTGTAGTATGGTAATTATTGGTGTATTATATTGATTTATTAAGTTAGATAATTAGGAGTCTTTTAAAGTTACTTATATGATTTATTGTTAATATGTGGAAGCATTTGGTGGCTTTTTGATGTAGAAATTATGTGTATTGTGGAACTGTTGGTATGGATAAAAATGGCAGTTTTTGATGGAGTCAGGAAGGTTAATCAATAAGTTAGGGGAATGTTATTTGAGCTATCAGATGTTTTTTGTTGTTGTCTCTGATGAGATTATTTGGTTTTAGGAGCTTTTTTATAATTTGGTCGGCAGTGCACTGTTTCCGATTTTCGTGTTTTTTGGTTTGTTTTGTCTGTGAGGACATTATTTAGTTTCAAGTGTTTTTTAGAATTTAGTCAGCAGTGCACTGTTTCGGATTTTCATGTTTTTCGGTTTGTGTTGTCTGCGAGACATTTACTTTCAGGACTTTTTTATAATTTGGTCAGCGGTGCACTGTTTCCTATTTTCATGTTTTTCAGTTTGTGATGTCTGCGAGGACATTATTTAGTTTTGGGGGCATTTATATAATTCGGTTGGTGGTGCACTGTTTCCGATTTTCATGTTTTTTGGTTTGTGTTGTCTCTCACGATGTTCACTTTCGGTTTTTTTATACTTCAGATTGATAGTGTACTGTTTCCAATATTTATACTTTTTGGTTTGTGTTATATCCAATGAGATTATTTAATTTTGGGGGCTTTTTTATAATGCCAGTCAGTGATGCATTGTCGATGATGTTCTTGGTTTTGAGATTGGTATTCAATTTCATTAATTCTGGTGATTTATTTAGGTTAATTATTATATGTGTTACTGGATTTATTAGTTTAATTTATAGAAATATATTTGTGGAGTGTTTTAACTATTGAGAAAAGGGGGTATATTTCAGTAATTTGTAGTATGTAAAGGCAAATATGTTGTAGTAATTTCTTTGTTTTTTGATAATTTTAATTTTTTTAGTAATTCATGGTTGTGAGTGATGTTTTTTAGTGGAATTACATTTTTATTTGTAACGTTGCATATATTTACAACGCAAATTACCGTTACCATGGTAACGGTAATTTGTGTTTGACACAAACTTGAGTTATTGTTACCATGGTAACGAAAAAAAATCTTTTTTCTAAGAACCCCTGTTTGGGTTAGGGTCTGGGGGGTTGTGGAAATCAACGAAAAGGACCGTTTTGTTACGTTGCGTCAAAAAAAAGAAATGGCGGCCAAGGATGTGCACTACTGCCCTTGTTTTTTTTTCACAGAACTATTTATTGTTTTATTGACTTTTGTGTCAACAGGTATTGTGTATTTACTACTGCCAAATAAATTCATTTCTTATAATGTTATAGAGATAATTCTGAACATTATTTGAGTTACCAAAGAGGTAATATGACTTTTGTTCAACTTGATATGTATCAAAAATAGGAAAAACAAGATGTTAAATGATTATGACTCAATATACTGATGAGCTATAACTTTATGACCACTTGCCTAATAGTCTGTTGGGCTGCTTTTTGCCATGATTGGGGCTAGCCTCTTGGCATTTGGATTAAGTCATCACCTCTCAACAGTACTTACCAACCTTTCTCAGGGTCCCAAGTTCGATCCCAGCTGTGGGAAACCTCATCTCAGCATGATGTGTCTTCTCAGAGCAGAGTTGTCTGATTTGACTGATAAGCAGTGATGTTCAAAGATTCAGCAAAAGAATTTTCTCATGAAGCAGGTATTAATTAGATAAAAATTAATGAGTTGAATTCAGATGATTCACTGCTCTATGCCTAGATGACAGCATGAATCAAGATGGTATTAAGAACTCACCTTATAGGAAAAGGAGGACAGTCACAAGCATGTGACACGAATAACACTAGTATGGTTACGGTCTTCAGATGGCTGCCTTCCACTTCATGATGTAACCATGTGCCCTTGCCAGTAATGATGTTGTACCCCCAATATTTATCTGGCCCTCAGAGTCCCTTTGAGATGTGAGATTTATCTCTGCAAAATTCCCCGCCCTGCCCACGGTCAGTAGGGGACACCGATGGGCTTGGAAAGGCCGCCGTCCGTCGGATGGGACGTTAAGCCGTGGCCCCGTGTGCGGGAGAGCCATACCCTGTGCACGTTAAAGAACACACTGGATGGCCTTGACGGGAGGCTACCATCTGTCTACCAACAGCTGTTCCAGTAGGTCCCCTCCCCCAACCTTCTCTTAGCCTTCAGGGTCCATGGGACCTGGCCATTTAGCCCATGGTGTGCAAAAAAGTGTCGCTCAGAGGTAAAACAACCCATCCAACCCTTTGAGATGATTAACCAGAGATTTGGAGAAATTTTTGAAGATTTATGGAGGATTTGTAGAGTTTATTTGAAGAGATTAATATGAGATATTTAAAGAGATTTACGGAGAAGATGTCACATTTGGAGACCAATCATTGTAGAGTTTAAGATGAGATTGTCACAAATGGTACACATGTTAGGAGAATTTGGCGACCAGGAGAGCACATAAAATGCTTGGACGTAATCCTCGAACATTTCTGCACAATATGGGTCTTGTGACACATGGCATTATTTGCTGAAAGAGTGGTGCCATCTGGATATGCCTTCACCATGTAGGGCACCACTTGGTTCAAAACAGTACCTAGGTGGGATCTAGTGATGAGAGTGTGTTGAAAACTAATGGGAATGAGGGGACTCAGTGATGTACACAAGAACTATCTGCATACATGATACTGCTGCTGTCCTGTTTCCGTCCAACTGTGTAGTCTGTTCACAGCTGTTCACCTACTTGGTTTTCTTTACCGATTGATCCATTGGAATATTGGAGCTGGAACCTGAACCCATCAGACCAGGTGAGTCATTTCCAGTCATCCAATATCCAATCATGGTGCTCTCGTGTCCACAGCAAACAGAGGTGTCAATGACAGTTGGCCAACATGGGCACTTGAATGTGCCACCTACTTCGTAAGCTTATCTGCAAGAGCATTCACTGGATTGTGTGCTCAGAAACATTTCTCTATGTGCCTTGGTTATAGTCTGCTGTTAATTGGAGATCATGAACAGTTGTCCTGGACAGCATGTGCCAACCAACATTCAGCTCAACTGTCAATAAGTGATGGTCTCTCCTTTCTGACAGGTTGGGTGGCTGCACTGGTTGGTGATGTCACTGCTATGTTCTGTGAGATATGTCGACTTGTAGAGATGGATGATCATAATGATCTGGCCCATGAGTGCAGTTCAAAAATAATGCCCAATTGCAATTTTAACATTGTAATGTATATTTCTTGTTGGCAACATTGTAATAAAATTAGTGACAAAACTAATAAATTAAATGTTCACACAATATGATAGAAAAAGCAGGCAAAGGTATAGATCAATAGAGGAAGTTGGCGCAGAGTGTGTAATTTATTTTGCCAACTTTAGCATTAATGTCATAAAAATGAATGAATAAGGGAATATTTAGCAATATTTATGACATTTCAAAGCTATAATTGATAACTACTGCATTCCAATTGGACAACTAGCTAATGAAGAAAGGTTAGAAATTTCAACGAAAGCTAACTACCTAAGACAAGATATTTTTGTAGTATTGCATTAGACATTAACAGCTATGGTAGTATGTTGCTTTTTTGGCATGTATCATTATTCTATCGTAGAATTTGTTGTTCATTGGATATTGGTATTAGAGATGACTTCAGGCCCAGTTGGGTTTAGGGTCTGCACAGATTGAAATAATATAGATGTCTTTGGGCTCAGACTCAATCATAATTAAAATTTCCAGTTTTGCTTCATAAATTTTTTATGATTTCAAAATTTTAGTCATCATTGAGTGTTAAATTCATATGAAATTTTCAGTTTTTGGTTATTTTTCAGGGATTCTTGTCATATTAATCAGTTTTCTGTAGCACTTATAATAATATTTGTTTCAGTATTATCAATTCCTATAATTCTAATATTTTTAGTTTCTAATAATGTTGAGGCTTTTAATTTTGTTTCCAAATAATTATAATTATTTTATAGTTATAGAAAGAATTAAAAAATTGTTAGCAAAAAACATTTCTGTATATTGTTTATCAGTATAATAATTATTAAAATAGTTCAAGCCAATTCTGTCAGACAGTATGCTCATCATCACCAGATAACTTCATAATTGGCTGTCTTGGAAATTTGAGTCTGAATTGGTATATTATAAATCAGTGCTAGCTGATTTTAAAGTTTGTGTAAGAGAATAATATCCATTATTGTTATTATCAGGTGACCAAAAACGTTTGTGTGGTTTTTGAGGATAAAATGAAACCACATGTAAAAAGTGAATAAATACATTTTATTTAGGAAAGTAAGCATCAGCACAATCTATAATCTTTCCCCAATGAGATACAAGTGTGTAAATGCCACTTTGGTAGAACTAGCGGTCTTTAAAAACGAAGAAAGCAGCTAACTCCTTTTTGAAATTGTTGATTGCACATATGATTGTCCAGCACCAAGAAAAGATAATAGTCAGATGATGCGATGTCTGGGGAATACAGAGGGTGGGGTAGAATTTCCCAACCAAGTCTGAGGAGCTTGTCTTTGGTTGCTTGCTCTGTGCGAGGACTGGCCTTGACCCAAAGGACCACAATGCCTTTGCAACGAACAAGTGCAGGCTGTTTTTGGAGCAGTGCATCTGCAACCTGTTGTAGTTGTGCCAAGTAGAGGTCCAGAGTGATTGTTAGACCAGTGGCCAGAAATTTATAATGACTCTACAATCTGTAGTCCACCAGACACCCAACACTAATTTTTGTTGGTGGATCCTGGACTTTGGTGTGTGCAGTACAGGTTCACTGGATGATAACCAATGATACGAACATTTGGTGTTCTTATAGACAATCCATTTTTCATTGCACATCAACAACTGGTGCAAAAATGGCTCATTTTTGTGGCATGAAAGCAGTGACAGGCAGATCATAAGCAGCTGGAGTTTGTTGTCGGCAGTCAGTTTATATGGAACCCATTTGCTCTGCTTCCAGACTTTTTCTGAACAGTGTAAATGCAAACGAATCATTTTGTCACTTATATGGAACCTTTTTGCAAGCTCTTGGCATGTGTTATGTGAATCCAACTCGATTCTGGCCTTCAGTTCATTGTCATCAATGATGGTCAGTCATCTCTCGTGGGATGCATCTTCAAGTGTCTCATCACCTGATGCAAATTTTCTGAACTACTTTTGGGCTGTCTGTTTGCTCACTGTGTTCTCTCCAAATGCCATACATATCTTTCAGCTGCTTGTGCCACTCTAGTTCCCAGTTTAAACTCATAAGGTAAGCACACTTGAATATCCAGGAGATGAATTGTTACTTTGGTAGGTTAAATCTTATTTTGTGTCTGTGATGCTACGTCACCAGACTTACAATTGGCATTTGCTTCCTTTGACAGCCCCTTGCAAGATACTCTCTGTCTTGTATGCAACCTTTCATTTACTAATTGGAAGTCCAGGCTGCTTACTTTGAATCCACTTGCTTCATAGTTTGCGCATCATAATAGACACTGACATCCAAAAAAAGATGGGAAATCTTCATAAATTGCTAGTTTCATCTGCTGGTTGAGTTTGTCAGTTTTCATTGTGTTTGTTATAGTCAGCAGTTACTACAGAACTTAAAATTTGTCTTTGTTTTCTGGCATCTTTCTTATTTGAAAAATTTCTTATTTGTTAGTTTAATAAAACAAATAAATACCCCTTCAAGCAGCTGCTTGCCACAGGCCTGATAGATGCCTGTCAGTTTAATATGTCCTAGTAGAAGGTCTGAGAGGATGGCAGGACCTCAGCAGAAAAATGACACATATATCCATGCCTTACCTGGGGCCCAAACCCAGGTTCCTTAGATCAGTAGCCAAGCGTGCCAATAACTTGGCCACATTATTGTTAATTTCAGTCGATATTTATTGGTCTAAACATAATCTTTTTATTTTGTTAGGCCAAATGTGTTTTTTTTATCTCACCATTTCAAAGCAAGTAAAGTAATTGCATGCATGAATTGAAGAATTGAAAGTCAGGTTGAATTTGAAAGTTAGTAATGGAGTTCATCATAAGCACTGATAATGCATTGCAGATAATTTTACATTTTGAAATTAGAAATCAGCAATAGAAATTTTTAGGATTTTGATGTAGTTACTAATATAAATCAGGTCCCGTGGCCGAGCGGTTAGCGCGCTTGGCTACTGATCTACGGGACCTGGGTTCGAGCCCCGGGTAAGGCATGGATGTATGTATCGTTTTTCTGCTGAGGTCCTGCCATCCTCACAGACCTTCTACTATGGCATATAAACTGACAGGCTCCTGTCAGACCTCTGTGGCAAGCAGCTGCTTGAGGGGGTATTTATTTATTATTACTAGTATATACAAGTATTAACCACTTTGTAAGTCGATTTAATTTTAGAGGAAAAATTGTCTTGAGCCGGGTGGGATATTTTTCCTCTAAAATTAAATCGACTTACAAAGTGGTTAATATTTATATATACCAAGAATATCGAGTTTATTCAATATTTAAACAGGTACTAGTAGTATCCTCTAAACTGGTCCAGTTTATGATCCATCACAGATTTTAATGAAATGGTCATAAATGTTGATGGATATTTCTTTTGTTGTCTTTCTGCCAAGTCTCACCTTTCTCACAGATCTTCTCTATGACATGTTTAACTGATAGGCTCCTGTCAGACTGTGTTGAAACATTGGGTATATTTACATTAAAGTTTGTATGAGATAAATGATATTTTTATAAATATAAGTTAATTTTTCTAAATATTATTTGCTGAGTTTGAAATAAAGTTTTGAAATGTTGTTTTTGAAATATCTATTTTCTCTAGTGGACTTAAGAGAGGTAAAGGAAGTGAGAGTAGGGAAGAATTCCAAGATTTTTGATCGTTGGCCAGATGAAATTAGAAAATGGGACCACAATCAGTGTTTCGTTGTACTATATGGAAGCACATTCTCTTTAAAATCATTGTCATGTGTTGGTATGTAGAACAGTTTACTTAGAAGTGCTGTTTTTAATCAAGTTTTGAAATATATCTTTGTTTTCATATAATTAAATGTAAGCAAAAGTTCTGTGCTCCTTTAATAGACTTAAATGTATATATCACTATGTATTGAAGAACAGTTGTAATTAACTTCAGGGTTGATCTCAAAGCTAATGATAATTAATGTGTCTTTATTTTGAAGTTTGTCATCGTAGTGGCAGAAATTACCATTTGGAGACATTTGTAGAAAATTATCCAAAATTGTTTGATTTCAATTTTATTTTCTCTGATTACAGATGCTTAATGAAATAGTGATTTCTTCTTTTATGTGATTATATGACAGTGCTGTTTTTTCTTCTGAATAACTGGTATTCCTTCAAATGCTAGTGATCTTCATTCTCTGTATCTTTAAAATTTATTCTTGTAGAATTATTTTGTCTTAGTTTAATATTATGTGCGCCGTCCCATGGCCGAGTGGTTAGCGCGCTTGGCTGCTAATCTAAGGGACCTGGGTTCGAGCCCCGGTAAGGCATGGCTGTATGTGTCGTTTTTCTGCTGAGGTCCTGCCATCCTCTCAGACCTTCTACTCTGTCATATAAACTGACAGGCTCCTGTCAGACCTCTGTGGCAAGCAGCTGCTTGAGGGGGTATTTATTTTTTTTATTATTAATATTATGTAGTTGAAGATCAGAGGTAGGAAATTTTGTGTTGATGGCATAATTTTATTGGTTCAGTAAAACCTTGATTCAATGGACCCTGCTTTTATAGAATTCATATTTCATGGATAGGATCCATCCACCCTGCACCAAACTAAGTTTGAAATACTTTTGTTTTGTGAAAGTCACAGTTCACTCTTCAAATCTGTTGCTGCTCCTCTCAATCACTCTCACCACAACCCTTTATTAGTAAGAGGCCCCAGGAGGATTCTAGTTTCTTGCCACAGCCTTCTATAAGAGGCCATGGGAGCGTGATAACTCAGACTAAGAATAAAAGTTTTTTTGTATGGTGTAGCGCGCTTGGCTACTGATCTACGGGACCTGGGTTCGAGCCCCGGGTAAGGCATGGATGTTCGTGTTGTTTTCTGCTGAGGTCCTGCCATCCTCACAGACCTACTACTATGGCATATAAACTGACAGGCTCCTGTCAGACCTTTGTGGCAAGCAGCTGCTTGAGGGGGTATTTATTATTATTACAGTATTGTTTATTTCAGTGTTTTTATTGCAATTACATATATTAGATCCATATTGTAGTTTGTTTATTCCTAATGCATTTCATTGGTTAGTTTAAAATGTGGTCATGTACCTGTGCATCATCATATAGCTGATCAGATTTAATCTACTTTCAGCATTAAGATACATCCTTTCTCTCCTATTAATCCATTAAATCAAGTGTTCGCTATGTTGCTCTATTCCTGCAGCAGCTGTCTTCCCATTTTTCTTAGAGCAGGGCTGTTTCAGTTGGTAGCACACCAGGCTTGTAATCTGAAGTTCCATTTGAACCAGCGATGAGATTTATCTCCGCAAAATTTCCCATCTTGCCCTTGGTCAGTAGGGGACACCTGTGGGCTTGAAAGGCTGCTGTCTGTTGGATGGAATGTTAAACGTTGCTGTGTGTGGGAGCGCCATACCCTATGCATATTAAAGAACACACTGGATGGCCTTGACAGGAGACCACCATCTGTCTCCTAAAAGCTGTTCATTGGGTCTCTTCAACCTTCTCAGAGTCCTGTTGACCTGGCTTTTAGTCCAAGGTGTGCAAAAAAGTGCCACTCAGAGAGAAGACAAACCATCCCATTTTTCTTTTCTCTGGTTCTTAGAATTTATAAAAAAAAAATTGTCCTGAAAGATATTTTTGCTGCTCTGAATGGGAGTTTAAGATCTTATATTGTTCATCATAGACACTATGCCTTTTTGAAATGCTACTTTTTTTTGTATATTTATTTTGGTAATTTTTGTTTCTTTTGTTTATATTTCATATTTTTAAGGTGGTTAAGATAAAATTGTGAGATTATCCATTTTTATCAGTTTTGCTGATAAATGCAATTTGTTAGTGTATTTTGGGTTGCTTGACTACAAGACTCTTTCTTATATTTTTAAGAAGTAAAAATTTGTTGATATTAGATTTAATGCCTTTTCCTATATACATCTGTAGGTAAGATTCATTTGCTCTCTCAGGTGACAAGAATATTCAAAAAATGAAGTAGTATTTTTGCTTTCTGAGTGAAGAAGGTAATTTTTTAATCATTATTTAATTGTTCTATAAAACTACATAATATTTGATATTGTAACGCTCCAAAGAAATGCAAAATACTTTTAAGTTTGGAACCTTTTTCTAATCCAATTGGGGCGGGGGTGGCTCAGTCGGTAGCGCGCCAGGCTCGTAATCTGTAGTTCCCAGGTTCGAGTCCCAGCTGGGTCAGCGTTGAGATTTATCTCCGCAAAATTCCCCACCTTGCCCACGGTCAGTAGGGGACACTGATGGGCTTGGAAAGGCCGCCGGGACGTTAAGCCTTTTGCCCCATGTGTGGGAGAGACATACCCTGTGCACGTTAAAGAATACGCTGGATGGCCTTGACGGGAGGCTATCATCTGTCTCCCAACAGCTGTTCCAGTGGATCCCCTCTCCCAACCTTCTCTGAGCCTTCGGGGTCTATGTGACCTGGCCATTTAGCCCATGGTGTGCAAAAAAGTGCCACTCAGAGGTAAAACAACCCAACCTTTTTAGGGAAGGAAATGATATACAAGTGGTATAAAAGGTGTGCTTGGAGTGACAGACATTACTTAATGTATAAAAGTCACTATATGTATATGGTTAATCACAAACATTTTTTTTGAATAGCCATCTTAATACAGTAAGGAATTTTTTTGTGGGACCGCAATTTCTGTTAAAATTCAAATGAAATTGTTCTCTTTTAGTTTTTTTTTACGTTAAAACTGAAAATTGAAAAATAAAATTTTAAAATTAAATTTTTGTATGAATTGAAGAAATAATCTGATAATGAAGTTGGTGTGATCATTTCAGTGAACTAACGATACTGTGTGCTTTCTGTGAAAGGCAAAGTTTCATAATAATAATGATTAGGAATGTGTTCTGAATTGTCACCCTCTTTTCGTTGTCAAAAACAGCAGCTCGTTAATTGATCCAAAAAGTTTTTATTTTGATTCAATGAAATTCATATTGTTATGTAAATACACTGGTGGACAAAAGTTACAAACATAAGTGGACATAATAACTTGAGAGACTTTTATGAAATTAAGGTAAGGTCATGACAAAGAACGTGTACAAACATGAGATGCATAGGAATGGATGGCCAGGAATAATGCTCATGCATCAAAAAATGTCCACTGATGGTAACAAAAATGCATTGTTCCAGGGATCAATAGGGAGTACAATCACCATGCACATTGTGCAATGATTATGCATGTTGATGACAAAATGATGGATGAGGTTGGATGGCAATAAATACCATTGTTTTGTTAGCACAGATCTTAGTTCTAAGTGGTTTCTGGGAGAGAGCTGAAGAGCACCTGTATGTCTCCCCAGAGCATCCAGATATCAATAGGATTAAGATCCAGATACTTAGATGGCCACTCCATCCTGTGGATATCCTCATTCTCAAGGTAATCATCAACCAGCCAAGCTGTATGAGGATGACCATTATTATCCATAAAAAAAATAACTTGGGACCAACAGCACCCTTGAAAAGCTTTACATAGGACTCAAGTTTCTATATGTACCTTTGAGCATGCCTAGTACCACCCTAATACACATGGAGTGGTGTAATGCTATCCAGCATTGTGCCTCCCCACACCAAATGATCTCCTGAATAGTGATCTTATTCCTGGATGTTGTTAGGATGATGCACTTTCCGCATCTCCAGGTGAACACATGTTGGGAATCCATAATCAGACTGAAATGGGATTCATCCATGAAGAACATATGCACTTACTGTTCATATGTGATGCTGCCTGCACCAAGTCCTTCGAAGTCTTCTTTGAGAGAAGGTGAGGCAAACCATCGGTCTCCTAGCATACAAACCACCCCTCTCACAAAGTTGTCTGGACACAGTTCTTGACACTATTATGCCTGAAGCACAGGCAAGCTCAACAGCGAGTTGTCTGGCTGTTATCTCTCTATGCCTTCTCGCTGTTAAAGCCAGATATCTGTCCTCCTGGGATGTGACCCATGACTAGCCCAGAACTGGGCATCAAGACACATTCCCAGATTCCTGATATTGTTGCCATAGCCTAGAGATGACCAAGGGACATCATATGCTCTGGCTACTGCAGTTTGGGTCTGTCTTGCCAACATCCTACCAATGGCTCTCCACCTCTCCAAATCCTCCGAGTGACTCATGTTCATTGGCATGATGTGATGAGCTCTGTTCTGCACTCTGCTTTATAATGATGCGCCTTATGTATGTGGCTCTTTGCATCTGCCTGCAAAAGCATTATTCATGTGGTATTCCTTTTTACTCACTTTCTTTGTCATGGTCTGATGTACCCACCAAATTTAATTAAATTCTATCCAGCATTGTGTTGATATATCAACTTTCATGTTTGCATCTAAGTTAGGATGCTAAAAGCAAGATATATAGCTATTTTAGACAGCAGTTTTGTATTTTATTAAGTAAGTAAAATTGTATATTTTTAATCATTAGAAATTTGAGAGAAGTAATTCTTTTTATGCATTTAATTTTTTTTATTAGCAATGTCAAGCAAAGAATGTGAACAATGGGTCAGAGGTATAAAGCACCTTGCTTCAGAAAGTACTAAAGCACCATATCCTTTGCAAGTTGAAAGATGGTTGCGGAAAGAATTTTACAGCATGGAAAATTTGAGAGGGGTGTAAGTAAATTGCTTAATATACAATGATCTCAGTATTATTAAGTGCTTATCAGAAGCTAAACCAATTGACTCCACAAAAAGTTTCGTGCAAACTTCACCTGCATAAGCAGCTTCTGAATAAAATTTACAGTGAAAATGTCTGAAATTTTATTTGGTAATATAATGTTCAAATTCCTAATTATTTAAAGTGTGCCATAAAATTCTGAAAATATGTAGGTTCTAAGAAAATCTGAAGTAAGAAACAAAGTGTAAAAAATTTGGAGTTTATAAGTTTGGATTTTGACAGGCCCATATTATGGTTATGTTCTGCACATAATCATCTTTTATTATTCCCAGTTTTCATATTCAGTCACAGTTGTGTATATTTACTTAAATGGTTGTAACTGTAGAAACTAGGTTCATGAAAATTTAAAGTTCATTTAAACTCCCAAATTAATGAAACATTAATTTGGAATAACTCCAAAATTAATTATTATTTATTTATTATTGCACTGCATCTGTTCTGTGTGTGATCCTGTTGTTAATACTTCTCTGTGTAGCTTTTATAGTACTTCAATAGATTTGCTGAATTCTGATGACAAGCAGTGTCGTGTCCCTTATACAATTTATTTAGTTGACAGGTGTTCATTGTAAAGCAGGCATTTAAAACTTTTCCAAACTCAGATTCATAGAACATCAAATTCTTTTAAAATTGGCATATTACAAATTTAATGATATTACAATATTACATATTACAAATTAATTTACAAAATTAAAACAAGTATAAATATGTACAAATAAAATAAAACAAATTAATAAAAGCAACAGTAGAAAAAAATACATATATTAAATAAAGTATACAACAAAGTTTATTGTATGTTAATGTTTCAGTAAAAAGATGTAATTGTTTTGATAAGTATAAAATTTGAGATTTGCCTCAGCATCCAGTCAAGTTGTGTGTTTGCTTTTTGTCATACTATATTGAAAAAACTAATTTGCATAGGTAAGTGCTTGGAAATGGCAGCATTTTTTTAACAGCACACCTTCTAGTCCAGGTGTGCTCTTCAGTTAAGCTGGCCCAAAAGCATAGAAAAGACATAGCTGAAAATTTTTATTTTAAAGTTGAATTATTAGCAGTATCAACGTTTTCATCAATGTTTTATGGAAGACTTGAGGTGTCTTTGCAGAATCCAGTTTGAAAACCACTGTTGCAAAGGATTCAACTGCTCTTCTCTAGTTCTTTGATGTACTTTTATAATATATTGATTTCACAGTTTGAAGGTACAAGTTTCCTTAACATGCTTCAGTTAATTTTGTCATTATCTTCTTGGAGGTTGGATTGGGTTGTTTTACCTCTGAGCAGCACTTTTTTTGCACACAATGGGCTAAATGGTCAGGTCACAAAGACCCCTAGGTCTCAGAGAAGGTTTGGGAAAGGGGACCCACCGGACAGCTTTTGGGAAACAGATGGTAGCCTCTCATCAAGGCCATCCAGTGTGTTCTTTAACATGCACAGGAGTATGGCTGTCATGCACATAGGGACATGGCTTTATGTCCCATCCTATGACTGGCTTTTCCAAACCCATCAATGTCCCTTACAGACCAAGGGCAGGGTGGGGGTTTATGCAGAGATAAATCTCATGTCCCCCCTGGGGCTCAGAACTGCAGTTTATGAGCTTGACATGCTACTGACTGAGTCACCCCCACCAATTCTTGGAGGTATTGTGTTAATTGTTTATAAGGAGGTGACCCTACAAACAGGTGACAATCAACTGTAGGGGGTCTGTATATACTATTTTTACAACCAATACAGCACCTTTAAGAAGAAGATGACAAAGTTCACTGAAACATGTTAGGGACTTTCATTAAAATCATTGTTGTATAACAATGATTTCAACTAAAAATGTTTCGTATGTTATTAACCCTTTCAGTATCCAGCCTGAAAAACTGGTTTCCATCCAGAGACCAAGCTATTTTCCTCCTGTGCTCAGCGAAAAAAATTTTCAATTTAGAACTTTTTTGCCAAATAACTAATGAAAGGAATTATGGCATGTTATATGCCAAATTAATCAGCATTTAATTCTTGATTTTCTGGAAATAAAATATTTAACAAAAAAGCAACATGTTTTATTTTAATAGGATTTTTAGAGTCATGTAGTAAAAATATGCATCTGGCAACACAAAAATTTATTTAAAAAACACTAATAGATAGAAATGATTATAATGCACATAAATAGAAGGGCTATTTGTTTCTGAATAACAAAAGAAATAATTTTCTTGTTTAAAGTAAACATTTCTTTCGTTTTGTAATTTTTTTCTCCATGCCATACTTTGAGAAAAGTCCAGGCTTGTTGCAGAGTCCAATAAACAAGTCAACTTCAGAATATTTTTAATAAATAACTAATCAACAGAAATATGTCATATTATATACCAAATTAAAGAGAATTTAATTATGAATTTTATTAAAGTGAAAAATTTGAAACATTGTAGAAATAGATTAATTTTAATAAGACTTTTTAAGTGGCATACCAAAAAAAAGGTACATATTTCATAATTACTTCCAAAATTTTCCATTTTTAAAAAAGCAGTATTTTGTTAATTATCAGGAGATTTTAGAAATTTTAAGGAAAAATTTGTTGACAATAGTTCAAATCAAATTTCTTAGCTTAAATTAGGGGATTGCTTCAGCATAGAGTAATGTTAACAAACAAATTGGCAATACCTTATATCGCTTCTAAGAAATGTCAATCAGATGGCTTTAACAAATTATTTTTGTCATGGTTTAATAAAATATGCATCAAATGAAAAAAGAAAATATTTATCAAGTTTGATTTATATATATTTTTATAAGATTAAAAATTTTTTTAAACAGTAATTTTTATTTTTTTAAAATTGATTTGTTTTTTGATGTACTAAAAATGTATATATGTCCTTGGCTTCTCATTTTGAATTCTGCGAACGTATACAGATGTCCTTGATACTGGAAGAGTTAAACATTTCTTGTTTCTGATTCTTAATCTAAAAGTGCTGCCATAAATAGTCCCAATTGCTGCAAACTGAGCAATATGTAATAAACTTGTTCTTAGTAGCAGATAGATATTGCTAGAATATTTTAAATGCATATTTTTAAGAGTTATGTTTCTATGACTTTGATGTGTGCTAGTATATTGAAACTTTTTTGTTCATTTCAGAATCACTATAAAAGATTTAAAAGCCTTTTTACCCAGGATTAACTTTAAATTGCCAACAAACAGATTGAAAGAATATTTTCAGGTAACTTTTATGTTACTCTCTTGTTTTATATGTTTTAAAAAGGATACTGATTTTAAAAAAATATTTTATATATGAAATTTACAGTTATTTCCATTTACTATAAAATTGTGTTTAATAATCTGAAATGAACCATATCTTGTATGTAGCAAAATGAGATAGATATACTACATAATTTTTACAGATTATACTATATTTGCTTTTAGCAAAAATATATTGATCAGTTCATCATTGATAGCTTTACAGGTTTTAGATTATTCATTAAAACTATTCTAAATCGTTGCATCACAAGAAAATATAACTTTTTGTATTACGTGACATTGATAACTATAAACTTTTCAAATGTGCCAGCTCCTGCCTAATATGGAATTAAAAAAAGAGGAAAACTTTGATAATGTGTAAATTACTTTTAGCGAAAGGGCAAAAAAAAAATTGCCTTAACTCCCTAAATGGTCAGCCAAGTTATATGTCATATTTACTATTGCTGTTTTTAGGGTACAGCTTTAGAATTTAGTTTTGCATATTGTAATACTATAGTATTACAATATGTTGGGCATAATTCCAAATTTTAAAAGAAATTGTTAATCTTTTTATTCAGTTTTTGTGTACTGTAGTATCATATAAGTAAAGACTGAAAATAATTCAGAGATATGCATATTTCATGTTCAGGAATGTATGTCACTTAAGATCAGTACAAAATATACATTTAGTGTACTTAAATAGTGAACTCAATAATACATAGTTTCATAGAGCTGTAAGTTTATTGTATTTTTTACTATTTTTCATATTTGAACATTTATTACTAGGAAAGATACGTATCAAATGTTATTTTAAAATGTGTTATTTCTTAAATGTTTTTCATTTTAATATGAATTTTCCAAAAAAATTTTTGAATAAATTTATTTGAAATTTCAGGAAGTAGACACTAGAAGAGTTGGAGAAATTGGATTTGAGGGTTTTGCATCTCTTTATCACAATCTGATTCATGATGAGCAGGTAATTATTTACTCTTAAAAAATGTGTCTTAAAATGTGTTAGATAAATGACAGTTTTCCAGTTTGTTGATTCTTCATTAAATTTATTGCAGATAATTTTGCTCCATGTCTGAATTACATTTAACATTTTCAAAATATAATCTTAAAGATATATATAATCAGCTATTGATTGTGACGGTTGCAGTTTGGTTTGGTTTGTTTTACCTCTGAGCGGCACTTTTTTGCACACCATGGGCTAAATGGCCAGGTCACATGGACCCTGAAGGCTCAGAGAAGGTTGTGGGAGGGGACCCACTGGAACAGCTGTTGGGAGACAGATGGTAGCCCCCCGTCAAGGCCATCCAGCGTGTTCTTTAACGTGCACAGGGTATGGCTCTCCCGCACACGGGGGCCACGGCTTAACGTCCCATCCGATGGACGGCGGCCTTTCCAAGCCCATCGGTGTCCCCTACTGACCGTGGGCAGGGCGGGGAATTTTGCGGAGATAAATCTCAACGCTGACCCAGCTGGGACTCGAACCTGGGAACTACAGATTACGAGCCTGGCACGCTACCGACTGAGCCACCCCCGCCCCAAGACAGTTGCAGAGTCTGTGCCATGTTAATGCAGGGTGTTAATAGTTGCTCCATATTGGCAGAACTGTTTCATCAGGGTAAGCTGAAGCAAAAATATAAAAGGACAGTAAATCTGGAATGTGCAGTGAAAATTTATCCAGGCAAATCTGGTAAATCAACAAGTGGTTGAAAGAGGCAAATAAATGTGATGATTGTAAAATATATTAATTGATACATTTATTATAATATTGCCATACAGGAGGTGTTGAAAATAACCTCTTGCTATAATACTATGGCATCTTGGAATACAAGCTGCCTGCAATACAGATGAGCTTGAGCGTGAAATAGCACAAATGACTTCAATCCAAACTCAGTCATAATTGAAATTTGTACCTTTTATTGTAATTGTGAATGAAATAAAAAAAGTAATTTCCTTTGATTATTTTATTTGCCTTTTTATCGGTCATTAGTAATCAAAAATAAACATCATTAAGCGTTAGATAATGTTTTAAGGCATTCTCTAATTAATCACTCTTAGTCTTGAAAAATGCATGAGATATAGATTTAATAATTTTTTTGCCTCTCTTACTATTACTAGCATTCTAAAAAGGGGGATGTGTGGGTGTGGCCCCCTTGCCCTCCTCATCCTCTAGATCTGACCCTGGTGGTCACATAATATTATTTGGAACATTGAAATATCCATGTTCCTGTGTGTGCAGGATGACCCTTACTGAACACAATTCCATAGGTGCTGGCTTTTAATTAAAATAATGTTTTCTCCACTTGGCCCAGACTGCCTCTACTGTTGCTAGAGGGGCGGGGGTGGCTCAGTCGGTAGCGCGCCAGGCTCGAGTCCCAGCTGCGTCGACGTTGAGATTTATCTCCGCAAAATTCCCCGCCTTGCCCACGGTCAGTAGGGGACACCAATGGGCTTGGAAAGGCCACTGTCTGTCGGATGGGACGTTAAGCCGTGGCCCCGTGTGCGGGAGAGCCATACCCTGTGCTCGTTAAAGAACACGCTGGATGGCCTTGACAGGAGGCTACCATCTGTCTCCCAACAGCTGTTCCAGTTGGTCCCCTCCCCAAACCTTATCTGAGCCTTCAGGGTCCATGTGACCTGGCCATTTAGCCCATGGTGTGCAAAAAAGTGCCGCTCAGAAGTAAAACAACCCAACATTAAAGAACACGCTGGATGGCCTTGACGGGAGGCTACCATCTGTCTCCCAACAGCTGTTCCAGTCGGTCCCCTCCCCAAACCTTCTCTGAGCCTTCAGGGTCCATGTGACCTGGCCATTTAGCCCATGGTGTGCAAAAAAGTGCCGCTCAGAGGTAAAGCAACCCAACCCAAAATCCTAGGCTGGCCAAGTCCTTACAAACATCAACTCTTTGCTTGATGAGAAAAGGGAAAACTGATGAGTTTAGAAAGGCACTGTCTGTGTTGACAGTATATTAGCTATGATTCCATATTCAGGAGTTGCACTATATGTGTGTTTCCAAAACACGTTGGGTTTGCTATTTTTCCTGGATGGCCTTGATGGAAGGTTCCCATATCTTGTAATAATTCTCCAATAGACCCCCTACCACCTCTGAGCCCTTGTGAGTTGCCCATTGTGTTCACAAAAGTTGTGCTCAGGTAAAACAACCCAAAATAAATACCAATATTCAAGTTTTATTGTGTTAGGATAAAGGAAATTTCCAGTGAAAAAACTGAGCACACAAATAGTTCTATAAATAATACACCTGCCGTCGGTAATAATTTTTTCCAAATCATTATAAACCATTTATGCTTAGCTTCTGTTCATGGGCTTGCTCAAGCATTAAATGTTCTTACATTTATCAAACTGCCCTTTTTGAAGCAGAAGTTAATCAACAGTTACCATGATAATTGTATGTATTTTCACTGTAAGAAAGAATTATTAACCTTTAGTATGCTGCATGGTATGCCTTGGTGATATATTTTTAATAAAATTGTTCTGTATGCTAGAAGGTGATACAGCATTACTAGGTTGTTTTGTTTTTTGCAAATAATGCTGCATTTCATATTTTGATTTCAAAATTTCAGTGTGGCTGATTGACTATTCGCGAAATGAAACACAAATTCTGAGTTAATATTACAATAATTGTAATGGGAAGATTAAACAGTTATGGAATATGGGAAAGTAGAATGACATAGAGGTAGGTCTATGTAAACTTTGCAACAATAGATTTTTTTCTACTTTAACCCTTAAAGTAAACCAGAAAACAATTTTTTTTTTAATTAGTCCAAATTGGCCTTTTTTCTTTGAATTTACATTATTTTATTATTCAGAATTAAGTGCTTTTTTTGTTTGATATATAATATCGTCTACATATGTTGGATACTTCAGCTAAAGTTCTAAATTTCTGTTGAAACAAATTAAAAATTAGCTCATCCATAATTAGATTCATTATTAGAACTAAGTGCTATAAAGGCCAATATGCAATAGGTTTCATATGGAGTGGAAATTGGAATTTATGTAAATGGGTGAACTTTAAATTTAATTCTTTTTAGCAATGGATGCATAGAAGTTTTTTTTTTTTCACTTTAATAATCTGACTATGAATGTTTTGATGCACCAAATGGGTTCTCAATAGCTTTCAACCCTGGGTGAATCCAGTATTAATTTTGAAAAATATTTTCTTTCAGCTATTTACTGAAGAGTTTGGACAGTATACTGCTGATGGTCAGAGAGTAACATTACAGGAATTCCAGAACTTTCTACTTGAACAGCAAAAGGTATAATAATTAGTTGTTTTCATGTAACAAGTGACATATATTTTCCTAAATTAAGATTATAGTTATTAGAATTGAGATGTTTAAATACTCAGTATTAATAAATGTTAAAGTTGTCATTAGTAAATCTGATTGCTGTGATCTAAGTTTATCCTTCTCCGTATGCAGAATTTCCAGCTGCCCTAGTTTGTTCCAGAATAGCTCTGAAATTGAAGGTCTGTTCTGGCAATATATGTGGATATTCTGATGCTTTCATTTGTTGCATTGAATTAAGACTCAAAGAAGAGTTAAGAACATGAATGCATACCTTGGTGAAAGTGTCAAGTTGAATTTTTTAATTCCCCTTTTAAGAGATATTTTGCAGAGCCCTCTTGACCATTGAAATGTCAATTTTAAAATTTGCTTATGGGACAGGGGAAAGTCTTTTAACTGAAACACTTTCTGAATTTGCTCTGACTCTGATTTATTCCTTATCATCCTCTTACTTTTTTTTGCGTGTCATTTCTTGGTCACTGCTTGTGGATTTGCTGGAAAATTTCCCTATATCTCCCCAACCCATTAGCCTGTTGTACTGAGATATGCACAGTCATATCAGAATAATATGATCACCTACCATAGTATATGTATGGTAGGTGGTCAAATTGTTCTGATACGACTGTGTATAAAATGAAAGCTTGTGAGATGAGGAATATCATAAGTTATATTAGGGGTACCAGAAAGTGGTGTCTTTTTTTTTTAAATGTAACCTAACTTTTGGTGTAATTTATTACGTATTTAACATTACCAAAAGTTAATGAATACGTTTTCAGATGAATTGGGTGTTATTCTTTCAATTTTGATAGTAATTTGTTTTTCCTAGTATCACTATGCAAAATGATCAGCAAAACAGCAATGACTGCAAAAAAAAAAAGATTTGGTTCTTATCTATGTGTTATTTTGATAAACACACAGATTAACAACACAGATTTTGAAAGTAGCAAAATCATCCAAGTTTCTCATTTATTGCTAGACAGGAACAGAATTTACAAGTTTCTCTCACTATCATTCATACACTACAAGTAATGCTTGTTAAAGTAAAATGTTATGTGATCTGTAGGAACCCAGTTTAATGGTGCAGGGTTAAGGCTATATAAATATAAATTTGAAACAGATGTTGCAAGTTCATTTATAGCGATTTTCAAAAAACTATTTATCTGTTTCCAACACTTAAAGGGTTAATGGCTCTCCTGCACATAGAGCTGCAGTTTAATGCCCCATATGGCAGCTGTCTTTCCAAGGCCATCAGTTGCCCCTTTCTCACCAAGGGCAGTGGGGATTAGCTGAGAAAATTTTAATGCAGGCAGAGTTAGGACTCACACTTGGGAACATCAGATTAGGAGCCTGGCGTGTTACTGACTGAGCCCCCCCCCCACTTCCTCATTTGTAATTGGAAGTATGTATTAATTGAGCTAATGAGGGTTGGGTTGTTTTACCTCTGAGCGGCACTTTTTTGCACACCATGGGCTAAATGGCCAGGTCACATGGACCCTGAAGGCTCAGAGAAGGTTGGGGCAGGGGATCCACTGGAACAGCTGTTGGGAGACAGATGGTAGACTCCTGTCGAGGCCATCCAGCATGTTCTTTAACGTGCACAAGGTATGGCTCTCCCGCACACGGGGCCACGGCTTAACGTCCCATCCGACGGATGGCGGCCTTTCCAAGCCCATCGGTGTCTCCTACTGACCGTGGCAGGTGGAGTGGGCAGGGTGGAGAATTTTGTGGAGATAAATCTCAACGCTGACCCAGCTGGGACTCGAACCTGGGAACTACAGATTAAGAGCCTGGCGTGCTACCGACTGAGCCACCCCCGCCCCAAAGCTAATGAGGAAAAAAGCAGCTGTATATTTCTGATTCTGACAGAAGGAGCTTATTGTAATGTTAGAAATAAAAGAGGTTTTTTATTATACATGCTTGACTTGAGTTTAGGTTAATGTTGCAAGTTATTTTCATATCAGGAAAAGGTAAAGCTGTATCAGTTTTAATTTCTGTGGAGAATTGATAGCATTTTGTGCACTAAGTACAAATTCTTTAAGGCTGATTATCCCAAGTAAGATAAATGTCATTGGCAGATGATGTCTAAGAGAATTTTGTGGACTTCATTATCCATGGTGAAATGTATATTACATAGAATGATTTCAGCACTCTGGAGAGAACACTCTGGAGAGAGTGGACTCCTTGAAGCCCTTATTTTCTTTTCTTGTGGATGGTATATATATATTAAAATATTATGCATGGTGAGATTTTAAAGCAGAGATATTTATTAATATTGATTGTTCGGTGAAAAGTTGTTTGGGGTCAATGGTATTTTAGGACATATTGAATATCAAGTGAATATGATCCTTCAGCCACAATGACAGTTGTAATATAATTCTGAATTGTAATGTAAAAGCAATATCCTTATTTGCAATAAGCCTTATTTTCCTAAAATGAAGTGTATTGTTACGCTCGAGGGTTTAACTGATTATATTAATAGTATTGCATAATCTAAGTTCCATGGAAAGAATTTCAACAATCCTCGTGAACCAAACTATTCCAATAAGCTTTAAATGTTAAATTTTTATATATAAATATTAATTTCATGTATATAATAATTATAATCAAAAAGTTTGTTTATTGAGTTCTTATGCATTTTATTAAAATAATAATTTTAATTTAATAATAATAATAATTTTTAAAAAAATGTTTGTTGTCCAATATTAATAATTACTTGCATAACCTAAAATGCCATGCTAATATGTTGTTCCTTATTCGAAAGGATCCTGAGACAAGTGATGAACGATTAGTGAGCAAGTTTATGAGAGAATATCTGCAAGATCCTTGCAGAGATGCACAGGAACCTTTCTTTACAGTGCCTGAGGTATGTGTAAATAAAAGACTGTCATTAAACATAACCTTTGCTACAGCATGAAAAAAAAATCATCATCCTCAAGCAGCCATGGGCTACAGAGGTCCAACCAGAGCGTGCAATTTTGTTCTCCAAGTAAGTCTGTCCCGAGCTACATCTGCTGCATCTGGCCACTGCACACCAATTCTAATAAGGTCCTGTTTGACATTGTCTGCCCATCGCATCCTAGGTCTCCCCTTCTTTCTGAGGCCTTTAGGCACACTGTTCATAACCCTATTCGCCAATCTATAATTATTCATACGGGCAACATGGCCAAACCAACGGAGTCTCTCTCTGCACAATATGCTGCTTAAAGGAGGTTGCCAACTCCTTTGCCTAACCTCATCATTAGTTACAAAGTTGAACCACCTAATGCCCAAGATGCTGCATAAGCATCTAGAATCAAAAACATCTAGTTTCTTGTTATCTTATTTACAAAGTGTCCAAGTTTCACTACCATAACTAACCCTAGAAAGAACTAAACTATTATACAATCTAATTTTAGTCTTTAGGTGTATACGCCTATTTCTCCACACTCTCCAGAGATTCTTAAAAGTCCGGCAGCAATCCCTATTCGTCTGTTAATCTCATGCCGCACATCACCAGTATCTGTTACATAGCTCCCAAGATAATTAAACTGTGAACCTGCCCAAGATTGCAACCATTCAGATTAACTGAATCACAGCCTGCCTGACCAATTTTCATCACTTTAGTTTTCTCTCTGTTTATAACCAAACCTACTCTACTACCAGTCTCATCAACAGCTCGAATGAAAGAGTTCATCTCATCAACATCATTTGCCAAAAGGGCTAAATCATCAGCATAATCTAAATAAGAAATTTTCGTATCTACAGACCATTTAAAGCCAAAATCTTTCCCTTCAAGTGAATTTTGCATAACATAATCAATAACCAAACTAAAGAGAAAAGGAGACAAAATGCACCCTTGTCGAACACCAGAAGTAATGCTAAATCAATTGCTACAAGACTTACCAATTCTCACACACGACTCAGTGTTATTATAGAGAGCTTTCATTATGTTAACTAACTTGTCTGGTATACCATATAATCTCACAATCAGCCACAAATTATGTCGATCAACAGAGTCGAAAGCCTTTTTGAAATCCACAAAGCTAGCAACCAAACGTTTCTGAAACTCTAAACATTTCTCAAGAACCTGCCTAAGTGAAAATATCTGATCTACACATCCCCTACCACTTCTGAATCAACATTGCTCATCACGCAATTGCCTGTCAACCAGATTCTTAATTCTATTAAGCACAATCATGCAAAGAACTTTCCCTGGTACAGAGAGTAGGCTGATACCCCTATAGTTATCACAAGAACTGCGATCACCTTTTTTGAAAATAGGGATAATAATAGCTCTGGTAAAATCCTTAGGAACCATGCCTTTATCATAAAAGATATTCAAAATTTCTGTCATCCAAGTGGCTCAGTTGGTAGCGCGCCAGGCTCGTAATCTGTAGTTCCCAGGTTCGAGTCCCAGCTGGGTCAGTGTTGAGATTTATCTCTGCAAAATTCCCCGCCCTGCCCACGGTCAGTAGGGGACACCGATGGGCTTGGAAAGGCCGCCGTCCGTCGGATGAGACGTTAAGCCGTGGCCCCGTGTGCGGGAGAGCCATACCCTGTGCACATTAAAGAACACGCTGGACGGCCTTGACAGGAGGCTACCATCTGTCTCCCAACAGCTGTTGCAGTGGGTTCCCTTCCCCAACCTTCTCTGAGCCTTCGGGGTCCATGTGACCTGGCCATTTAGCCCATGGTGTGCAAAAAAGTGCCGCTCAGAGGTAAAACAATCCAACTCATCCAAGTGGTAACCGAAACATTTCCAGCTCTAAGCATTTCCATAGTAATTTCATCTACCCCTGGGGATTTATGAAGTTTAAGTTTAGGAACAGCCAAAATAACTTCAGATTGTGTTACAGGGCCAACATTAAAGCCACCAATGCATCTATCATCATTGCAAACAATGGGAGTAGAACTAACCACGTTGTTTAGAACATCACTGAATGCTCAGCCCACCTAGCCATGACAGAATCCTCACCTTCTATAACCTTACCTTGTTTATCCTTCAATCCCTGTATACCTGTCCATTTTCTACCACATAAAACATTAACTATCTGGTACAGCTCTCTGCTGTTGTGCTGTCTAACTGCTTCCTTGGCTTTGTCAGCCAAGCCATCAAGCCAAAGATTCTTATCAGCAGCTAACTGATCCTTTACACGTTTATTAAACTCTCTGTAATGCTTTCTATTAGGACTAGTAGGGTATTGATTAAGGACATTCCTGCAGTTCTTTCTTTCTGAAATAAGCTCAAGTGCCTTATCACTCAAATAATTCTGCCTCCTCTGCTCCTTTTTCCCTAAAAGAGTACTGATAGTTTCCAAAAAAACCTGTTCAAAATGGCCCCATTCTTCCTCAACTTCAGTAGTAAGCAAACCATGACTGTCATAATGACTAAGTAACTTATCATGGTAAGTTTAGCTATAACTGGGTCTTTCAGAGCTTCAGTAAAGGTAAAAATTTTAACCCTAGCACAACACTTTTTAAGTTTAAGTTGAAAGACATTTTCAACAAAGTAATGGTGAGATCAAATTTCAGCTCCCCTATATGATCTGGTATTCCTAATAGAACTAGCACATTTGCTGTTAATATATAATCAATCATATTCTTATGCAGCCTATCAGGTGAAACCCATGTGTACTTATGTATGTCGCGGTGTTTGTAATAAGTGTTAGTTATTCTGAATCCATTGAGTTTATTTACCTGTAGGAGACATTGCCCATTACCATTGCAGCTACCAATACCAATAGGGCCTATCACCCCTCCCAAAGGTCAGAGTCAGTACCAACTTTGGCATTGAAGTCATCAAGAACAAGGGTAATATCTCCTTTCTTGACCTAATTCAAAATATCCCGATGTCCGTAAAACCTATCCTTCTCATCCTCATCAGCATCCTCAGTGGGGGCATAACAGCAGATAACATTCAAGTCTTTAACACTTGTCTGAAATTTTTCTGTAAGGAACCTTTAATTAATGCACTCATATCTTAGACGAGCATCACTAGCGTGTCTGCTGAGAAGCAGACCCACGCCTTGGTGATGTTTATTATCTTCCCTGAAAAGAGAAATTTAAGATTATTTTTAAGAATCTGACCTTTTTCTGTCCATCTGGTCTCTTGCAAGCCGAGAATATCTAAATTGTAATGGTGGAATTCTTGTGTGAGGACATCAAGAGAAAAAGCTCTGTGCAGAGTCCTCACATTCCAACTACCTATGGAGAGAAAATGGTTAGTGGGATGTTTAAAGAAATTATGTTTATTGAGAGAGGAAATGGTGACAATATCAAACAGCCCCCTAATTGCAGACATGGGGCAAAGACCCATTCCCCCACCACTAAAGGCTGAAGCCATCTACACTGGAAGACTTCCCCCAATGTAGAATTTGAAGATGCCAGTAGAAGCACAGAGTTCAGGTGCTTGCGATGTCCTCTGCTCAGGATTATCCACCAGCTGATAAACATATCCTGTGAATCTATTCACTTGGGGCTGTCAACCCACAAACAAACAGAAAACACAGCAAAGGATTTTCCCTCCACAGAAGCCCACCAGTGCAGCAAATTCAGGATCCATAATCAAGCTCAGAGCCATAATTCAGTCCAGTGGGTTTATATGGTCAGCACCAGGACCCTGTGTGGTTGACCACTCCTCAGCAAGGTAGAAAAAAAGAAAAGTATCCATAGTTGTCCAGATCAGTAGGCCACACTAATCTGGCAGCCCTCCCCTTTCTTTCACTTCCACAAGAGAGTATGAAAAAACTCTTTTGAAAGGTACTAACGGTCTGCACCACGAGAAGACGGGGTCAGACATTAGGTGCTAGGCCTGGCCGGTTCTGTGCATCATCACAGGGGGATTGGTGCATAGCTCTCCTTCCAGTGACTACCTAGCTACCATTTACAGGCCAAAAATTATATGGCATATTAATTTTTAATCATTTACTCTCTTTGCTTGCTTGTTTTTCATATCAAGCCAAGCTTATAATACAGTGAAGCAGTTTGTATCATTAAATAGTAAAGCTTAAATCCAAAACTAATATGCCTTGTAACTTTTGTGGTATCACTGAAATGGATTTAAATTGCTGAAAATAAAAGCTAATATACCTTCCTTAGTGATCATATAATTTTTGACCCTGCCCTTAGTCAGAAAGGGGACAGTGATGGGCTAGAAGGGTTGATGTCTGTTGCATGGGACATAAAACTGCAGTCCTGTGTGCAGGTGAGTCATACCCTCTACACATTAAAGAACATGCCAGATGGCCATCATTGAAAGCAACCATCTGTCTTCTAACAGCTGTCTAGCTGTTCCCTTCCCCAACCTTCTCTGAGCCATTGAGGTCCTTGTGACCTGGCCATTTAGACCATTGTGTGCAAAAAAGTGCTGCTTACAGGTAAAACAACCAAACCCAAGAGGTCAAACCAGATTGTGCAATTTAGTTTTCCAAGCATGCTTCTCTTAAATAACTCTTTAACATTTAGAGCAACTGCAAGCCAATTCTAATGAAGTCCTGTTTAACATTGTCTTCATTCTATGCTAGTGATGATCATTGGTGGTTTGCAGCCCTCAACATTATTGTATGAAGCCCATGGAAGATATTCCAGGACTAATTTTATTTTTCATTGACATCTCATGGTTTTTAATAGTGACTATGGAAAAGTATTTAGTAAATTAAATATGGGAACTTTTAATAAATATTGAAAGTGATCTGTTTAGGGTAGAAATTTTTGTGGTAGAATGTCAGATATCCGACTGACAGCAACAGTCTGCCTCCTTTTCTCAGAGGGGTGGGAGAAAAGAAATTTTTTAATTTTAAGGAATAAAAAAATACTTTTCATGTTGTAATAGTACTAATAAAATACTGCTATTTGCATCTTCAGTCATCCTTTACTTAATATAAAAGTTTTAAGGAGTGATAAAGTAGGTAAATGAAAAACTTCATTCTCTTCAAAAACCAGATTCCCGTGCGGGCCAAAGGCGATATGCTTTCTAGTTTTAGTTGAGAAGGTGACAACCATGAATGGAGAACGTACTGTGACTTACTGTTATTATATAGCTATTATATGCATATGGAGAGTTATTAAAGTCATGCAACCCAGGGGCAGGGGTGGCTCAGTCAGTAGTGCGCCAGGCTCGTAATCTGTAGTTCCCAGGTTCGAGTCCCAGCTGGGTCAGCGTTGAGATTTATCTCTGCAATATTCCCCACCCTGCCCATGGTCAGTAGGGGACACCGATGGGCTTGGAAAGGCCGCCGTCCATCGGATAGGACGTTAAGCCGTGGCCCCGTGTACGGGAGAGCCATACCCTGTGCACGTTAAAGAACACGCTGGATGGCCTTGACGGGAGGCTACCATCTGTCTCCCAACAACTGTTCCAGTGGGTCCCCTGCCCCAACCTTCTCTGAGCCTTCGGGGTCCATGTGACCTGGCCATTTAGCCCATGGTGTGCAAAAAAGTGCCGCTCAGAGGTAAAACAACCCAAACATGCAACCCATATTAAAATATGTGTTGATGATTACAATTGTTTACATTTATTTAGAGCAGTGATGTCTGATACATTTACCATTTGCCATATATGACAAATAAGTCATTGCACTTTGGCAAATGTATGAATATGAAAATAACTTTATTTATTCCTACCTACCTAATTACTAATATATAATGTGGTAAGTACGGCAATATGGCAACCACGAGTGTGGTAAACTTCATGGGGAGCTTTGTATTTCTATTGGACCCCACTGGCTTTAGAATGTGTAATGTTATTGGTACCTAATCCCCCTTTTCTCACAGACTTTTAGTCTCTAGGGGTTTGCTCTTTGCAGCAATCTTCAGGGAAGTAAGTAATCCCCCCCCCCTTCCCTTGTTTCTCAGCAAGGGCCTACTGTACTTCATCAGTATTATTTAAGTTATGACATATAAAACAGTAATGTTTTCTGTCACAAAACTTAAATGATATTGATAGCTTCCATATGATAAACCTTCAACTCCATGATGAAAAACGTAATTTAAAAGCAATAATAAAACTGCTTTCTTTGTCACTAACTATGTTCAATAGTTACTAATTGAATACAGTTAAAAATATGATTTTTTTTTCATTCATTTTAGTTATTATAAAGTCTAAGCATTTGCAAGTAATTTCCTTAATTTTTCTATCTAGTTTGTGGATTTCTTATTTTCCAAGCAAAATGAAGTGTGGGATGAAAAGCATAATAAAGTAAACCAGGATATGAGTCTACCATTAACTCATTACTGGATTGCATCATCTCATAATACGTAAGTATCAGCTTTAATTTTTGCTTATTTCATCATAGTTTAGCTACTAAAAGTGAGATAAGTTGTTTTGCTGAGATTTTATGTGAGGTTATGCTCAACTATATGTTCGTTTTTACCTATCTTCGTATTGCTTTTGGCTTTGACATTTGTTAGTTGGTTTGTTTTGTGGATTTGACAAAATGTTCCACCATATCTTTCGAACACAATGGAGAAAGTTAATGATTTACATGCCAAATGAAAGCTTGTGACACGGGGAGTTTCATAGGCTATAAAAAATTGACCCTGTTCTTTCTTCCCCCCTAAAAAGGGGGAAGAAATGAAAATGATTGTTCCCCTATATCTCTTGAATGCGAGTGTGGAAAGTAACAGGCTATGTGTCCAATGAAAGCTTGTGATGTGGGAAGTGTCATACATTATAAAAAAAATTGACCCCCCCCCATCTGCTTTCGTCCCTCCTAAAAAGGGAAAATGCGAAACAATTGTTCCACTATATCTGCAGAATGCAAATGCCGAAAGTAACAAGCTATACCAAAAATTACAGTAGAGGTACGCAGTGTGGTAATTAAAGTAAAGTAATTTAATTCTCTATGACACTGTGAAATGTTTTTAAGCACTTCAACACATGGACTATGCTATCAAGTATCAATAATTATTATAGAGAGATTTACGTACCATGCCATAGAGGATGGGAAGTAACAGGAGCTTCTTGGAATGCTTTCGATGAGAAATTTAAAATTCGACATTCTTGCCGGCAAGTGATGTTTCAGTGGAGATTAAGATAATGATGACTGCTGCCAATGATCTACCTGCATTGGCGAATGACATAATTATTTATACTTTTTGATAGCATAGGGTGCTTAAAAGGTTTTAGATCCATGACGCGCGTTTTGCGCCATTCCTATCTACGCTTCATGGGGGGGGGGGGGGGACAATGCAGTAGAGGCAGTTGGTTGGTGAGCGTGGGGGAGGGGGGTGCCATAAATTGACATGTCAATGGTTCAGCTCCGAGGATCGGAGTGGTCGGCAGAAATGCAGATCGCATTACTGCCACCCGCACTTCCACCGACCACTCCGATCCTCGGAACTGAACCACTGATGTCAATTTATGACACCCCACCCCTACCCCATGATCACCAACCAACTGCCTCTACTGCATTAAGTCCCTCACTCCCACCTGATGAAGCGCCGATAGGAACGGTGCGAAATACTTGTCATGGATCTAAAACTTTTTAAGCACCCTATGCTATCAAAAAGTATAAATAATTATGTCATTCGCCAATGCGGGTAGACCATTGGCAGCAGTCATCATTATCTTAATCTCCACTGAGATGTCACTTGCCGGCAAGAACGTCGAATTTTAAATTTCTCACCGAAAGCATTCCAAGAAGCTCCTGTTACTTCCCATCCTCTACGGCATGGTACATAAATCTCTCTATAATAATTATTGATACTTGATAGCATAGTCCATGTGTTGAAGTGCTTAAAAACATTTAACAGTGTCATAGAGAATTAAATTTTTACTTTAACAAGCTATACGTCAAATGAAAGCTTCTGATATGGGGAATGTCATAGGTTATGAAAAAATGACCCCCATGCTTTCTTCCCCCTCCCTAAAAAGGGGGGCAATGTGAAAATGATTATTCCTCTATATCTCCTGAATACAAGTGTAGAAAGTAACAAGCTATGTGTTGAATGAAAGCTTGTGATGCAGAGAGTGTCATAGGTTATAAAAAAATGACCCCTCTACAAAATGAGAAATCTGAAAATCGTTCTATGATATTATTGGAATGCGAGGGCCTACGGTTACGAGTTAGGTGTCAAATGAAAGCTCGTATAATTATGGTTGTAAACTATTTCGAATTTTGTCCTCACCATTCCCTCTTGATAAAATGTAGGGAAGCAGATTTTTGCAGGGGTCGACTTTAGCAAGTCATATCTCAAATTAAAGCTTGTGACATATCCAATGTCGTGGACTATCTCAAACTTGAATCCAAAGGGATGGTAAATGTGTTCGATGTTTATTTGTCTATGTGCAGACTATGAATGTTTATGCAGTGTTCTAAGCTTGAGATTTCATTTAGAATAGTAGGTAAATTGCCACCCTATCTTCCTTTGAAGCAAATACAAACTCAAACATAGAATCTACTGCAGACATAGAAGATTCTAGAAGATGTCTACTGACGAGTGCAAAAATTTTGAAATAATTTCAAGAAAGTGCCAGTTTTTTCTTTTAGTTATAATTATTGTACTTTAACTTGAAATATTTAATGTTATAATAGCACTTGTAATTTTTCAAAAATACCTGAAAATAATATTTTTTGTAGCTATCTTACAGGGGACCAAGTTAAAAGTGAATCGTCAACAGAAGCCTATGCAAGGTGCCTTAGAATGAGCTGTCGCTGTATTGAATGCAAGTATCTTAATATAATATTGTTAATACACATATTTTAAAATGTAGGATTACTTCACCTTCAGATTTCATGGATTTTTGTAATTCTGTTAGTTTTTTAATATTTGAGTTGTGCTCTTAAGCATGAAGACAGGAAAAAATTTCATAGAGGAAAAAATCACAGAAAAAACAGTGTTAGCTCATTTATGTTTAGTCATTTTGGATTTATATCAGGGAAGTTTGAAATTGCTGATGCCACTGTAGTGAAGGTGGTAATCTACTTTGTTGGAGTGTGCATGAATAATGAACTTGCACAAATGAAGATTTATAAAGATGTCCAAACATAAATGGTGTTGTTACCAGAGTTAAAAAAAAAGTGATATTGTGAATGAGGTGAAAAGGTTGAAGGTGAACGAATAGGAGTGAGAGGAAGTCAATAAACAGCTCCTGGTGCAAGTGATGCTCCATCAGCCATAAAACTGGGCATCCCATCCACTATCCTTGTAAATATTTTGTTGTCTTTATGGCAATACTTCCCTATTATATAAATAAAATAAAAAATAAATACCCCCTCAAGCAGCTGCTTGCCACAGAGGTCTGACAGGAGCCTGTCAGTTTATATGCCACAGTAGGTCTGAGAGGATGGCAAGACCTCAGCAGAAAAACGACATATACATCCATGCTTTACCCGGGGCTCGAACCCAGGTCCCTTAGATCAGTAGCCAAGAGCGCTAACCACTCGGCCATGACTTAGATGCAAATATAGAATTGAGATTTTAATGAATGAATTAAAAGTAATAAAATTTACAGATTCTTTGGTAATCCTGCTGAAAGTAGTCCACGTTTATAAGCAGTGGGTAGGTAATTCAAGCTTGGTATAAATAGGCAGAGACTAATAAGAAACTATAAAATCCCAGTTTTTACAAAATTAAATTTTTTTTTTTGCATTTTTTACTTTTTTGGGATTTAATGTTTTGTGTTTTGACCAAAAAGAATTTATTATTCAGTATAATGGGCTTATACTGTAATTGATTTGCTTCCAACACTTCAATTGACTATTTATGTATATTTATATTGTAAAGTGTTAATAATCAGTGCAAAATGTTTATATTTTAGTGGACTGCTGGGATGGTCCAGATGGGATGCCATATGTTTATCATGGTCATACATTAACAAGTAAAATAAAGTTCATTGATGTCATTAGAACTATCAAAGATCATGCATTTATTACTTCAGAGTAAGTGTTTTTAAATATTAACTTTTTTTTGTTATATGCTGAAAATAAATGCTTATCAAAGTTAAACAAATGGAGTAAGCATCCACTTGTTCAGCTCTACTTTTGGATCTTCAGTTATTCAAACTAATTTGTATTTCCTGTTAGTTAACCATATTCTAGGAAGAATTTTCAAAGCACTTTAACATATTCCTAGCCATTGCTGTAAGGATTTGGGTTGGGTTGTTTTACCTCTGAGCGGCACTTTTTTGCACACCATGGGCTAAATGGCCAGGTCACATGGACCCCGAAGGCTCAGAGAAGGTTGGGGGAGGGGACCCACTGGAACAGCTGTTGGGAGACAGATGGTTGCCTCCCGTCAAGGCCATCCAGCGTGTTCTTTAATGTGCACAGGGTATGGCTCTCCCGCACACGGGGCCACGGCTTAACGTCCCATCCGACGGACGGCAGCCTTTCCAAGCCCATCGGTGTCCCCTACTGATTGTGGGCAGGGCGGAGGAATTTTGCGGAGATAAGTCTCAATGCTGACCCAGCTGGGACTCAAACCTGGGAACTACAGATTACGAGCCTAGCGCTCTACCGACTGAGCCACCCCCGCCCCTTGCTGTAAGGAAATCAGGTGTTCTGTGCGAGATAACAAAAGCAATTTCTCCGATTCTTTTTAGCAAAAATAATATGAAATCTGTAAAATATGAACATGTTTAAAATAATTTTTCTGTATTTTGTTGCTATTAAGATATGATGAAAAGTTTTACTCCAAAGTTTCTGATTACTAAATGGCATCAAGTTGGTTGCTAAAATCATCAACAACATTAGTGTAGTTCAAAGGGTTCTTATTTCTCTTGGCTGTAAAACTCCTGCCTATGATAAAATTATTCTGCATCATAACCTAAGATGGACTTTTGTCACTCACTTTTTCACAGCATTATATTTATTGGAAAAACATGATAATAATTATGGCTAAGTAAGATTAATTTAAAAGTTCACTCTTATTGCAGTTTTGTACATTTTTGTTTCACTTTGAATTTATTGCTCTTCTTGATAAGCAGGAAAAAGTGTGATAGAATTAAGTTGCTGTTGAATAAAAAGATGTAGAATTCAGCTAATGAAAAACTTACTGCTATGAAATACAAGTGATATTATGTACTAAAGTGATATATGTAGTTGGTTATGAAGCATGTTTGTTCAAATTGTTTTTATTATTTAAAAATGTGTTATGAAACTCCAGTGAGCTTAATTATCCTAATTATAAATTTAAAAACAGATTTTTTTTTAATACTGGGATCTAGGAAAACTGAAGCTCTCTTATATTCACGTTAGCTTAAATTTAATGTTAAGTGTAGATTTAACATTAAATTTAATATTAAATTTCAAATGTAAATTTCCTTATACTTATCTCTGATGGTCATTTTATTCCCAATCAGTATAATTTTCCTGGGATAGGGGTGGCTCAGTGGTAGCTCACCAGGCTCGTAATCTGCAGCTCACAAATTCCTGTCTCACCTGAACCAGCATTGAGATTTATCTCTTCTAAAACCCCATACCCTGCCCTCAACCAGTAGGGGACACTGATGGGCTTGGAAAAGCCACTGTCTGATGGATAGGACATTAAGGTGCTTCCCTGTGTGTGGGAGAGCCATACCCTGTGCACATTAAAGAACACACTGGATGGTCTTGACAGGTGCTACCGTCTATCTCTTAACAGCTGTTCCAGTGGCACCCCTCCCCCAACCTTCTCTGAGCTTTCAGTGCCCTTGTGACCTGGCCATTTAGCCCATTGTATGTAAAAAAGTGCCTCTCAGAGGTAAAATAATCCAACCCAGTATAATTTTCCATCTAATCGTTCTAATTCTTTTTCAACATAGTAATGGATGTACTGTAAATTATCTAGAACTGAGCATATGATTTCTGGATTAAATACTTTCTTAATTTAGAAAGACAAATTCAGTTTTTGCATATAAAAGGGGAATTAATTGGATTTTATGTTTTTCAACATGTAGCTTGAATATTAAAAGATTTTAAAATTCATACATAAGTATTGGGCTTAACCGAAGTAACTTACTCTTTTCCTCTATTATTCATATAGTGGTTAACAAAAATATATTCTGAATCTAATGAACATCATTCAGTAAGGTTGCTTTAACATCTCAATATTGAAATTGCTGAAGAATTATTCAATATCCCTAACTAAATGTTATCATGTATAGTAATTGCAGTTGCACTTTTCAGCTAAAAGCAGTTTCTTATAATTAAGGAAAATAAAATATTGCTGAAGGTTTTTAGGTAATGGCTCATTAAGTATAAATTCCATTCAAAACTTTTCTTTTCATGTGAAGAGCTTGGTAAATATATTCATGTATAAATTTGAATTTTAACTTTTTAAAGTATAAGAAACTAATAACTGGCACCCCCTAAACTTGCTCACACAAAAACAAAGGAGAATTACATAAATGATTACAAAACCTAAAGAGTTATATTTTAAATGAAAGCTCTTTTATGGGGAATATATAGGCTAGCTGAAATAATGTTCTGTATTTACTGCTTCAGAAAAGAGGTGTAGGAAAACTTCTCATGGAATTGATATTAGTTGATCTTAAGTTTTATGTAAAATGAAAGCTTTCTATTTGCACCATTTACTATATACACCCAGCAATGTGCTAGCATTAATATGTGTTAAAAATCCACGTAAAAGTATGTAGGTGAAATGAATTGGTACTTTGCTGTTGTCTGCCTCAGGCTGCTTCTATTTTTTTATTTCCACTTGCTATATATTCCTCTATAGTAGCATCTTTAATTTCCTTTTCAATTTGTTTCTCTTCTCAGTCAACAAATAGCATATAAATATTTTAGAAATGCATGAGCATAATATATTAATAAAAATATTATGGTCACTAGAATTAAAATTATGGCAATGGAAATAGAAAAAAGTTGATCGATGGGGCTTGGAATGTAACTCTCACTTGTTCCATTGTTTTTTGTGGGAAAGATCAAATAATGTGATTTCAGCTCACACAATCTTTTCAGGAATGCAACTGCCACACTATTTGCATATACCAGTGAAAATAGTATTAAGTACATCTGAAATATATGAATAATATCACTTACGGCAAGGCAGAGCCTTGCAGGTGGTATTACACTACAGGGTGCTAAGCAATCCCAGATACAGTTAGGGATGACCAAACAAATGTTTCAAATCATACTATGCCATTGACAGAAGGAAGGCAAACTGCAAATATTTTGTAAATACCGCAAAAAATTAACTGCAAATAATAAAATAATAAATACCTACTCAAGCAGCTGCTTGCACAGAGGTCTGACAAGAGTCTGTCAGTTTATATGCCATAGTAGAAGGTCTGAGAGGATGGCAGGACCTCAGCAGAAAAAGACACATACATCCATGCCTTAACCGGGACTTGAACCCAGGTCTCTTAGATCAGTAGCCAAATGTGCTAACCACTCGGCTATGGGACTGGCCTATTATATTTCAGCACAGTAAGGAAATGCTCATTTTTTAATTTCCTAACTTAATTAATAACCTCCAAGTAAATAATAAAATGTATAGTTTCTTACTAAAGAATTTGACATAACAATTATGTAACTCACTGAATCAACAGCTTATTTTTTGAGAAAGAAAAGTTGAAATTCAAGAATTTAAAACTGTGTAATTAGACATAATTAATGAAGATATAATCCCTTTGTGATGAAGTAAATATCCTCAAAATGTAGACCATTTTAACAAACATTCACAAATTTTATCAGTTTTGCAATATATTAATGAATCTAGGTAAAAATTCATTCTGTTAAAGTGCACAAAGTTTTATGCTACACATAAAAAAGAAAAGCCTAGAAGCTCTTCCTTATGCCAGTTTGCTCGTACAAAAACATTCCCCTCCACCTAAGATAGTAGTCAGATATTTTTATCTTTTTACCAGTTAAGCTTATTGTATAGTGTGTACCAGTTAGATTTCTGATTCTATAGCCTATATCATTTAGATTTCATATTCTTGCTTAACTTTCATTTCTCTAAACACATAATTAAAGCAACAAATAATTAATGAACTCAACTCATTTTGGGTACTCCAATAAATAACCACTTTATTAAGTTGCTTTAAATATTTAGAGGAAAAATTGTCTTGAGCCAGGTGGGATACAAACCCACTACCTTCTGATAACATGTCAGGTGCTCTGGACTACTGAGCTACCGGCCGCCGATCAAGATCTCCTCTAATTGATGATATTAACTTTCCTCAACCTACCTTACTTAATATGTAGGGAATGTTCAGGTAATATCGCCCCAAGCGGCTTATTAATGCCTTTCAGATGCATATATTACGAGTATGCAAATCTACAAATAATTAATGAACTCAACTCATTTTGGGTAATCCAATAAATAACCACTCTATTAAGTTGCTTCAAATATTTAGAGGAAAAATTGTCTTGAGCCGGGTGGTATATGAACCAACTACCTCCTGATAACATGTCAGGTCCTCTGACAATTTTTTCTCTAAATATTTGAAGCAACTTAATAGAGTGGTTATTTATTGGATTACCCAAAATGAGTTGAGTTCATTAATTATTTGTAGATTTGCATACTCGTAATACGTGCATCTGAAAGGCATTAATAAGCCGCTTGGGGCGATATTACCTGAACACTCCCTACATATTAAGTAAGGTAGGTTGAGGAAAGTTCATATCATCAATTAGAGGAGATCTTGATCGGCGGCCGGTAGCTCAGTGGTCCAGAGCACCTAACATGTTATCAGAAGGTCGTGGGTTCGTATCCCACCCGGCTCAAGACAGTTTTTCCTCTATATATTTAAAGCAACTTAATAGAGTGGTTTTTTATTGGAGTACATAATAAAAGGAAATATACAGTATAAATATTGATATACAGATAATTGGTACAAATAGTGAACCAATTAAACCATCAGTATCAAAAATATATTTGTGATACGAATTTAATTTTCCTTCTTTATTCTTTGTAAGGTATCCAGTAATTCTTTCAATTGAAAATCATTGCACATTACCTCAGCAAAGGAATATGGCTACAGCATTCCAAGAAGTGTTTGGAGGTAATTATAATTTTATTTTATATGTGATTGTTTGTTAGTTCGGTTTCTAAGTTAGTCTACTTAAAGCTGGAATTAGTTTTAATCAATGGATTGCAATTGTAAAAGAAAAGCAAAAATGTTTTGAAAAAAAAATTATTATGTTTTCAACCTTTTAATCAGTCTTTGGTAATTAAAAATAATCACCATGTGGATTTTGATTATTTCTTTTGCATATTTTCTATATTTAATAAATGAATGACTCTTTGCATTTATAATGATGTTACCCATGAAATTTAAATTTCTACTAGGATTTCTAATATTTTTCATTCTAAATAATATAAACATTTTAATTTTCTAATAAAATGATTTTAAATAATAATATAAGAATAAAATAAACGATTTGTAACATGTATTTCTATATATGGATGTCGTATAATCCATCAGAGAAATTTTCCTCATACACAATTGCTGAACTGGTTCAGGCTCAATATCTTTGGGCTCGAGTGGGCACAGCCTCGAAAAACTGAGCCTAAACTCATATGTACAGGAGACCACAATTGCTGGCAATAGTACTACATCTGCATGCAGTGACATGTGTTCTAGTGTTTTTATAAATAAATGAGTCTTTATATTCTTTATAGACTTCAGACTTGAATTTTATATCAGTCTAATGATGTATTTTGATAAATCTGAAATCATTATCAGTACTTAATGAATTTTGAGCTGTTTTAGTGTAAATCTTTACTGTTGTGTCAACAAGTAATAGAATTTTTGTGATTGTGATACTACAGTAAAATAAATCTTACATTCTAAAGAAAAATGTAGACTTTTTCTTTTTTGTGTTGATCCAAGAAAAGTTTATTTTGTTATAACCTATTTTTGGTCTTTTTTCTCCCCACTCAACTATTAATTTATATATGTGATAAAAAAAAGTGACCTCTTTTATTTATGTAGTATTTTATAGTTACATTATTACCTTTTCAGTTTCAAGTGTAAATACTCTAGTTTTTTACTTTGACCTTCAATCAATTCTTTTAAATATTATTAACATGCTGAGTGTCATTTCTTTAAAGTTGCTCAAAACATAGCAGTTGACCAGCTAATTAATAGAAGATTGAAAGAGAATGTTCTTCAGTAACATTGATAATAATGTTATTTAATGGCTCTGAATTTAAATGCATTTTTTTTAATCATTTGGGAAAGTTCAACTAAATTTGTTTGTAGCAACGAAATGTTTAAATTAACATTTGAAACATTATAATGATATAAATGATTTGTCACAATTTACTTTTGCTTCACCTTTTCAAATGATGATAAGTCACTTATGTTGCTGAAATATAAAGTTCCATTTTTGCTCATTCTTAGTTTTTCCATATTAGAATAAAAGTTATTGCCAACAAATGGTAATGGATATAAGCATGCTTATGGGCTTAATGTTTTGCAGACATGCTCCTGACACTGCCAGTAGAGAGAGAGGAGAATAAAATGCCATCACCCCAGCAACTGAAAAGGAAAATAATAATAAAGGTGGTGTTAATTTAGCAGATGTACATTAATGTGCTGAAAAAAGTTTAAAATTACTGACTGATTTATTTTTTTGCTTAACACTTTTCCTCAAACATATGCACTCCAATTTGAGAAGGAAAATATATTAAAAAAAAAATTCAGGAGGTAATGATTATCTGTTATTCCAGACGGAAATGCTACTCGGAACTTCTTTTTGGGTTGGATTGGGTTGTTTTACCTCTGAGCGGCACTTTTTTGCACACCATGGGCTAAATGGCCAGGTCACAAGGACCCCGAAGGCTCAGAGAAGGTTGGGAGGGGACCCACTGGAACAGCTGTTGGGAGACAGATGGTAGCCTCCCGTCAAGGCCATCCAGCGTGTTCTTTAATGTGCACAGGGTATGGCTCTCCCGCACACTGGACCATGGCTTAACGTCCCATCCGACGGACGGCGGCCTTTCCAAGCCCATCGGTGTCCCCTACTGATCATGGGCAGGGCGGGGAATTTTGCGGAGATAAATCTCAACGCTGACCCAGCTGGGACTCGAACCTGGGAACTACAGATTATGAGCCTGGCGCGCTACTGACTGAGAACTTTTTGGACAATAGTCCATTGAACAAGTTCAATACCTTTCACTACTTGACTAGTTCACTCATTTTAAAATCTGAGATTCTACACACATTATCATCAGTGTTATCTTTGCAGCTGCAAGCCCTTATTGATTTCTGTTGTTATGTAGGACCAAGGAAGGGCATTACATGTATTCACAGTCTTAAGCAATTTTTAATTATTTCCTTAATCTTTTGGACTGATTTTCATCCAAAGTCCCTGATATGACAAGACAATCCTTGGCATAAGATTAACTCTGTGCAGATTGAATGCACTTTGTCATGTAGCTTGTGGATTTGAACCAATAGATCTTACAGCTGGCAAATACTATTAAGTGATGATTAGTGTATTTGATAAAAGACCATTCTTCTGGCCATGCTTTGACATGCATGTGCATTTCATATGCATTCATGATCACTGTAGGAATCTCCCTATTATTAATTTTCTGATTGCAAACAGTTGCCATATTAATTAATGTGTTAGTGACCACTCTTTTACTGTATTCAGCAGGACAATCCAGTTGTCCTCATGGAGTTGGTTCTAAGTAAATATCCAGATTGAACTAACCTCACGAGGACTTCTGAATTCTGGTTTGTAGCCTGATATTCTCAGGTTGAAACTCCCACTGTGCTGCATTGAGTTTTGCTCTTTGTGCGAAAAGGGACACTGATAGATTGGGAAAGGCCATTGTCCAATTGATGGGAAGTTAGGCTGTGTTTCTGTATGCAGGGGAGTTATAGAACACATTGGATGTCTTGATAGGAGGCTTTTATTTCTTAATAGCTGCTCTGGTAACACTTTCCTAGTTCTGAATCCTTATAGTTATTGTGTCCTGGCTAATTAGTTCATTATCTACCAAAACGTACTGCTTAGAAATAAACTCCGCAGCAATTTTTACATAAATATACCCTTATTTTAGTTTCTGTGTAGTAATTTTATTTTGCCTTATTGTTTCGAATTTGTAACTATACTACCATATTAATTGATTAATGCGTAATAATAGGATTCAGAAGCAATTTGTAAAAGTTGCCTGGTTTTAATGTCAGTTTTTTTTATAATTTCTGTTCTCATGCAATTGAAGTGAACATCACAAGTATACAGGGTGAATCAGAAAAAGTGGGCAAAACTTTACGGGGTAGTAGAATGCAGCTATACGAGCAATATTCGTCATAGAAAGTATGGGCGGAATGCAAGCGGCGAGCCACTAGGTGGCATTGGAAATGGTATAAAAGGGTCGGTCCTCGCACCCAACGGCATTTCTACCGTGGATTGCCGAGAGGATGGCTGGTTATATGAAATGGTTATGTGGGGCCATATGAAAAGCCTAATCTACGAGTGCACCATTGAAACTGATATGGATCTAGTCGCCAGGATCGCCGTTGTTGCCGGCGATATTCAGGAAATGCCTGGTGTCTTCGCAAATGTGTGTCGGTCCCTATCCCGCAGGTGTGAAGCCTGCATTACAGCTGGCGGCAGCTCTTTTGAGCAATTTCTTTGAGCATGTACCTCAATTACATTCCTGTTAATAAAATGTTTTCTGAAGTATCTCCTCTCCTTCTTGTGTTCATTCTTCAAATGTGACAGTGGAAAACTACCTTTTAACTTCTCACCGCTTGCGTTCCGACCATACATTCTATGACGAATATTGCTCGTATAGCTGCGTTCTACCACCCTGTAAAGTTTTGCCCACTTTTTCAGATTCACCCTGTATATTTCATTTCATAGACATATTACTGTTCACTGTACAATGCTTAGCAATGTTTTACAAGTCTTAACCATTCCACTGTTCAGCTTAAAAACAAATAAATCTCAAGGTCTTTCAACTGGATATCCTATCCAAAACAATTTCTTAACACTTATTTAAAAAAAAAAGCCACTACCAATCATATTTATTTAATCATAAGTAAATTAAAAAAGTAAATATGTTATTTAAATGTACTAGTGGGCTTGGAAAGGCAAATGTCCATTAGATGGGACATTTAGCTGTTCCCTGTGTACAGGAGAATCATACGCTGCTCACAAAAATTAGGGAATATTTCAAAATGAATATGAAGTAATAAAAAAAAGAAGCATTTGATTTTTTTGTGGCATTTAATAATATTCCTGAATTGAACAATGTGCAGTGAACAGTAATTTATCTGGAAAAAGAATTTGTATTTGTGTGTCTACTTCAGTGGCAGAAAAGTGGTAATTATTAAATTTTTTTAACGTGATTTAGAACGAGATGCAAATTAGTTAAGTATTAGCTACCAGTAGTATGGTTAGAATTCCTATAGATAGCAAGTGGAGAATAATCTTCAGTAATAAATTATCACAGGAAAATGTCCTGTAGACAAGAAACACTTGAAATAATGAGTTGAAAAAAATTGGTTGTCCTGATTGATATTTGAACCCAGGTCTCCCAGAAGCAGTGGTTGTGATGTCTGGCATGCTTCTGGGCCTGGGTTCGAATCCCAGTCAGAACAACCAATTTTTTTCAACTCATTATTTCAAGAGAATAATCTTATTTTTGCATTATTGATTAATATCTTTTGTTTAAGAAATATTGCCAAACCAAGCAAATATATAATATTATCCACATATATTAATATATTATATTCTGTCATGTTAATCTCCAACAGTAATGATTATGATGGGAAATAGAAGTAAGCAAAATATTATTATAACTAGTAAACTAAATTTTGGTGTAGGTGATCTGTGTTTGAACTTCAGGTTATATAAATGTATATACTGTCTTGTATCTTGGTCATATTTGTAATTGCAAGCTGCTATCAATAAATATGTACAAGGGTAGTTCAAAAAGTAATATCCAGTGGCATTTGATCGAAATAATGTACTGTGAATGCAACCATGTGCATTTGAATCTCCTGCCTAGAGAATGTCACACGTACATAATTCTCAAGCAGCCAGATCCAACTAGCCTGTATAATTTACACCAAAATGCATCTATTCTGAATTACATCTATTGCATTTTATCACATTAAGCCAATTCTAACAGGAACCTGTTTGAATAGTTTCTGCAAACTTCATCCTATGTGCTGCCTTTTGCTGAATTCTTTAGGCTGTTCATAACTTGGTTTGCTAATCTGTAATTCTTCATGTGGTTAACATGGTCAAACCAATGTAGTCTTTCTTTGTACAAAATGCTGCTCAAAGGTAGTTTTGATTCCATCTACCCTCCTCATACATAGTCAAGCTGCCAAGTGCCCAAGATACTGCATAAGCATCTAGAACAGTGGTTTTCAACCTTTTCTAAGTGTGTTTTGTTTTCAGGTTTCAGTTCCCTGTGAAACCATAATGCTTACACTCTTTGAAATTTGAGGTGATGTGCTTATGCTGTAGAACCTCGGGAACATCCCACATTCACTACATTGATCCTTACCTGTCTATTGGCTCAGATCATTTGTTCCATTTGGGTCACAAGTGTAACAACTGCAACAGTTGCAGTTTCAACTGGATATCCTGACCAAGCATTGTTTTGAAGTTTCAAAAGTTTTTTAATCAGGTTCTAGACAGCTTTCCATGGCAAAACTTCTTGCCATACACTGGAAGCATTTCTTTGTGAATATCCTTAGTCAACATCTTTTTACCCACACAAAATGCACAACAGCATGCTGCTCTTCAGTTATACACTTTTGGAGTGCAGCTACCATCTTTCACCCTGCAGAGCCAACTATTAACACACATGCAATAAACACAGGTTTATTCCACTATGGAATGTGCTGTCATCTACTGCTAATAACTTCCAATTCATTTAATATTTATGGAACTGTTTGCCTCTTACTTAATGACTTGCCTATATATATATATACTAAGTATCTGCTCAAACATATTTAATTTCAAACATAAATATATGTTTGAAGATTTATCTCCATTCTGTAAAACATTTAAAAAATTTTCAAGCTTCTAATTCCATTAACATAATATGGAAATGAGTGGGAACTTTTGATAATATTGTCTACACAGCATATATTGAAAAAATGTTATTTTTTAAATATTTTGCAGCACAAGAAATTACCTGAAGGGACTGAAGAGAGAATTGTAGTTCGGAGTGAGGAAAGTAAGTATGCATTCTAATATTTTTGTAGCTTGACAGTTTGTTGTTTTTATTAGCCATGAAGCATTTTCATTTTTTCTGATTATTATAAATGTTTTAGAAGTAAATTAATTCTGATAAATAAAAATATTTTTAATAATGATTTTGTATATATATATATAATAAATATTTATGTGTATGAAAATGGTTGAATTAAAACTTAATATCAATAAATTTCAACTCCGTTATTGACAATTTTAATCTTTTTTTTTAAAACTAGCTTTTTATCACACTCTGGTTTATAAATTTTATTGTTTGGTTTTAAAAGTTGATTTGCATCTTTTTAAAGTTTGTTCTTTATTAATTTTGTTTCTTTGCTAATTTTTATGTGGAAAATTAGTATTGGTACACTATAAATAAAATGTTTTGGTTTCTCATTTTGAGTTACTATGTTTGCCACCTACTCTTTTTAGAATTTTAAGAAATTAAATTTTATTGATTTCTTGGACTCTGGGGTAAATTTTCTTTGATGAAGCTGAGGATATTTCATAGTCTTTGAATAGCCGTGATTCCAGAGGGTTGTATACTCCCCAGTTTGACAGGAAGCAGGATGTTGCATAACCCAGCATGTTTGGAGAAAGGACAAAGTAAATAGCTCCAACTATGTGCTTGTTTTTTTTCCATTAAAGATAATTAGTTTGGTGACAGATGTTACATAGCATAGCTAATAATGTTGAAATTGAAGTTCTTCAAAAAATTTGTGTAATTTTATTTTCTGAGTTGAAAAAATTTGAGTTTCATCATCATTCCCATTAAATTGCCAATTTTTTGTGTTAAAGTGTATTGATTCAACAGATGACATGTGCAGTGCTGTTTTAATACCTTTATTTTGCTCTACATGCTGGAATTTGCATACATGCATGATTGCTTCTTTATCTGTATTGGACCTTTACTTTTCAGTCCAGTTATTTTGTGAACTATAGCTCAAATCATAAAATATTTCAGAATAATTTCATTTCCTTTTCCCATAATGAATAGAATTTTGGGGTCCATTCGAACATCCTGTGTGTCTTGTAAGAATGACTCTGGGAGCATACATATAGAGTGACGATAAATTGTCATCTGTTATCGTAAAACTCCTTCAAAGACTCATAACTTCCAATTGTTGAGAATCCACGTTAGTTCATAATTTAATACTTTGGTAACATCTTGGCTTTGAATACTTCAGTAAACACAGCATCAGATATGCACTTAATTCTTCAATGTCATCTCTTCATTATTAGTAATGATAGTTGATATATGCATCTATCATCATGGTGTTTATGATGATAAAGTCAACAACTGGTGGTTTGTTTTTTAGTAACTAAGTACTAGTTTTGAATATGATGAGGCACAAGATTGGAGCATTATGGTATAGTTTATGCATTTCCTCATCATTGCACTGTTAACCTCCTTTCTGCCCTCTGTGAGAAAAGGCTATACTCCATTGAATAGATGTTAAGTTGTAACCTCATGTGCAGAAAAGCTATACCTTGTGCACATTAAAGAACACACTGCATGACATTGATAGGAGTTTCCATGCCCATTTTATACACAAAAGTGACAATCAGGGGGTAAAATAACCCAACTTAATTTTTACATTTTAGTAAATGAAATTTTTTAAAAGTTTTTTAATCACACCATGATTTTTTCCTTTATATTTTATGTATATTTCTCCAAAAAGTTATTTATTATTATCTTTGTCCATTAAACTCACAGCAGGTGGTGATACAGATATTAGTAATGCTGTAAAGAATGGAATATTATATTTAGAAGATCCAGTTGACAGAGAATGGAGGCCTCATTTTTTTATGTTAACTCAAAATAAAATGTACTATGCAGAAGAACAGACTCAGGAAGAAGAAGATGATACTGAAGAGGCAGCAGCACAGCCAAGGGAGGCAAGTTTCTTTTATTCTCTAAGTGTTGTTGATGTTTTAAATATTTATTAGATTATTTATGTATTTCAAGATATTTCAGTTTTTTTGTTGTCTCTTAATTATGCTAGAATGTGTGATTTTATATTTGGCACATTTTTTGTGTTCACCAAGCTAACAGAGAGGTTACAAGAAAACTCCTAGATTCAGGGCAAAATTGGTAAAAGAAATGCCCTGGATATCTGTTAGGAACAAATGGAAGCTTTTTATCAAAGCCATCTAGTATGTTCTTACACGTGCTGGTTGATTGAACAAAAACTTGTACAAGAAAATGCTATATGCACATACCAACCCATGAAGAATTTAGTTAGTTGTCTTGATGGTGTGTTTGCTTATTCCATTTGATTGTAAATTTTTTAGATAAAATTTTTTGCTGTTTTAAAAATGGAATAGTACAATTTTGACTGTCATTAAATAGTGATGTGCTTGATTCACATTGCTTAAAGTTTCCTTTGTACAAAGCTTTAGGATTTAATCATATAGAAGAGCCACATAGGAGTTTAGATCTCATTGAAATATTTGTAATATAGCCTACAAAGTAGGAAATGAGGATCAGCCACAGGGGCAATCTTAAAACTTACCATGAGGGGTTGTTGCACTCAGGCAGATAGAAAGCAAACTGTCATGGAACACAGATTAGTCACAGCGTTGTTTTTTTTTTCGTAAATATGTTTTCATTACAGTTTATTGAATATAGATATGAATGAGGAAAAGTTTTAAATTGTTGACTAAAATATTTTGAAAATATAGTGTTTTTTTTATCTTGATCTCTTTTCTATAATATTTACTATCTTCTATATTCATCCATCTTTAATAGCCAGTTTTAATATTTTTTTAATTTAGTCACGAAAGGAAAATGTTGAAAACATAATAGCAGAAATATCATTTAATCCTCTAAAAACACTGTATAAAATATTTAAAAATATCCATGAATAGTTAGTTGAAAAAATCGAGTTTTGTCACAAGTGGGGTAGTAAAAGTTTTGAGGCAGAATAAAGAATGATTTTAAATTCTGATTGAATGATGATGATGCTACTTAAGCTGCTGTAGGCTACTTAAACATTGACTGCAAGACTGTGGTAGCAACTTGTTCTGGAGTCGACTTTTAAGCAGCCTACAATAGAATAACATCACTACTCAGGTAGGACTGTATATTCTTCATCCTGTCTCCAAACTTTTTATGAATTCTTACTTATTCTCGATCATTAAAAAAATTAAGATTTATACAATTATAATCTAGGTCATCTTCATTGATCTTCAGAAATGGCAGTTTGTGTGTGTTGCACTGACTTCACTCATACTTTAACTTACATAACTTACCATCCGAAGCTGTAAAATTTGATGTGTGTCATTTTTTAAAATTTCTCCCAAGACTGTTAGTGCTAGCTTAAATGGGGGTATAGACATTAATTAAAAAAAAATAATGCCTGTTTTATGCAGTTTTTAGAGGATTAAAATATAGCTATCTTATTTACACTGTGATTTCATTATACTTTTAAACATAATATCTAATATTGTATAATACATATAGGGTGTACCAAGTGATGAATTGCACTTTGGTGAAAAATGGTTCCATGGTAAATTACCTGGAGGTCGCAACCAGGCGCAAGAACTACTTAATCAGTATTCATTTTTGGGCGATGGAACATTTCTTGTGAGAGAAAGTGAAACATTTGTGGGAGATTATTCTCTCTCATTTTGGTAAGCATTGTTTTATTTAATTTTTTATAGAATCTGGTAAATATCAACTTACATAAATAAAACAATTTATTGAAATGAGGTTTAATCAATTATAGAGTGATAGGATTCTCCCAATGTTTAAAATAGAATTATAAAGATTAAAGGAGAGATACAAGGAATTGAAGTGCAATTATAAAGGCATACTAAACTTTTTAAAAAAAGTTCTTTATTATAAATGATAGGTTTTTTTTTTTATGACGAAGGGGAAAAAATATGATAAAATTTCATGTATATTCTAATGGAAGTTAACCGTTAAAATGCCCAAAGTCAGTTAACCATTTTTTAAAATTAGGTTTAAGTAACCTCCATTGTAATTTGAATTTTTGTTAGTTTTATTATTCAGAATGATACATAAGAACTCCAAGGGCTCAGAGAAGAATGGGGAGAGGGACTCATCAGATAATAGTGTTCCCTTTCTCATTGAGGGCAGAATAGGAGTTAATAGAGAAAATTCTGGACACAGGCACAGTTAGCACTTGAACCTGGGAATATCAGATTATGAGCTTGGTAGCCGTCCCATGGCCGAGTGGTTAGCGCGCTTGGCTACTGATCTAAGGGACCTGGGTTCGAGCCCCGGGTAAGGCATGGCTGTTTGTGTCGTTTTTCTGCTGAGGGCCTGCCATCCTCTCAGACCTTTTACTATGGCATATAAACTGACAGGCTCCTGTCAGACCTCTGTGGCAAGCAGCTGCTTGAGGGGGTATTTATTTATTTTTTATTTTATTTATACTATTGACATCCAAAATCCCCCTCACCCCTGTCCAGGAGTGAAGTGTGCTTAAAATAATTCTTAGGTTGAAGTGAAAAGGTAGTAACACATTGCATTGTTTTTCTAAATTTGAGTAGTTAGTGTGCTTGGCTACTGATCTAAGGGACCTGGGTTCAAGCCCCAGATAAGGCATGGACGTTTGTATTGTTTTTCTGCTGAGGTCCTGCCATCCTCACATGGCATATAACTCCTACTATGGCATATAAACTGACAGGCTCCTGTCAGACCTCTGTGGCAAGCAGCTGCTTGAGGGGGTATTTATTTTTTTTTATTTTATAATTCCACTTGTAGCCAAAGTAAGATATTTTAATAATAATCATGATAAAAACACTTGTCGCTTTAAGTATATTTTTTTGGTAGTCTAGGACAATGGAAGATATTTATATGTGGCCAGTGAGTACCATCCCAAACAAGAAAGCTTGGCATTGTACAGGCTGTTATATAACGAGTATTTACAACACAGTGTTGTTCAGGTATTTAAAACATACTATCAAAATTATACTGATATATGCTAGTGTCAGAAGCAGTATTTTAGGGGGAAATCTGAAACAGTGTAAAAACATCAATGAGTAAAGGAATTTTGCCCATATTTTTTTATGTCATTAGCAACAATGAGACTTTGCTATTGACCCATCACTTCTGGTGTCATAAATTTTTGCATGCATTATGAAATGTCCTTTAACTCATAAATGGTGAATTGTAAATATATGGGGCTTGAATTGTTTTTTATATAGCATTATTTGCTCTTTAAATTTAAATGTGTTAATTTTTAGTTTATTGGGCCTTTAAGAATAAATTTCCTTCATGGTTGGTTGGTTGTTTTACCTCTGATCTGCACTTTTTTTGCACACCATGGGCTAAATGGCCAGGTCACATGGACCCTGAAGGCTCAGAGAAGGTTGAGGGAGGGGACCCACTGAAACAGCTGTTGGGAGACAGATGGTAGCCTCCCGTCAAGGCCATCCAGCGTGTTCTTTAACGTGCACAGAGTATGACTCTCCCGCACACGGGGCCAAGACTTAACATCCCATCCGATGGACGGGGGCCAAGGCTTAACCTCCCATCCGATGGACAGCGGCCTTTCCAAGCCCATCGGTGTCCCCTGCTGACCGTGGGCAGGATGGAGAATTTTACAGAGATAAATCTCAACGCTGACCCATCTGGGACTCGAACCTGGGAACTACAGATTACGAGCTTGATGCGCTACTGACTGAGCCACCCCCACCCCTCCTTCAAGGACTTCGGTGTATTAGTTAGTTCAATGTTAATTGTGGATGTGGTAATGTGTGTAATGTGGAAAATGTAAATGTGTAAAACACATTAGATAAAACAACATGAATGTGCTATAATATGTAGATTATTAGTACAGAATTCAGTTCTAGAGCAGTAAGCAGTGAACAGAGAAGGATACTTGAAGGGTTTAATTTCAATGTAGTTTTTAGTAAGTGTCATTATGTTTTAAAAGTGGTAATATGCCAGTTATGCCTTTGAGGTATGGCAGCATTAGTTGCAACATGCTTATTCTAAAGTTGTAAATTGTTGGTTCCTTGGCAATGCCATCATAATACACTAAGTATAGTTTAGGTTAGTGCCAGAAAAAAAAAATTATTTTTAAAATATTATTAATGTCCTTACTCAAATTACTACAACATTGATCCTGTGAGAAAGAGGAACATAGCTGCTTTATGTTTCATCCCCTTGTAATTGGTGTGATTGATTTTTTTTTAATTTAACATAACTTTTATTATATTTAGAGTGATATAAGTTGTTTATAATTGACTGTTTTATGTACTATGACTAATAGTCATTTACCTCTCTAATGCTATAGAATAGTGTAGATTTTGATTTCCCATTCCAGGAGACAGGGAACAGTGAATCATTGCCGGATTAGATCAAAGCAAGAAAGAGGACAAACAAAGTATTATTTAATAGATACAATAGCATTTGATACTTTGTATAGCTTGGTAACCCACTATCAGTCACACCCTCTAAGAAGCCAAGAATTCTACATGTGCCTAACTGAGCCAGTGCCTCAGCCTAATAAGCATGAAGGCAAAGAGTGAGTATCTAGTTTAATTAAAAATATTTTAAGAAATTTTCCATGTAAATATTATAATGATTTTTCTTGTATTTAGTATCAGTAGGTTAAGGAGGTTGTTAACAAAATATACTGTATTTAAGTTTATAAGTTTGCCATTTTTAAATTATATTTGAGTAAATGATTTATATTATGTTTTTAGAAGTTGTGATAGTACAGTTTTAAAAGGAAAGCTGGTAAGACATTTCACATCGAATTTCTGTTGCTCTTCCTTGAACACAATAAATCATAATTTCCTTTTCTTATTTCATGTACCAACATCTTTCATTAAAAAAAAGAGATAATGATTAATCTTGAAAGATCACTCTCAGTCAGAGAGGCTATGCCATTGCCAATATCAAAAAGAACTGTAGTCCTCCCATTTTAGAAATGGAGCTCTCATTCCATTTTGTCCATTATGTGGCAAAAATGTACCTCAAGGGTAAAAACAATAAACTTAGTTACTAGATTTTTTTTTTAAAGTTTGAGCCTCACTATAAGCAATATTTTATAAATAAGTTTCTTGGATCACTTAATAATGTTTATTGGGAAAAAATAATTGCTATCACTGTCTCTTTGCTGCTATTTTTTCATTAGTTTAAAATATTTCTTCAGAACAAAATGTTACATTAGCATTTTTATAAAAGAGACATTTCATCAGTCTCTACATGAAAGAACTCAAATGGACATATATTCTAAAAAACCACCTGCTCCAGTGATTGGCCACGTTTAGCTATGGAGTGCAAAGATCAAAATACAAATCCCAGGCAAAGAATGGATATTTGTGGCCTCTTTCTACTGCAGATTCACCTTGCTCATAGGTTTTCTCTAAGACAAATTGTGCTGAGAAGTTCCTATGAGACCTCTATGTTAAGTGATTGTCAAGGAAAATGTTTATGTTTTAAGCTGATAAAATATTGGTGAAATATTGGTGCTAAAATATTGATTTTAGATGACATAGTACATTGTAGTAAACTGCTGACTTTGTTTAAGCAAATCTTTAATTCTCTATTGTAACTAGTGTACATTTAAATGTACATAGCTTGAATATATTTTGTTGTTTCTTATAATCTTAATTAAGATTGGTTTAGGGTGATATTCATATAAGCAAATGCCTCTGCTATTCCATAGTCATGCCTTGCAGATATTTTTGCTGTGGAACCTTGAAAATTAGCTGTTAATATTTTTGATAGTTTTTTAGCTGAAGAGCTAATGTATAATAACCTCAAAAATCATAGTTCATCTCGTGAAATAAATGTATTAAATGTATGTTGCTTAGAAAAATGGAAGGTGAGGTGCATATCTAACATTTTTTAGGCAAAACCTTAGCAGTCACAACAATAACATTTGCATCATAAATGTATGTTGGAATAAACTTAACATTTGTGCACATTATGTTTTTTCTTATGTTTATCATATTTTTCATGAGCTCCTTGTAATAATTAGTAGGTGATAAAAATAATTTTTTTAAATTTAATCAAATAGTGTATAAAAGCAAACTTTTCATGTTCAACATGACAAAAATAGAAATCATCAGAAAAAATATTTTACCTATATAATAATTCAAAATTTGTTAATAAGCATGTTATAAATGGTAAAAAATGCAACAATATACGGGATATCTGAAAGTAGTGGTGGGGTTTTGAGAAGCAATAACATACAATAACATTTGCATCATAAACGTATGTTGGGATAAACTTAACATTTGTGCACATTATGTTTTTTCTTATGTTTATCGTATTTTTCATGAGCTCCTTGTAATAATTAGTAGGTGATAAAAATTATTTTTTAAAATTTAATCGAATAGTGTATAAAAGCAAACTTTTCATGTTCAACATGACAAAAATAGAAATCATCAGAAAAAATATTTTACCTATATAATAATTCAAAATTTTTTAATAAGCATGTTATAAATGGTAAAAAAATGCAACAATATACGGGATATCTGAAAGTAGTAGTGGGGTTTTGAGAAGCAATATGTAGGAAAATAATAGGCATAGTCAAGAAAGTAATATTTTAATTGAAAGCTTACCTCAAATAATTTTGAACATAATTAGTGAATTTCCACATGTTCATGACCCTGCATATATCCATTCAGTATTCCACCTCTTGCTATATATGGCGTTCAAATAATCCAAATCTCGAATTTTTTCCATGTAAATATAATTCTTTAAAAAAGATTATGGCTATCAAATCGGGGCTTCTTGGTGGACATAGAATTGGACCACCCTTGCCAATCCATCTGTCAGGAAATGTTACACTAAGAACTTCTGTAACATCTCTTGAGAAATGTGGCTGTGCACCATATTGTGAGGTGTCCTGTGAAACTGTTTGAGTGGGGAAATGTACAAGTGCAACATCCAGTTGCATTGCCTTTTGTATTTTTAGAGACAATGCTGTCTGACTCCACCAGCGGGGGTGGCTCAGTCGGTAGCGCACCAGACTCGTAATCTGTAGTTCCCAGGTTCGAGTCCCAGCTGGGTCAGCGTTGAGATTTATCTCCGCGAAACTCCCCCGCCCTGCCCACGGTCAGTAGGGGACACCGATTGGCTTGAAAAGGCCGTCGTCCGTTGGATGGGACGTTAAGCCATGTCCCTGTGTGTGGGAGAGCCATACCCTGTGCATGTTAAAGAACACGCTGGATGGCCTTGATGGGAGGCTACCATCTGTCTCCCAACAGCTGTTCCAGTGGGTTCCCTCCCCCAACCTTCTCTGAGCCTTCGGGGTTCATGTGACTTGGCCATTTAGCCCATGGTGTGCAAAAAAGTGCCGCTCAGAGGTAAAACAACCCAACCCAAAGCCTGACTCCACCATTATTTGTAGGACGCTCTGTATATAATTGCCAATGTTGCATCGTAGGTAACATGCCCATTATTTCTACTAGTTGTTAAAATCATATATTTCTGTTATATTAACAATTAGCTGAATGACATGGCATAGATTCAGTCTTGGATGCAGTTTTTATTTGAATATCAGGTTACAAGCCTTGGGTACAGTATCATATTGCTACAGGTATTGTGTAATTCAACACAGCCTGCAGAGTATTTTCATAAAAGATTTTGTTTTTAATGGTCACCTACAGGTCACAACACATTCAGAGTACAAAGCACAAGAACCTTCGTTTCACTGATGTTGTATAGTTAAAAAATATTACATTCTTTGGCATTCCAGAGGGATGAAACTGAAGGAAAATGTATTTTTCTTCTGCATCATCTTGCTAGAATATCAAAATGACTTCTGCTAACCTGTGACATTTTCTTGTGAAATAATTTTGCTGTATTAGACAGTGCCTAAAACTGCATGCAAATATTTTAAATTTTATCATCTGTAGAAAAAAACACTTGATTCTTCAATTTGTATATCTAAAAATAATATTAATTTATTGTGATGGAAGTTGAAAATAATGTAGTAAGTTCGTTATTTATGTTAGGGATGTGTTCCTGGAAAACACATTAGATAAAACAACATAAATTGTAGCATATCTTAGTATTGATGTGCAATATATATAATATATTTATATCACTGTATAAATCTAAAAGTATTTAGTTTATCCCCCTAACTATGTCTGATAGCATAATGTGTGCACTATACAAACATAACCATATTGAAAAATTTAGCAGGCAGGAAAGTATGTCACAAGTGTACTCATAAAATGCTACTATGAAAGTTGATTTATTTTATGCAGCAAGTGTACAGGAATGCAGATCATATGATGAAGACCAAAATAGCAATGATTAGTTGGAACAACTGAAGATGCATAATCCAAAAATGACACCAGCAATAAGTGACAAGTCTCGGTAGGATTTTTTTTTACAGAAGCCACGTTTTTCTCTATCCCTAAAGAGAAGCATGATTGCTGGCTAGCAGGTGATGTAACTCCTGGTCACCTGTGAGGTTTTTACTCTTATAATAGCTTATTTAACCTTAGTTTAAATTTTATATAGGAATTATAAATATATTGTCATATTAGTTGCTGTATTGAATATCATGAGTAAAATATGAAATAAAATTGAATAAAAATTTCAGATGGTACCACCCAAATATGACAAGAGTCCAAGCAGAGGAAATGTTAAAAAGAGTGCATTATGATGGTGCATTTCTAGTCAGGCCAAGTGAAAAAGAAGAGAACTGTTTTGCCATATCCTTTAGGTACAGTTGTAAATTTTAATATTGTTAGTGAATGACAGATTTTTGTGTTTTGAATTGCATTAAAAAACAATTACATATTTTAACTTCAAGAATTAAAAGTCTGTAATCTTATATCTGGGTAAAATTTTTTTTTGCTGATATTAGAATTTTCTTTCATAATTGATTCACATTTAAATCATTTTTTTTAATCTTTTTACCAGCATCTCAATGCAAGTATGCTAATTTGGTTCTTTGTTGTTTAAAATACTAAACTAGAAATTTGAATAGTTTAATAATGAAGTCAACTTTTTAATAGCAGTATTTACTATTTTTTAATAATTTAAAAAAACTCAAAAATTATATAAAAAGTTGCAAAATTAAAGTGAATTGCTCATTTGAGCCTCTGTTTTAGAAGGTAATCCAGCTGCTAACTGGTCATCTGAATTCAAAGATATCATGTAACTTTTTGTCCTGGTTGAATTAAGATTTGAAATTGGTTTAATTCAGTGCATATTTTAAGAAATAGTAATTTTTTCATACAAAATATGGAGAAAGTATATCGTGAAGAAAAAAAAATCATCTAGAGTTTCAGTTCAGAAAGTTCTTTATGTGACCATTAATTCGAAAAAGTGGTTTTTGAAACGCCATCAGCATGTCTATTTGTACAAATTACTAGTATCTGAATGGCTCAAGTTATTTAGTTGAAATTTTATATTTAGCAATACTTCTATGTCAATTAGTGACTCTACAAACACGAGCCTTGTGATATAGTAACGAAAGGTATTTGCCATAAGGCAGTTTTACAAAATAATAATTTTTTTTCCAAATGGCTCTAATGATGTTCTACAAATTTGTGCTTATTTATAGGGAATTTAGCCACATTACTGCATAGACCATGTAGCCAAAAATTAACTGCAGTAAAATTTCTGTAAGTCTTTTTTTTTCTGTAAGTTAAAATTCTATCATTTAAAACTGAAAAGTTGCCTGATTTATTCTTAGAAGTTGAACTTCCCAACTGTCATTCCTTTTCATTATTATTTTGCTAACCATTATTTTTATTTGTGATATTATTATTTGTTAAGAAGTTATTACATATTTATTACTTACCTTACCACATGACTCTAGCTAACCAACCTCAGCCGATTGATTTTGTAATGCAATAAGAACAAAATCAAATAACTATATATGATATTCTTCAGCATGTTAGTTTCCATTGTATTTGATTCTTGTTCATTATTGTGCAGCAGCTTGTGTTTTTGGATTTTTGCATTCTGTTTTGCAATTTAACTGCCATCGTAAGAGTTGTTTTTACTGTTACATTAAATCACAGGAGGTAGTCCGGCCACAATTTTTTAGACCCTTAAAAACTTGGAAGACTGGATGATCAAAGAACTTAACTAACACATCAGTTAAAAATAACTGATTTCTTTCAGTGATAAATTCCTGAGAAGATTAATTACCAACAAAGAATACAAAGAGAATGCATACTGTGTGGTTACATAATTTTTTATTTATTTTTTTTTTGATTTGCGACATATTGGACAGAGAAGAATCCTGGAAGCTACTCCTAGCTTAATACAGGCCTTCTCATACAAGGACATGCCTTACTAAGACCGAAGTCACTGCTGACCACTGCCTTAGTTAGAGCTAACACAACACACAAAGTTAGCCTTGCTGGAACAGTCGCTAGCTGCCTAACCACTATGCCAGTTAAGGTTAAGTTAAGTAATTATAAAACATATATATTAAGCATGAGTGTTTTATTCAACATAAACTGTAAACTGGGAATTGTAATGACATGCTTTTTCTTACATTTCAGTTTTTGAGTATGTAGTTTTCTTTAAAAAAATTCTGTTCCAAAAACGTTTTTCAGAAGTTCATAAAATTGGCAAAGTGTGTATAATTGCTGCATATATGTAAAAATGCATATAAACGTGTGTGCAAGTATGTATTGAAATGATAAATTGCATTACGTACTATGATAATTTTTTTGTTATAACAAGCCTGGTATTCCATAAGATAAATTTTCCCTAACTGAATTTTTTTTATTTCCTTCAAGATTCAGGTTATAGAAATTTTATTGCATGCACATAGTTTATCTGCTTGTAAAGTTTACCCTCTTGTTAAACTGGTAGTTGAGTAACTGTTATGAGTAATATGTTATATTAACAACGTTTAGAGAAAATTGTGTAGTTTGCATTGTACCTCTGGGTATTAAATCAATGTTCTTTAAATTATGCTCCATGGAACCCTGGGGTACATGCAATGGGTCTAGGGGTTATGTGTGTGTGTGTGTGTGGGGGGGGGGGAACATTACTTGTGGGCCATTATATGAGTCATTAAAATGAAAGGTGGACAACCCCTATATTTGGGTAATGGACTGAGCGATCTTTGTGCCCTCACAGGGAAAGGGGTATACATAGAAGGAATACATCAACACCAGAATCAGCAGCAAGAGTTGATTTGAACATGATATATGTTGTGTGAATTCCAGACAAAGTTGAGCAATGTTGGGTATGCTGACCTTTTAATTTCACTATAGTGGACTGCTGTTAATTGCATTTTTGGACCATGGCAATACCATCAACTCACAATGATATTGCAAAACTTTGGCCTATTTAAGGTTTAAGGCAGGCAGTAAAAAGAGTGAGTAAAAGGTTGTTTTGTTGCATAACAATGTCTGCTCCCATATTGCCTAAGTAACAATAACAACGTTGAACAAGATTGTTGGGAGTAACTGAAACACCTTCTCTACAGTCCTGACTTCTTCTCATGTGAGGTTTATATTTTTGGTACTCTAAAAAATTCATGAAAGGAGTTCAAATCAGAGAAAGAGGTGCAATGCACGGTCACAGAATTCCTCAAACAACAGCAGAAATCATTCTATCAACTGGGTATCACATTGCTAACTTGGGGGAAATGTCTCAAAAGTACAATATCTATAGATAAATAAACGCTTTATTTCTGATTTGTCGACTTTTCAGTTGAACAACTCTTACATATGTATCATTAGCTAATTTTTTAAAATAATGTTTGTCTTGGCAATACCATGTGTGGAAATGAATAATATTGAATATTTTCATAAGCATTGCATTAACTTGGCATTATTTGAAAAATGAAACAACTAATTTTTTAACTTGGGATTCTGTGAATTAAAAATAATGTAAGTGGGTTTTCATGGCATAAAAATAACAAATGCAGAAAACTTGAGAATCATTGTATTAAGTTATTAAAGTTAAAATTATATTTGGTAAAAATGGGAAAAAATATTTCTCAAAAAAAGTAAGGTCATTTAAGACTGAAAATACTTAGAGAAAAAATATTAAAATAATAGCATTTAGTAGTAAAGTATTCCATGAAATAGCTGAAAAATGTTAGTTTTGCCTTGAGTGGGATTCAAATCTTGCTTCCCAATCATGTGCCAGGGTTGTAATTTTTTTTCAGCTAATGTATAGACTTTCTTCATATTATTTGATTCACTCATGGTACCATCTATGCTAGGAAATGGACACCCAAGTTGTTTTATGATGGAATTTAATATTTTACCACTTGTGCTCCTAGTGTTAAATCAATAATTTAGAAGTTAAGTATCACAGGACATATCTTGTAGACATGGAATTCATGAAATAGCTGAAAAAAATTTAACTGGCAGCATGGGTTCTAATTTCACTTGTGGTGAAATTAAAAATTTTATGCTATTTCATAGCATTTAGTTTTTCATTAATTTAATTTTTGAGATTATCAATTTTTCTACATTTTCTTAAAATTCCAGTAGTAATTCTGATTTTTCTTTAAACAGACTTTTCATATTCTTATATTAAATATTAATTAAAATTCTTCTTGTGCTCTTAACAGAAAGCTTTTGAGCAACAATATGAACCTTGAATTATTCAGAAATACTAAATTTTGCTTACTGATTTCGGTTACAATTGCATACTCATAGTTCCAGTAACTCTCAGGAACTTGAGATATGCTTTTATATAAAAATGTTTTATTCTCTGTTACATACTGAAATATAATTAAATGTTTATTTCAAAATAGGGCTGAAAACAAAATCAAGCATTGTAGAATAAAACAGGAAGGGAGATTATTTCTTATTGGAACAGCACAATTTGAAAGTCTTGTAGAATTAGTCAGCTACTATGAAAAACACACACTCTACAGAAAAGTGAAATTAAAGTATCCAGTAAATGAGGAAGTAGTTCGCAGAATTGGAGGTGTGAGTAATCTAACTTTGCATTTTATGATCAAACTTTTGTGATGTGTGCATGCATTTTTCTCCCTCATTACTATCAAAGCTATTAATTTTGAATGTTATTGGTTTCCTTATTTCAAGATATATGCATCTTTATCATAGTTATCTTCTTGCGCTGTATATAGATATTTTTAGTTTTCTTAATTTTCATACATTCATAGCTGGGCATTTTTACTCAAAATTCATTTTTAGCTAAAAATTTATGTACTATTATATGTAGAGGGAAATCATTTTAATTGGGAATGCATGAAAATTTGAATAACTTCATGTGAAAGAGTGCTAGAGGCATGGAGTTTAGAAATAGCATTATTTATTGTGTGCAAAATGTCACCATCTATCAACAGCTGGTGACATTACAAATGTACAATGCAAACAGCAAATGAAAAATGGCCTTCAGTGTAGAGGAGCAATGTGGTCATGGTGGAACATTACCTTAGATTATTTAAAATAATTTAAAAATTCTCTGTCATTGAGCAATAAAATTTCAGAGTTTATCCTTCAAACTATTTGGATGTTGAATGTTCTTAGGAGAAAAACTCTCAGAAGCTTTTCGGAGCAAAGACAGCGCTCCGTCCTCAGTGAAGTGATGTTACGTACTGACGATTGGGTCCGTTTAGACAAAGAGCTTCTTTCCACATGTCGTGTAGGGTGATTCCAGTGTCTCGGTTGCAGGTGGGGACGGACGAGGTCATTATTTCAATAGCCTCGCGGACTATGGTTCCGTAGAAAGTGGATGCGCACGCAAGAAGTGTGGCGTGCTCCCAGTCAATCGTTGCCGTGTGTTGCACTGCTAGCTCGGAGGCGGCCGTCGTTAGCTTCTTTTGGCTGACATCAGCTTTGTGCTCCTCCCGACAGCAAATTTGTCACACTTGACTAGTCTCTTTATTCCCATCCACTCCAGTTTTTGATGCAGTCATGTTGTTTCGGACAAAAATTATTGAAACGCAAAAATTTTCCCTTCCCGAAATCAACGCCATTCATGAGGCTCTAAAACTCGTCACCGAAAACAACTATTTCCAGTTCGGCAACCAAATCTATAGGCAGGACTCAGGGGCCCCCATGGGCTCACCCCTTTCCGGTATCCTATCTGAAATTGTCCTTCAAGATCTCGAAACAAAATTGTTCAACTCAGCTGCAATTTTACCCTTCTTCTGGTGTCGCTACGTCGACGATATATTTTTAATTTGGAATGGCAGCAATGAGCAATTAAACAGCCTCATTGACTCTGCCAACAATATATATCCCACGATACGCTTTACGAAGGAGGAGGAAAATAGAAATGCCATCCCCTATTTAGATGTTTTCATCCAAAAAGATGACACAGGAGCCTTGACGACGTCGGTATACCGGAAGCCTACTTACGTCCCTTCTGTCATACGTGCAGACTCATGTGCCCCGTGGGCGTACAAAATTGCAGCCTTCCGTTCCCTCACACATAGGGCATTCACCGTGTCTTCGAATGAGCAACTGCTTGAAAAAGAAATCTTAAACATCCATTCCATCGCTGCTTCCCATGGCTACAACCCAACAGCAATAGACAAAATTATCAGCAAGTATAGAAACGAAAGCAGAAGAGATTCGGCTCTCATCCCAATCACCGACCCCGAGCGTACTATTTTTGCCGGACCCATTTCTTACGTCCCTGTCCTATGTGAATCGGTCCACAAATTACTCAGAGCCCATAGTATAAAAATTGTCTTCAGCCCCGCTCCAAATTTGAAGAAATTAGTCAAAAGGGACAGGGATAAATATAGCCTTCTTCAAAAATCGGGCGTATACCGATTTCCCCTACAGTTGACGGATAATTCCGTGGTGTACTACATCGGCAAAACCATTCGCTCTTTGCAAGAAAGGTTCGCGGAGCACAAAGCTGATGTCAGCCAAAAGAAGCTAACGACGGCCGCCTCCGAGCTAGCAGTGCAACACACGGCAACGATTGACTGGGAGCACGCCACACTTCTTGCGCGCGCATCCACTTTCTACGGAACCATAGTCCGCGAGGCTATTGAAATAATGACCTCGTCCGTCCCCACCTGCAACCGAGACACTGGAATCACCCTACACGACATGTGGAAAGAAGCTCTTTGTCTAAACGGACCCAATCGTCAGTACGTAACATCACTTCACTGAGGACGGAGCGCTGTCTTTGCTCCGAAAAGCTTCTGAGAGTTTTTCTCCTAAGAACATTCAACATCCAAATAGTTTGAAGGATAAACTCTGAAATTTTATTGCTCAATGACAGAGAATTTTTAAATTATTTTAAATTAGCTTTTGAGCAAGAAGGTCTTTTAATTGTACCTTAGATTAGTTTCTTAAAGCCACTCAAAGTGATTTCCATTAGCAATTTTGATGTCATAGGTTCCAAAGAGATCTGTGATGTGAAAGCTTGTGAAAATGTTCAAGAGGACAGGAAATGTGAATGCTGTGAAGTATGCATGTGCCTGTTGATTATAGAAGCATGGAATCATTTAACATAGGTTAAGAAAAGACTGACAGTAAGTCCACATAAGTCATTATGGAAATTTGTGAAACAAATGGGAATGCCTTGTGGTAATTGTCATAAAGTATGAAGAGGTTAAACACATTTCCATACAGAGTACATGTTGTGCATCAACTGTTTTTGCCAGATAGTGAAAAATGAAGCCAGTACTGACAATAATGTGAAGCAATAATGTGAATAATTACTGGAAAAAGTGGATGATGACCCTCATACGTTAGACTGGACATTCTACTAAGGTGAGACCTGGTTTCATCTTACAGGAGATACCGATCTATACTTTCAGAATACTGATCTATGGCCTACAGAAAATCCTTGTATACTGCCTTTTTTTTTTGGTCAGTAGGGACACCGATGAGCTTGGAAAGACTGCTGTCCATCAGATGGGATGTTAAGCCATGGCCTATGTGTGGGAGAGCCATACCCTGTGCATGTTAAAGAATCCGCTGGATGACCTTGAAGGGAGGCTACCATCTTTCTCCTAACAGCTGTCCAATGGATCCCTTTCCCCCAACCTTCTCTGAAACCAGGGACAGTCATTAGGGAACAATGTCTGCAACCATTGGGTGGATTTCCCCGAAGATGGATTTGTACATTGCGGATGAATCAGCATCAGGGCTATACATCCATGCTTCACAGTCAACCAAACAATCAGGGTGTAAACTTTTGCAGGTTTTCACCAGACACACACTCTAAAAGTGGTGGGAAACAATGTGTAGTATGATTCATCAGACCAGATGACACATTACCAGTCTTTAGCTTCCCAGTTTTATGTGCTTTGCACCACTTATATGTTTTGTTGCATTGATGTTGGTAATCAGGTTTATGGATTGCAGCACACCATAAATACCGGCATGATGAAGTTCCCGACAAACTGTTATGACGGAAACGGGATCATTCCGACTGGTGTTCAACTCTGCTGCTATTTGTGGTGCTGTGGTCTTGTACTTCTGTTTTACAATCCATGTCAAAGTTTGCCTATCCCTATCTGATAACTTTGTACGGCATCCACAATTTGCACTTTTGGAGGCAATGCCCTGTTCATTTTGATAGGTAGTCATAATCTTCGATACAGTTCCTTGTATTACACCTACTATTTCTACCGTTCTGGTTACTGAAGCTCCTGCAAGATGCGCATCAATGATCATGCTTTTTGGAGGTCACTGAGATCTGACATTGTTCGCAATTACACCACAATAGCTGGCTATCACCTAGCAGTGCCACAGGCACTGCTAGGTGATAGCCAACATCGTACTTCTCCCCTTTATATACCTCACATCACAGGTGATGTCATACCTGTGATATACATATGGTGCATTGCATGTACTGCATTCACCATTGGTGTTTCCATTATTTTGATAAACCCCTGTAGGAGTGTGGTATGCAATGACTTGCTGCAGGATTGTTGGGCTCATCTCTTTATCACAGATAACATAAACTGAGCAGTAGCACATTGACAGTGACATAATCCACAAATTCTTAGAATAATTCTTGTCAGAGCAATTCAAAAGGCCAAACACAGCTAGCAACATGTTTAAAGAAATACATTATGAGATTTGTTCAGTATCATACCATTTAGCTGTTAGTCATTTATAGAGAAAATATTGTCACTTGTTTTCATGGTGGTTAACTTCCTCTCAAGAGCAGTATTTCAATTCAAATAGTATTGAAAACTATCAAGTTTCTCATAAACAACAGCCAAATAATACTATACTGAACTACTAAACTAAATAATAGTTTACTATAGTACACTACTGTGCAAAATTATCAGCTGAGAAATCTCAAAAATGAATGTGTTATAAATTGTTTAAATATGTTTGTAAAAGGCCTTAGCATCAGGATATATTTATAGGCAATTTTTAATGTCATTATTTTAAGTACCAAAGTGAAGAGTGTTATCTTTTCAATATTAATTGAATTTCTTTACCTTCTATTAGGAACCAGAGTACTCGCCAGTTTATGGCCCAGCAGGAATGTATATGGATCCCAATAGTTTCATATCAAAGGTATGTAGATATTATTATTAGGAAGTATTGTAATAATGTCATGTGTTGAAAGTATTTTCAATAATAATAAATAGTTCAGGTAAATGTCATCTAGAACTTAGAATAAGTGAAGAGTTAGCTGGAAATTTTTAGTTAACTTCTTGTTTTAAGCTTAAAACAAAAAAATTAACTAAATAAAAGCATGTTAAACAATTGGTAGTTCTATAGAAACATTCACCACTGTACATTAAATGTAATGCTAATAAATGAAAATGATTACTCAATACAAGAAAAAGAAACCCTATTAGTTATTTGTATTATTTAATATTCAGTAACCGTCCCGTGGCCGAGTGGTTAGTGCGCTTGGCTACTGATCTACGGGACCTGGGTTCAAGCCCCAGGTAAGGCATGGATGTTCATGTTGTTTTTCTGCTGAGGTCCTCCATCCTCTCAGACCTTCTACTCTGGCATATAAACTGACAGGCTCCTGTCAGACCTCTGTGGCAAGCAGCTGCTTGAGGGGGTATTTATTTTATTATTTATTTATAATGCATGAAGCAGAATGGCAATTTTCATTTTGCTAATTCTTAAATGTCAAGTCAGAGTCATTGAAGGCTTTTGAAAATGCTGATGTCATAAAATATAGTGTTTCAAATTAAACATTATCCTTTTGACTTAGAGTTAAGTATCTTTTGGACATAATGTGTGCATTTTCAGCAATAGCCACAATAAATGGCTCATATAGTTATTGATTTGAACTAAGATTAATGCTGAATAGAAAACACTAGGGAAAGATCTTAAGTAAATTTAGTGTGATGAAAAATTTTATGAATAATGGTATTGTCTGTTATGCAATTAAGATAAATTTTTTCTGAACTCATGTTTAAATTAAAAATAGCTTTGGTGTAAATTTTCAATGAATGCCAAATTTAATCTTAGATCTTTTAAATAATACCCATATTTTCATAGATTACTGTAAAAGCTATGTATGACTACCGTGCCCAAAGAGAAGATGAATTGTCATTTTGCAAGCATGCAATTATTACTAATGTTGTAAAAGAAGATGGAGGCTGGTGGAAAGGAGATTATGGTGGAAAGAAACAGCATTGGTTTCCTGCCAATTATGTTGAAGAAATAGAACCTCAGGAAAACTCAGATGAAAGCGTAAGTGCAGTTTTCTTCAGTAGATAAAGAAATAACCTTTTTCTTTAACTGAAATAGTAAGACGAATTTATATCAAAGAATGGTAGAAATGGTTTTGTCCATTTTTAATTTGAACAAATATTAAAGTTTTTTTTAATATATGATAATTTCATTATTTTTGTATAAGAAACAATGTTTAGCATTTTTACAGTTGTGCTAAAGGGAAATTAAAGTGATTTGTATTTTTATCACTGTTTGCCTATGACTGTAACTGAGTTGTTCACTTCTGTGTATATCAGAAGTTCAGTTAGAAGATAGCTCAGTTCTGGAAATCTGGGATAACTAATTATTAGTTTCTATGAATCTAATCCCTTTTTCACTAGTTCTATTATGGTGAGCTGGGAATTTCACAAATCCGGGATTGATTCAAAAACAGTTTCTGCAATTTGAATGTTCTAAGTATTACTCTGGTATGACTATTGCTTTTGTTGATTTAAGTATGAAACTTTAAACTTATTGGGTATTTTAGTGAAGTTCAGGTTATTGGGTTTATTATATCAAAAGAAGGGCTAACTCTTTACTGCCAAGTGTAACGGCCAATTGATGCGAAAAAACACAAGTTACTCAAACCTGTTTATTCCAAGTAATAGTTTGACATTTTGTTTTCACCCTTCTGGATCCCAGAAATTAAAAGGAGCTAACAGCAATATTGTATTTTCATCATCTCACTTATTTGACAAACTATTGAGAGATCTTTGCAAAGCATTGATTTTTTTTTATTATTATTACTAGTCAAACATTGCTTTTTTGTGATTTGTAATTGCTGCTTGAGGGGGTATTTATTTATTTTTATTTTATAAATATAAAGTCAAGAATGCTTCATGGGGTGAAACTTGTGTTTCTTTGAAATTGAAGCCATGGACCCGTGGAGAAATGAGAGAATTTTTTTCTTCGAGGATGTGGAGATAATGGTCAGCAGTTATAGTATCATTGAAAAAAATTAGTTCAGCAATACCACATAAGTGATAGGTCACTTTTAGGGTGTAATTATTTCATATGGGCTTTCTATGCAGTTGCCATCTTGCTTATTGATTCATGCAGTTACCAATGGGGCCAACTCATTTTTTTCCAAGCTTGCTGAGTTGATTGGCATGGAACATTAGTTATAATGTTTTATAATTGTATTTATGGAAATACATGATTTATGTCATGTATTTTAGTAAATGCAATTAAAACTGGAGCATCTTTTCAGAAATATTTATATATAAATGCATCGCTGTCACAATAATGATGGATTTTTAGCTTCTAAACACAACTATATATGTAAAAGATATATATTCTAATCACAACTATATTTGTAGTATGCAAAAGATATATTGAAATATATTAAGTGTCCATTGTAAATAAAATGTCATCAAAATGTGTACATCAGTATCTCAGAATTGTGTCAATTTTTTTTTATTTTTTATTACCCATTAGTTGAGTGCAACTCAAAATGTAAGTGCAAATCTTAGTTTTTTTTTTTTTTGGGGGGGGGGTCTTAAAAGGTTTAATTGGCTTAAATATGAACTAATTTTATAATGATAAATGGCATTCTTTTATTTCATTGTTTTAATAAGAATGCTTGTTTAAAAAATTTTAATTGAATTAATAAAATTGCAGATGTTTTGAATTAATATTTATTTTTTCAAAAGGATTAACTCTGAAATGGAGAACTACTTTAAATATAGTGAACTTAAAATATATCTTGGGTTGCAATTTAGAAAGATTAAATTATTCAAAATATATTTATTCTGCCGTCCCGTGGTTGGTGGTTAGTGCACTTGGCTACTGATCTACGGGACTTGGGTTCGAGCCCCGGGTAAGGCATGGATGTTTGTGTTGTTTTCTGCTGAGGTCCTGCCATCCTCTCAGATCTTCTACTGTGGCATATAAACTGACAGGCTCCTGTCAGACCTCTGTGGCAAGCAGCTGCTTGAGGGGGTATTTATGTATTTTTATTTTTTTTATATTTATTCTGCATATACCAAGAAGTATCATTCAACATGACACATTATGCAAATTGCCCAAAATTTACTTTTTGCTGCACTTTGTTTTACAATATCTCATTCAAAAGTGTTTGGGTGATATTTTATGTTTCATGAAACTGTATTATATTTATTCTATCGCATTTTTATATGCATATGTGAAAAGGACCTGTCCTATATAATGAGATATTCATTGCAGTGAACTTCTTTTCAAGGTCCTTCAAGCTCATTATAATGTATTTTTATTGTATTTACACATGAATTGAATATTGTTTACATCTTTCACCTAGTTTTATGTTGCTTTTACTGTTTCAATCACAATATTTTGGAACCAAATAAATATTTTGCAAAAATATACATGGTGCATGATATACTATGGACAGTGAATGCTGAATAAAATACAAAACAATAGACTTACAATTTTGCTTAATGAAATTCGTCATAAAATCACCATAGCTGAAGAAAATCCAGGAATATACTGATGATCTGTGCACATGTATTTGGAGAAATGATCTACACAAATATTTAACATCTTAAAAATATTTTGACATCATAGGGAGAAAAAATGCACTAGCACAAAGACAAATGAACATGATGACATCTCACTAATTCTTGTGACTGAGCCTCTGTGATCATGATCATTTGAGATGGCTTTGGCCCATAAAAATGAACTGCACCTTGTCCATTCATATGATCCTTCAGTACACAGGTAGTACTCGCGTAGCAATCTCTTTGCTGGGGCGGGGGTGGCTCAGTTGGTAGCGCACCAGACTCGTAATCTGTAGTTTCCAGGTTCGAGTCCCAGCTGGGTCAGCATTGAGATTTATCTCTGCAAAATTCCCCACCTGCCCACGGTCAGTAGGGGACACTGATGGGCTTGGAAAGGTCGCCATCCGTTGGATGGGACGTTAAGCCGTGGCCCCGTGTGCGGGAGAGCCATACCCTGTGCACGTTAAAGAACATGCTGGATGGCCTTGACGGGAGGCTACCATCTGTCTCCCAACAGCTGTTCCAGTGGATCCCCTCCCCCAACCTTCTCTGAGCCTTCGGGGTCCATGTGACCTGGCCATTTAGCCCATGGTGTGCAAAAAAGTGCCGCTCAGAGGTAAAACAACCCAAAATCTCTTTGCTGAATGATTTTTGCTATATAATTATCTGGTGTGAATGTGACATGGTGCTATTTGGTGCTGAAACTTGATTTTTCTGATAAAGTCAGATATGGCATAGACCATTTTTTCTCACTGACATATTCATGAAAAATGTTTTTAGTTTCAAAAACCTGCGGTTAGTAGCCCTGTAGAATTCGAAAAAACTTTTGACGTTGACTGCCATAACTTGTGATTATTATGCAATTGTATGGCATACCAGAAAATCTGGATATAATAATGGCTTACCATAATAATATTGAATCATCCATAAGTGTAGGTAAAGCTTGCAGTGATTGATGTAACATCTATTGCTGGAGTTGACATGGCATTTTGTCATCTTTATAGTTTGGTTGTCGATTATGTTATGAGGAATTCATTGCTAGGTCCAGACTGCTCCTTTAACTAGCAAAGAGATCTGAAAATATTTGGCTTAGGTTATGCTAATGATTTGACCCTGTTGGCATGTGATTTCGATGAGATTGACTATTCATCATAGATGTTGATAAGTTTGGTGATAAACAGAGAGAAAATAAAGTGATGAAAATTGATCAGGTGAGTTGCACATTAGTTCTTTTTTAATGGCCATGTTCTCGAGTTTCTCAGTTTATCTTGGGAATTGTATGATAGATGCTGATTTTATGCAACATGAAGTATGCAAGAGAATAGGCATTGTTGCTGAAACATTTAAGAATCTATGGTGATTATGGGGAAAAGAGGTGTATGCATCTAAATACTAAAGGTAGGTGTGAAAGCCATCTGCTGCTGGCACCTATTATCTTATGCCATTTGTGGTCGGTGTACTTTCACATGGGTTCTTTCCATGCAAGTTCTAACTATTGTCAGGAATTTGTGACCTAACTAGTGGTTTTCAAACCCAAGACAGTGACTTCCAATTAAATATTTATTTACATGTATTTACAATAGGGCGAAGAATACTATGGTCTCACATCCAATCTAGTTGCCTATCCCAGCAAACTGAACTCAGGTCTACACCTATTGTTGAGCGGGACACAGCCTCACTTTTCACGTTACTCACAGCAGTGTCTGACACAACTACTCTAGCTGAGTACAGTGCACATGCATAGAGAGAGAAGCATTCTTTCTCATTCAAAGCTCCCTGGCAGCAGCCAATGTCTGCTTATCCGGTGACCTCTTGCCAACCTCACCAATCACCTGCTACCATCACTTCGAGTTTGGTGGTGTCAGTTACCTTTTGCTGCCAGACATCTCCTTTGGCAGCTCAATCCTGAGCATTGTGGGAATGGCTGTGCCATTGTTATGTGTCCCATTGATGAGGGCGGGGGGAGAAATCTGCCCCTTACAATAGGCTACACTATAATTTGGTCTTTTCTAAAGTTTGCTAAAGTTAGGCAACCATGGATTCTCTGTAAGCAGGATAACAGGAAACTTTGTACTTTTTGATTCTATATACTTATACAGTATCTTGGATATTATGGAGTGGGTCAGTTGGTAGCATGCCAGACTTGTAATCTGCATTTACCAGGTTCGATTCCCAGCTGGGCCTGAGTTGAGATTTATCTCTGCAAAACTCCCCCCCTGCCAACGGTCCACAGGGGACACCAATGGACTTGGAAAGGCTGCCATCCATCAGATTATTACATCGGATGGAACAAATGTGGCCCCATGTGCGAGAGAGCCATACTCTGTGCACATTAAAGAACACACTGGATGACCTTGATGAAGGGGTCAGTAACCACTTTTGATTTGTTTCTTGTGCAGAGGGAGACTGCATTTGTGTCATGTTGTTTGCATGTAGAACTACAGATTATCAAGTCTTAACTAGTTATAAGGAGAAGTATACCTAGAATGTGGTTGGCAGACAATATCATACTGAATCTTATTAGATTGGCTTTCAGTGGCCAAATGCTGTAGTTCAGGATAGGTGTGTTTGGAGGACTAAATTACACAATCTGATTGGTGATTGCTTGGGGATTATGTGTGACTTATTGCTTGGTGATTATGATTGCTTGGGGATTATGTGTGTGTGTGTGTGTGTAAGCAGGCAGACATAATTATTATTGATACTATATGTCCAGTAAAATATTTATTTATAGCAATTGTAAATGTAATTTTGACACAACATAACTAGTGTGTCTGTTGGTTGGCTAAGGCTATTGAAATAATATATTTCATCTTCTCTCTTTAGTCAGGAGAAGCTATGCCTTTAGGTAGTCTTCAAAAAGGAAGCATAGATATTGTAGATTGTACAGTTGGTAAGTATATATAAAATTTTAAGTTAGTATGAGTATCAGATTCTACTTTTATTAGTATATTGATTTCCCCCCCCCCATTTATTTTCACTTATTATTGCATTATGTGTTAGGAACATTATAATGAACATGGTTAAAGCATTCTCATTAATATAAGAATTCTCATCAGCTTTCAATTGGTTCTTTGCACATATATATGTATCCAGGCCTCCTATAATGCTGTCTAGTTAGGACTAGTGGGGTGGTGGTGTTATGGTTTATCACTGCACTTCTTTTTTCATAAATAAGCTCAAATAACTTTGTGTCCTATGCTCTTTATATGCAGAAAAATACTGTTAAGATTCATGACTGGCAGTTTGAAATTTATCTGTTCTTTTCTAACTTCTGTTGTCTCAATTGTCATAATGACCAAGCAACCTATTACAGTGAACTTTTGGCTATTTCTGAGTGTTTCAGATCTTCAGTGTTAAAGGTAATTCTTTTGCAGCAAGTTCAGAATCTGTGATCAAGCTAAAAGCCACCGGACAGTCTGATATGTTTAAATAGTCAGCACCAAGACCTTGTAAAATTGACCACTCAGCAGAGTAGAACAAAATAAAAAGTGGCCTTAGATGACCAGATCAATAGGTTACACCGATCTGGCAACCCTTCCATTCTTCTCTAGAAGAGAATATTGTAACACTCCAAAGATGTTAAACTTTTGTACTTTGGACCTTTTGACTGATCAAAATTAAATTAAAACTCTGGATAGCATATTGGGCACCAGGCAATATTAACTTGCCAAATAAAGTTAAACGAGGGTTCGTTAGGTCTACGGGCATTACTTATTGAGTAAGAAATCAAAAGATTGTCAAATTTTTTATTTATATCGTAATCAAAATCAATTATCACTGCTCAAGAGAAAAAAATAGCAAAGTCAAAAAAATTCATATAACAAACAAAGTTTATTTCCAAAAAATTCAAGACTCACTATATATACTGATGAATACAAAAGTCAGAACAACTAAAAGCTCCATCTCTATTAACATCCTTCCTCTTGCTGACACTCTCTACTGACTCCCTCCACTATCAACTCTCTGACATCTCTCCTACTACTGACTACTAATATCTACTGACTCCGTGACCTAACATCACTTAGTATACATGTGGCATACAACTGACGTTTGTGTTGCATAGTCTGATGATTGTGCGCTTGCTCTAGCTATGACGCAAGAGGGGGCTTGTCAATGCGCACTTTAGCGGATGTCAATCAAAAGTTGGAGTTGCACATGCACAACTCCTTTAGCAAATCGGATGAGGAAAAAGTGATTAAGTCTAACTGAAGTAAATCCCAAAAATGATAATTAAATGTAGATAAAATCAAACTGGTTAAGTAAAAGTAATTGGGTGGACCATCATAACATCTCCTTTGAAAGAACCAGTGCCTTCACTACAAGAAGGTAGGATCAGACTTTAGGTGCTAGGCCTGGCTGGTTCTGTGCATCATCACAAGATTTGAGCAAAAATTGAATTTTAGATTCCAAATAATTAATACACAAAATTTTATTTTCTTAATTTTTTTTTAAAATGTAACTGTCACTAGTAAATATTGTAAAATATGTTAAAAATTTATTAAAAATATACAATTAAAAAGATTTAAATGTAACAACTAGGATTAAATGAGTAATAATTTTTATTTTATTAAATCACTTAATTCTGTAATGTGCCTATGAAATGCCAATAGAAAATGCTGTAATTGTATTATTACATGTTGGCATTGTCATTGGATGTATAGCCAAAGTCCAGAAAATTTCTGCTTTACTTTGTCTTTGAACATTGATGTCCTTGTTTTCAGTAAAAATTACAGTGTAAAAATGTTCATGTTACATTTAATTGCTAAAATTTCTTCTTTATCATAAGTTATGAGTAAAATCTAAAATATTATCTGGGTTTAAATACTAACAATATATCATTAGTATTATATATGCACAGTCATATCAGAATAATATGACCAACTACCTAATAATGGGAATAACCACCCTCCCGGATGACAGCAGCAAGACAGTGTGGCATGGACGCAATGAGGAACTGGAAGGTTGCCAGGGGCACACATGCTCATTCGGACTCCAGCAGAGCACGGAGGGTCCAGAGATGATGTGGTTGTGGGTCCACATGCCAAACCTGTCGATCCAAATGGTCCCAACAACTGCTCTGTGGGATTGAGGTCGGCAGTTTTCCTGGCCAAGGAAGAACGGAGACATCACTGTTATGTTCCTGGAATCAGTCACACACCACCTTAGCAACATGGCAGGGCACATTGTCCTGTTGGTAGACACCATCACCACCAGGGTAAATGTCCAATTTGAAGGGATGCATGTGGTCAGCAAGGATGGACAGTTAGCCATTGGCATTCAGGGACCCATCCATTGGTACCAGCAGTCTCATGTAATACCAGGAAAACATCCCCCAGACATGCACACTGCCACCGCTGGCCTGTACTTGACCAACAAGCATGTCCGGGTGTTGTTTCTCGTGTGTCTGACACCATATCCACCACCGCCCATCACTTCTGTGGAATAAAAACCTCAATTCATCGGAGAAGGCAATCTTTTTCCACTCTTCCATTGTCCAATGATGGTAGTCCCATGCGAACTGCAGGTCGTTGCCAATGGACCTTGGTTAACATAGGCACCTTTACGCAGTGTCGACTCTGTAGACCTATGCATAACAGGATTCACTCTACTGTTATTGGGGACACGTATCTGGGTGCCCCAGCATTCGAGTGGTCAATTGCTGCACTGTTGTGCGTCGATTGCCCATTACCAGTCAACAAAGGCGACGTTCTCCTTTGGGGTTGATAGCCTTTGGGGCTCCACAGTTATGACATCTGGATGTACTCGGTGTGCCAGCGGTCCATTTTTGGTATACCCTTATTACAGCACCTCACGAACAGCCCATAAAGTTTTCTGTTTCCGAGATGCTTCCACCCTTGGTGCGGTAGCCGATGATCATTCCTTTTTGAATGTTTGTCAAATCAGTACCTCTGCCCATTATGCCCATGTTATGCACTATGGCTCATCTGCCCTGGCTGGCCACTTATATCTCCGTGTGGTCGACTTTGTCATGTGCACTCTGTGACATGCCTGGGCGGATACACTGTGATTTTGTGGGTGGTCATATTATTCTGATATGACTGTGTATATTGCTCTGTTTATTTTGGCTTATTCTTTTTGTTTTACTTAATTATTTATTTTGCAGATATCCTTCAGAATTGGCCTAGTCGAGGTAAAGAATGGGTATTCAGGATAGTTTCACCAACTCAGGTAACCCCCATTGAATTTGCTGCACCAACACGAGAAGAAATGATGGATTGGGTTCAAAAGATAAGAGAAACTGCACAATCAGCAAATGATATGGTAATTCTGTTTTGTGTAGTGCTTATTTAATGGCAAAACCCTGTTCTCAAACTAGGAACAGAATATGTGTCATGAGTAACTGGAATTAAAATATTATGAATGAGATTTATTTCATGAACCACTGGAATTGAAATAAAAAATAATTATTAATATCAAAGCAGATTTAGTGGGCACACAATATTACCTTAATGGTAAAATTAACTGTACTGTTATAATGTCAAATATACATTGCAACATGCATGAAAAGAATCAACTCACAAATGAAATGTTTATTTTATGTAATGTATAAAGACATCATTGGAAAAGTACTTTCTTTCTTGATGAAAGATTAAAGTATAAAAATGTTGCTTTTTATTTCTTTTACCATTACAAAAACTCATCAGTAATAATTCACAGCTATTGTTAATGAAATAGCTACTTTTAGTTAGCAGAAAAAAATATTTTTTGTTTAGTGGGGTACAAATTAATAGTTTCATAATATTAATGGTTATGGATACATGGCCATTTGGCTAAAAATAAACTTTTTCTGCTAACTGAAAAAGGGTTACTATGAAAGCTTATTTCCCACTATAGATGGAGCTGTAAGTCACAGTTTTTGAAACAGACTGATAGTAATGAATAGTTTTTCAAAGTGGGTGAGATGTAAGTGTTATTATGAGTCTTTTAACAGTTAACTAATTTGAATGAATAGGTGACAATAGATTTTTAAGTCAATACTTCTCCACTGCTATTAATGAGCTAGTTAGAAGAGATTGTTAATTTTACAATCAATATGTTATGCACCAATGGTTGTGTAAGATGAAGTCAGTTATCATGCTATTAAAAATAATAATATTGATAAATTGGGTTGCAAGAAAATTTATTTTTAAACGATTCTAATTGCATTGCAATTATGTAAGTAACATTAGGTTTAATATGTTAATTTTTATGTTAATTACTTACTGTTTACAATGAATTTGTTCAGAACATTGAGTCAGAGCTTATGATATAAAGTTGAAAGTGGTGGATTCTTATCACAAGTGATAAATATGAGCCTCCATTAAAACGTCTTCAGAAATCCAGTGCAGACAAATGGAACACAAGGAGGAGAACATACTTCATCTTCTCATAGTCTCCCCTTCTTTGGTTGTTATTCTTAATAGCAACAGTTACAAGCACTTTCTGAGTTTGGGGGGTTAGGAGCCATTAGTGTTAATTAGTAGGAATTTGATGGGCTTTAGATCTTTTCTTCTTTCAGATCATCAGATATTTTGTTACATGCCATAACTAGGTCCTTGCCAAGGAACGATTTTCATTAAGGGAAATGAGTATTCTGTTCAAGGTACTTGTAAAGGGAACATTCAACACTTTCTCCTGTCTTATGGAAGAATGCAGGGATATTTTGGGAGTGCATTTTCCCATTGATTCATGGACTGACTTCAGGGCAAACAGTGATAAGAGGAAAATTTTTAAGGATCATGTGATCCATATGGCTATGTGTAATGGTCTTTTTTTTATATTAAATTTTCTTAAACTCAAAGGACGGAGATAACCTGTAAGCTTTTGGCTTATGTTGGTTTCTTGTACAATATGCCGTTCTGTGGCCGAGTGGTTAGCACGCTAGGCTACTGACCTAAGGGACTTGGGTTCGAGCCCCAGGTAAGGCATGGATGTTTGTAATGTTTTTTTGCTGAGGTCCTGCCATCCTCACAGACATTCTACTATGGCATATAAACTGGCAGATTCCTGTCAGACCTTTGTGGCAAGCAACTGCTTGAGGGGGTATTTTATTATACACGAGGAATACAGTACAGACTCATAAGGGATACAGTACAGACACATAAGGACATTACACCTTTCCACTGCTAGTATAGAATTATCTCCAGCTAACAAGAGGATGATTTATTGCAGCTGAGGTATAAGGCTTTATTTGTTGGAGAAGTTGAGAATATTAACATCTTATTAACATCATCACATTATCTCTTTATTAACATCTTGGAGATTTTTTTGCATCCTCTCCATGTGTTTTGTAAGTTATTTTAATTGAATTTGATTTTATTTCTCTTATATTTTATTTCTGTAATTTTAATGAGAATAATTTAATCTCTTGGTACTTTTAGTTCTTTGTTATTTGTATTCATGTTTTTTGCCTCTGTTTTTGAGTTTTTTTATTTTCATTTTTATATTTTGCACTTACAGATTAGCATGTTTACAAAAATTGAGCTTTCATTTTATTTTGTCATCTGTTACTCTGTTTCTTTGTAGGCAATCAACTTTTTTATTATATGGATATATGAAAAATTCTTTTTAGTTGAATAAGTGTTAATATGATATAATAAGCTGCATTTTCTTAATCTTCCAAAAATTTGAATTTCCACCATTAGAGGGCTGCAAAGTCTAAAAAATGGTAAACTTTCAAAGGCTACAAATAATCTTAAGTCTTTCTAGAAATCTCAAATTTGTTGGTAGTATGTGCTGGCCAATTTACATGATAGTGACTTACCTTTTTTACTCTCAAAGAGAAGGGGGTGCAACTTTTTGTTTTAAGAGATAAATGGGAAAATCCTTCATGGCTGAACTGGTTTAATGTTATTATTCACATTTCTTAAATCTCCTATTCTAATTTCTACCAACTAAAGTTGGAGGTATTTATTTTATTATTATTATAAAGTTGGAAAATAAGAATTTTTTTTTAAAAAAAGAAACGAGCATTCCATACTCACTAGAGGCTACTTGGACTTTGTATCTTTATGTTTAATATAGTTTGCACACTTTAGCTTGATTTGCTTGTGCACTTTAAAACTCAAACTAACTTGCCACATTTTTTATGGGTGTTTCAACCAGAAAGATTGTACACTATATTATAATTATTGAAAATGATTATGGGTGTTTCAACCTGAAAGAATAAATTATATATATATATTTGATAATCTTCTGTAATTGAAACTGAGATATAGTAAAAGTATTTTTAATTGGTTTAAATAACACATTTTTTTTATTGATTTAAGGAGCTGTCTTTTTAAAAAAAATATATGAACTGTATTTATAATGATAAACCTTGATTTTTCTTTTCATGGTTTTAATAAGAATGCATGTTTAAAAATTTTAATTGAATTAATAAAATTGCCAATGTTTTGAATTCATATTTACCTTTGGTGTAATTATTCTTTGAATTCATTTCTTTGCTTGTCATTTCAGTTACGGCACAGCAGAAAAATGGAAAGAACATTAAGAATTGCTAAGGAATTGTCAAATCTCATAATTTACTGCCGATCTATGCCATTTTGTCAGGACAGTAAGTTATTAGCAAATATTTGAGAAATGTACTGAACAGTTGCATTTTATTCAGTTTATTGCAAAATAAATTGTAAAATAAAATTATGTAGTTTAGTTAATAACCATAGCTTCTTGTTCAATAAAATTATGTGTGGAAGGGTTTTTAATTGTGAATCACTATTATTTGATGCTATTGCAATATTATAGCGATGAAAGTTTGAATAAATGCAAATTAGATTCAAATTGAAGAGAAATAATTTGAATAAAGTTGAATACAGAAGAAACAGATTCTTCAAATAGGTCATATGATTAAAAACTTTTTTTTTTCTTAGAAGGGAATCTTTTCATTCAGTTCTGTGCCATATTTATAATGATAGTGACCAGAAATTTTAATTTATGCATTTTTGTTTTAATAAATATGAGTATTATAATGACATACAATATATATGTGGAATTTTATATCATAACAGCTGTCCAGTGGGTCCCCTTCCCACAACTTTCTCTGAGTCCTTGTGATCTGGACATTTTGCCCATTGTGGGCAAAGAAGTGCTGCTCAAAGGTAAAGCAACCCAACCCAATAGAAAGTGGTTATAAGTTGGACTGCCTGTTTCCACATAAAGTCCTGGTATTACTCTATGGTGACTTTATTCAAAATGATATCTGCCATAGTTCCTTTACTTGAATGTATTTTGTTTACTAATTTCTCCGATATATTATTAGTAGATATTTGTGTTATGCTTTTAACACTCTGATAACTGCCATAGCTTTTAATAATTGCACAACACAGTTAGTCACCAATGACATAATGCCATCTAGAAATGTGAAACGTTTCTCATTTCAGATTTGCATGACTTGTAGTCAATGTATCTCCTTCAATCTAGCAGTATTTGCACTATGTGTTGTTGCATCATATGAAATTTTATAATACTCCTCTTTTGCATATGCCAGTGCTATCTGTGCTACATGGTAGCTTTTTTTTACCAATGTATGTATGGATACAACAAAAGGGTAGGTTGTTTTTTTTTGTAGGTGTAACATTATTTTCCCCATACATGAGGAATAGATCTTGAATATAATTCAGTGATGGACAGTATAATTATATATAAATCACTTTAATATTGATAAATAAATGTGTTTCAAGTATAGGAATAGTATTTTTATATTCATATACTTTATGAAGAATGTATATGAAGTTTTTAACTACTTGCATCTCTTTCCAGTGTAAAGTTTATACAAATGTAAATTATGTCCAAAGGAAATTTCTTCTATAGTTCTTTATTACAAAAAATTTCTAAATATGAACACTTAGTTAATGTTTGCCATCATAAACATTGTAACATTCAACTAGAATCATAATTTTGAATTTTACGCTTAAATCATCAACTAGAATAAATGAAATGAGACTAAAATGTTATTATGATAAAAATTTGTTGTGGGGAAAAATTTTTTTTTCCAATAATTAAGATTAATAAACAATATATGGTTAATGAAGTTGCTATAGGAAAGATTCTGTTTTTCAAAATTTAAAATATGCGTTTTTTAGTATATCTAGTTTGGCAATGAAAAGCTATTTAAAAGTTCTAAAATCAGCAAATAAAAAATTCTTATAATAGTTGGCTTGTAAGCAAATCAGATTCCATCTTAAGATAGCGTGAAGAAGTTGATAATCCATCCAGCTGATTGATCTTGTACATCAGTGATCATACATTTCAGTACTTTAATATTTTAATAAATCGTTATTGATGTGTGCTTATGTATTTTTTATTATTGTTATATTCTGTTTAAAGGAAAAGAAATACTAGAATAATAAAAATTACCAAATGATATTTTCTTCCTCTTTTCAGAGATTGGTAATTTTACTGAAATGTCTTCATTTCCGGAGACAAAAATTGAGAAATGGGTTAGTCCAGCGAATTGCCGCTTCTTTTTGAAATATCCTTTGTGTAGTCTTTAATATTAAACATAACATTTAGTTTTAGATTTGTTATCAAGATAATTTTCTGAATTTTTAAGAGCCTGATTGAAATTATTACACATGGAATAGTTTGATTGAAAACAGATTCATAAAAGTAAAAGCAATTCCATCAATATTGTCAAGTAATTTTTCCAATATTTAATCTATTATATAATATATTAATATTAAAATTTTTTATAGTATTTTGATGGGTGCTGATATTTTTGTTCCATGATTTAACAAGCTGTTTACAGATTTGTTGAAACTATATGCAATAAGTCTCTTATATCTGAATTTTTAATTTTCTAAAATTTTCACCGAAAACCCATACATTAGTTCCAATTCAGTTATCCAAAAGAAATTCACAGATTGTATTTGTAAACTAAATAATCAAAATATGTCTTGTTTGAAGCTCTGTGAAAAAAAAATTAGTCTTTTCACTGGTGCATGGTTTCTTGCTCATTCTTGTGCTCCTAGCTTGGTTTTTAGACACTCAAAAGTCAGCCAGCATTTGTAATTATTTCACTCTATATGCTTGGCCAAATGATAGTATCTTTCTTGTATTACATTCTTATTTGTCTGAATGGATATTGTAGAAATCTAATTTCACTAACTAAAGGTTGGTTTACATAATAACTTAATAATATTAATTAATTACATAGGAGTGGTATGATAACTTGCTTTAGCTTGATTACATGAACCATTTACATAATATCGGCCATAGTTATATCACACATTTCTGTGCCATCAACTTTATGGCTTATTCTGCTGTTCAAAGCTGCTGTTTTTTATCTGCCTTTAAGCTTTAGGGCTGTTATTTCTTTTTAATCTTTGTAGTAATTAAAAAAATACACAAATACATGCATACTTCATAAATTTTCTTGCTTTCAAAATATTTCAGAAATTTAGCATGTGATAATAAGTGTACTTGCACATAATAATAAGACTACTGACTTGTTGTAATTACCATCCTCAAGCTCAAAACCCACAGTCAGTTAACCAAATGGAACACTATAAGATAACCATTCACAGTGTAAAATCTTAAAATTTAATAATAACCCTATTTTGCTGTATGTAAAATCAACAGCAGAATATATACAATATGGGTCTAACAGTTGGCCTACCTATGTATAATAAGTACACACCAATGGTTATAGCAATAATATGCAGTTTTAAACTATTTGAAGTTCAATTAAAAGAATTTCAAATTCATTATATCATTAATTTAAAAAAAATAAATACCCCCTCAAGCAGCTGCTTGCCACAGAGGTCTGACAGGAGCCTGTCAGTTTATATGCCACAGTAGGAGATCTGAGAGGATGCAGGACCTCAGCAGAAAAACGACGCACACATCCATGCTTAATCCGGGGCTCGAACCCAGGTCCCTTAGATCAGTAGCCAAGCGTGCTAACCACTCGGCCACGGGACGGCTTATATCATTATGTATGGTCAATAAAAGACCATTTGAAATTCAATTAAAATAACCTCTCTGATGTTCAGAACTGCAGCAACAACTGTTCATACAACTGCAGCAACTCTCAGACTGTACAAAGTTATAAATTACCTACAACATTCTTAGATAATAAAATAATGCCCCCATTGATACAAAATTTTAGTTCACTTGGGTAGAAAATTTAAATATTAATAAAATTTGCATATGCTTTGTAACACATGTTCATCCATAACCATCAACTTGGAAGCTTCTCCTCTGAGGATACCAACTCCACCTGGAGGATTAATTAATTAGACAGGCAAATTGATGTAGTGCTGACCTATAAATGCTTTCATACCAATTCACACTTTCTTATCTCATGTGGTAAAACAAATTCCTGTGGAATGTGTTGTAAAAGCAGCAACAGAGCAGATGATTCGAACTCCAACTACTATCATATTGTAAGCATACTTTTATTATATCACATAAGTCTACATCATCCATCTGTCTCCTAATGGCTGTTCAATGTGTCCCCTTCCCCTACTAACCTTCTCTGAGCCCTTTGGGGTCCTTGTGACCTTGGGACCCATTGTGTGCAAAAATGTGCCACTCAGAGGTAAAACAAATAACCAACCCTGAAATAATAGAAGGAAGTTATCATCAAAATAAAGAGCATTTAATTATAAATTTTTAGAAAATAAAATATTTGACCAAAAATGAAGTGTAGTGGAATTTTGATTATCCAAGTTCAATTATATCAGATGTATTTTTTAGGTTCATGTATGTCCAAACACAAAACTCGGGATTCCCATTTTTGAGAAGTCCCTACACCTAAGTACATGGGAATCCAGTTAATGCTGGTAAGAAAAGTTTAAAGAATATCAAATCAAGCCTGGCATATATGATGAAGTTAATTTTAATGAATTTCTGTAATTTTTGTTTTCACATTTTGCACATTTGTATCAGAAAAGGTGGAGGAATATTGCAGCCAAGAAAAAATTAGATTCTATGACAGAAATTAAATTGGCTCACTTTTTTCAAATAATATGTTTGTGAAATTCTAATCTCTGAGTAAAAGTTGATGTATGTACAGAATTACATGGTTGATGTATGTACAATTATGTATGATGTATGTACAGAATTATACTAATATATTTGCTATGGTATATCTGGTATCAATACAGATCTAAAGATCTCTTTTTTTTATTTATATGTCAATTTAGTCTATTCATTTCCTTACTATGGAATAAAATCAGTTGCATTATTTGAAACTGCTCATGATGGTTTTGCATGTGCAAGATTTGATTGTGGAAATATGTATGTATATATATCTATCCATGATAATTTTTACTTAACTTTTACCCACATACCATAAGCTACAGTTCAGCAGAGTCTATCCTAAAGGAAGTCGTATTGACTCTTCAAATTATGACCCCATGAGAATGTGGAATAGTGGGGTGCAAATGGTGGCTCTTAACTATCAGACACCAGGTAAGTGTATATGGGGAAGTCCTTTCTATTAAAGTATAGAGCAGAAAGTATAAAAAAAATTGTGTGTAGGCCTTTATTAGTAGCATCATCACATTATGTATTTCTCATAAATAATTTCTTAGTTTAAAATTTTTTAAAATATTCTTCCATATCTATAAGAAATGGTTACTGGAGTCTTATAGAATTTTTGTTTTATGAATATAAGAGACCCCCTTCTATATATTGGGGTGGGGGTGGCTCAGTCGGTAGCGCGCCAGGCTCGTAATCTGTAGTTCCCAGGTTCAAGTCCCAGCTGGGTCAGCGTTGAGATTTATCTCCGCAAAATTCCCCGCCTTGCCCACGGTCAGTAGGGGACACCGATGGGCTTGGAAAGGCCGCCGTCTGTTGGATTGGACATTAAGCTGTGGCTCTGTGTGTGGGAGAGTCATACCCTGTGCACGTTAAAGAACACGCTGGATGGCCTTGACGGGAGGCTACCATCTGTCTCCCAACAGCTGTTCCAGTGGGTCCCCTCCCCCAACCTTCTCTGAGCCTTCGGGGTCCATGTGACTTGGCCATTTAGCCCATGGTGTGCAAAAAAGTGCCACTCAGAGGTGAAACAACCCAACCTTCTATATATATCCATAATTTTATATAGTAAGAGTAAAAAATGTTATCAAATTGTAATTCTTAGACTATATTGTACATTTTATGTAGGTAATGATGCAATAAAATGCAAAAATATTAACTAAGTGTGCAGACTACATCACAGTAACAAAAGTAAAATGGGCATGCCAGTGAATGATCCTAAGGGAGATGGTGAAAGGAATTAGTTATGTTGGTTTTCAGACATTTTGTTTCATCATACCTCACTTTATAAAATTTCTCTTTTTTGCATGACTTTTCAGGTGATGGCATATATTGGTCTTCTTGGTACTTCTGAATCCTTTTTTTTTTTATTGAACATTAAGCATTTCCACCCCACCCCCCCTCATATTGAGGATTCAATACTACTACTTCTGCATCATTTTTTTTTCATTCCAATCTTCAGGATTATGAATATCTGTTACAATGCAGATACAAGGCAAGGGACTACGAACTTAGGAATTGTGGACAGGTATGATCATTTGAGTAAAAAGCAAACTGATATTTCCATGAATAATGTTACCTTGAATTATCAAGCTATTTTGAATTATTGGTAGATTATACAACAGTGTATTATTATTTTTTTTTTTTGAGCAAGTGGTTAACTCTTGGCTTCAAAGTAATGGAACCTGGGTTAATGTCCTGAACATGCCTAGATATTTGTTTTCCCATATCTTTTTGCTGAGGTCTGACCTTTTTCACTGATCTCTATGGCATATGCTACTGAGAAGTTCTTGCCAAGTTCGTGATCTATAGTTCCCAGGTTTGAGTCCCACCTGGGCCAGCATTGAGCTTTATCTCCACAAAACTCCCTGCCCTCCATTGGTCAGTAGGGGACACCACTGGGTTTTGAAAGGCTGTAGTCCACCGGATGTGACATTAAGCCAAGCTCCATGTGTGGAAGAGCCATACCCTGTGTACATTAAAGAACACACTGGATGACCTTGATAGGAGGCTGTAATGGCTATTCCAGTATGTCCCCTCTCCCAACCTTCTCTGAGCTTACGAGTCCTTGTGACCTTGCCATTTAGCCTATTGTGTGCAAAAAGTGCCACTCAGAGGTAAAATAACCCAATCCAACTGTGAAGTTCTTTCAGACTTCTATAAGCAAGCAGCTGCTTGAATAGTAATTTTTTTTAGCTGCCTCACTGGCTGAGTGTTTTGCATGCTTGGATGTGAGACAAAGGACCAGGGTTAGAATCCTCAGAAAAGGCATGGATGTCTATAATATATGTTATCTTCCTGCTGAGATCTCATATTCCTCAGGAATATCTTTATAAAATATTATGCTGTAAGTCTCTTGTCAATATCCATGGCAAGTGGGATGCCTAAGGAGTAACTTATATATATATTATTTATTTCGAATTTTAATCAGGTATTGTGGCCGAGTGGTTAGCGCGCTTGGCTAATGATCTACGGGACCTGGGTTCGAGCCCCGGGTAAGGCATGGCTGTTTGTGTCGTTTTTCTGCTGAGGTCCTGCCATCCTCTCAGACCTTCTACTGTGGCATATAAACTGACAGGCTCCTGTCAGACCTCTGTGGCAAGCAGCTGCTTGAGGGGGGATTTATTTATTATTACCAACTCACCCATTATAAAGATTATACAAGTGTACAAGAGATTTTTTTTCCTCTGATATAATTATCAGATTAATTTTAATAGTATGTATTAAAAGTTAGATTCACTAACACTTTCAGGTAAAATGAGAAGTAATTACTACTGAAACAATTTAGTACTCTTAGTGCACTTTTGTTTTTAAAAGTATTCATAAAAAAACCTTTTAAAGAAATTCTCATACCAGAATACCTATTTTCATAATTTTAGAATGTTGTTTTTTGAAATCTAATTAAACTTCTGTGTAACACTAAACATGTAGTAATCAACACTTCATATAATAGCTTATTAATTCATCCAAGGGCCATTACCCACATGATAGATGTTCAAAAAAATTATAAAGTTCATAAAATTTTTGGTTTAATGCATAACTTGTTTAAATCACTGGCTTGTGGCCGAGTGGTTAGCATGCTTGGCTACTGATCTAAGGGACCTGGGTTCGAGCCCCGGGTAAGGCATGGCTGTTTGTGTTGTTTTTCTGCTGAGGTCCTGCCATCCTCTCAGACCTTCTACTATGGCATATAAACTGACAGGCTCTTGTCAGACCTCTGTGGCAAACAGCTGCTTGAGGGGGTATTTATTATTATTTTTTTATCCTTGTTGTACTACAATTTTTATATTTGTTTTATATTTTTGCTAATTCTTATATTTTTATCATATTAACATTTAGTTTTTCATAAAAAAAAAATAAGTGTGGTAAATGTGTATACTTAAGCATTCTGTCTGATTATATTTTTATTTTTCAGATAGAGCAATGCAGTTAAATCAGGGAAGGTTTCTTCAAAATGGATGGTATGTATATTATATTCTGCCATATACGTTAGCTGCTAAAAAATATTTTGAGAATTTTTTTGTCTATATAAATAAATTGACTTCCATTTATATGTAAGGGATGGTTTTTGAAACATAGAGAACTGTTCTTTTATGATTATGAGATAGAACCTCTAATATAACTAGTTTCAAATATGTGTTATTTTATTTCTGTAATGTTTATTTCATGTGGATGAGGATGTAGTAAAGTACACAAATAACAGAAATAATTATTTGAAACTCAGACTAACACAATTCTGAAGCAGAGAAAAATCTTTAGATCATGAAGAGATGGTGTTAAAATATGTATAATATTATTACCTAGCATCAGCATAATTTAAGTAATAATTGAAAGTCTGTAAATTGTAGCTAGGCATAAACTGGAAGGAGAGTTGTGTATCAATCCCCAAAAATGATGCATAGAACCAGTCAGGTCTAGTACCTAATGTCCGACCCCACCCTGTGGTGCAGACCATTAGTACCTTTCAAAAGAGATATTCTCTTTTGTAAGGGAATGAAAGAGGAGGGCTGCCAGATCAGTGTGGTCTACTGATCTGGTCATCTGTGGCCACTTCTTTCTTTTTTTTCTGCCCTGCCAAGGAGTGGTCAACTTCACAGGGTCCTGGTGCTGACCATTTATACCCACTAGACTGGAAGATTGCTAGTAGTAATCAATAAACAAGAAAAGTTCAAGAACATATAACCAACAAAAAATTTCAAAAATGTATTAGGTAATTAGTACATCCTATTTATACAGCTAACTAAACTGGAAGAAGCCATTCTGATTGTTATGTCTTACCAGTCTTTGAATAACAGACCAAGTTGCAACAAGTACATTCATCATACCTATACTCTAGTATAGGGATAGCGAATATGTAGCATGCATGTCACACTTGACACATCAAGAAATTGACACACAAAAATTCTAAACTTTTTAATTAACAAAACACATTGATCAAGGTAAAATATTTTCTGAAACTAAAACCTTACCTTCTTTATCTTGCCCCTCACAAAGTGCTAAAAATTCAGTACAGCATTCCACACATCGTTGTTTTTGGACAACACTCAAAAGTTTTGGACCCATCTTGCACTCACTTTATTCATACCAAGATGGTCATGTAAAATTTGAAGCACTGTGGTTTTTTAAAGTCCACACCTTGCTGATAAGTCTGTAGTTTTCAGTCATCTATCCTTTAGCACCTCTTCTTGCACCAGCACAGGTGTTTCTGCAGGTCCGCCTTGACGAGGTTCATCTTCAATCGAATCTCTCCTTAAGCGAAACTGCTTAGCCCAGTCTTTAACAGTTGAATATAATGGGGAAGATTCGCTGTACACAGCATCTAAATGTTGTTTAATTTCTGCTAGGCTTTTAATGACCGTGCGATACTTAAGTTTAAACATCTTAAAATATTGGGCAACAGCACTTTTATCTGTGACGCTAGCTGGAGTGCTACTGATGCTAGAGCTGCAAAATTTTAACTGCAGTGAAACAAAACATAGGGTGGGGGGTTGACGGACCTGTCAATTCTTATTTTAACATGTTGGGTCAGAAACTTTTGGACCTTGTTACATAATTCTAACTAATGCTGGCTCCATCTTTTTCCCACTAATGTGACATCAGTTTTCCATCATTGTTGCACCTGGGCTTGGTGCCATCTAGGATCGGGACTGACAATTATTTCTTTTTAATGTTACACCAAGTAAGAGGTAAATAAATAAGTATGTCACTCATGCTAATAGCGTTATTAATGATTTAATCAATAAATAGTATCCACAGAATTACCTGTTGACTTTGAAGTCAATAAATTAATAATAGTTCATTAATTTGTTAACTTCAAAGTCAACAGGTAATTCTGTGGATACTACTTATTGATTGTATGTAAAATAAGTTTCATTAATACCAATCTGCATATTGCAAATCTGCATTATAAGAGAATCAAGTGTACTTCATTCATCTATTACATTTGTTTAAATATTGTGTAATGGTTTTTAGAATCAACAGTTTTTTTCTAGTATTAATATGTAACCCTTAAAATACATTTATTTTTATTGTATATAGAATTTTTATTTTATTGTATATAGAATTTGAGGAGTGGGTGAGATTAAACATCACCATAATTGAGTGTGAAAAGGGACATATTTTAAAGTTGTCACTCTTATGCATATTTTTTATCTCTTATTTACTCTTGTCATCCTTAATGACATTAAAACTGTTGTGGAATCTATTGGTTCCAAATATATTTTTTTATTAATAAAAAAAATAATTTTATATTTTGGCATGAGACACACACTGGTGAGCAGCTACTGAGAAAAGTAGATCAATGCAGAAAGGGAAGTTTCTTCCCAGGCTATTATGCTGCATCACAAGTAAAGGCTAGTTGAATTTATCACTAATCATTTTGAGCAATATCAATAATAGTAAGTTTTTCGAAATTAATATTACATTTTTGCATTGCTAATTTGTTTTATATCCATTTTATACTATTAAATATATCTTTATTTTTAGCTGTGGATATGTTCAGCGACCAGAATGCATGCATGATGATAATTTTGATCCCTTTGACAGAAAAACATTAAGAGGTGTGGAACCCATAACATTATCCGTCCGTGTATGTATTTGTTTTATTTTATTAAATAAGTGTATTTTTTTATTGTATAATCTGGGTTTCCACAGACTAATGTATTGAAAATAGTAGGTAACTATTTACCTATGGATAGTAACTATATATAATAAAAGACAGGCTGTTTTATTACAGGCAAATTGATCTTTTTTAGTTTGTTGAAACAAAGATCATTGTAGCAAGATTTGACTTTCTGCCTTTCAAAATTATGTCCACTACAAAATATGCTTTGCAGTCCTGAAGAATTTGTTAAAGTAAGTAGTGTGTTTTTGGAGTACATTTTCATAGTAACAAAGTTATGTGAAAAGAGTCCATTAACCAATCATTTCCCAAACAGCCAGCTTGATTTGGGTCCATGCTATTTAATCTGGTATGCATACATTCCATATCATATTGCCCAATAAAATAATTTTCAAAATAAATGAAATTCTTTATTATACTGTTATTAAATGGATATGTACTACGAAAGTGGGTAATTAGTGCATTCAGTAGCAGTTGAACAGCAATGTTCAATTTTGATGTAGAATAAGTATGTGATGCACTACAGCTAACATTTCATAAACAGTTCATGCAGCCTCATTGCTTTCATGCCACTTGTGTTGCAGTCTTATGATGGCACTTATATATCACAGGTCTTATATATCATAGTGGGAGCAATGAGAATGATGCAAATGAGAAATTGGAAAATCGGCAAGTGAATAGGGTGAAAAATAGCAACCAGTCATTACTGGTTGCTACTTTTCAAGTCATCAGGTCAAGCTAGGAACTCCTTTCTAACTGGGAAACTGGGTACAAAGAAAATACTCGCTTTTGCCATCAAGCAGACTAGTCTTAATTGTTTTGCTTAATGAATGTATTCCCAGGTTCGAGTCCCAGCTGGGTCAGCGTTGAGATTTATCTCCGCAAAATTCCCCGCCTTGCCCACGGTCAGTAGGGGACACCGATGGGCTTGGTAAAGGCCGCCGTCCGTCGGATGGGACGTTAAGCCGTGGCCCCGTGTGCAGGAGAGCCATACCCTGTGCACGTTAAAGAACACGCTGGATGGCCTTGACGGGAGGCTACCATCTGTCTCCCAACAGCTGTTCCAGTGGGTCCCCTCCCCCAACCTTCCCTGAGCCTTCGGGGTCCATGTGACCTGGCCATTTAGCCCATGGTGTGCAAAAAAGTGCCGCTCAGAGGTAAAACAACCCAAATAATGAATGTAATTTGTGAATTGATTTTGGATTACTAAATTTAATCAACATGAGCTTTTCAGATAAAATTTAGGCAAGTAAAAATTCAAATAAATGATGCTTTACGTGAGAGTATACTGTTTGAAATATTTTGTTTTTTGCACCCACACTCACATTTAGTGTTAAAATTCTAGAAATATTTCAGTTTTGCCTCTAGTTGCAAAAATTCTGTTGATACTCCTGAATGCATATGTGAATATTATATCATCATCATCATCCTCAAGCAGTCATGGGCTACAGAGGTCCAACCAGATTGTGCAATTTAGTTCTCCAAGCAAGTCTGTCCTGAGCTACATCTGCTGCATCTGGCCACTGCACACGGATTCTAAGAGGGTCCTGTTTGACATTGTCTGCCCACCGCATATCACATGCATAAGTTCACAAATCAGTTTTTTTCAGCTCATACATCATTATTTTCAAGTGCAGTAAGTGCAATACATTTATCTAGAGTATAGTTGTTGTATTTGGCCACTGCATACCAGTTCTAATGAAGCTTATTAGATATTGTTCCCCCTCTATGTCTGAAGCCTTTTAGGGACAGTGTTCATAATTTTATTTCTTAATTCTTTCCTGCATATAGGCAGCATGACCAAACCAATGTAGTCTTTCCATTAATAGGTGTCTGAAGGTGGTTGATGACTCCATCTAACTGCATCATATAATGATTATTAATATAAAATGTAATGTGTGGATCCTAATAATTAATAATAAGAATATTAGCCTGATAAATAATAGTTACAGTTGATAAATAATAAATAAACTCGACATACTTGGTATTAACCTATAAATTACCACTTTGAAGTCAATTTAAATTTTAGAGGAATTTAGGAGATTCAATTTTAGAGGATTCAATTTTTCCTCTAAAATTTAAATCGACTTCAAAGTGGTAATTTATAGGTTAATACCAAGTATGTTGAGTTTATTTATCAACTGTATTACTGGTAAGGAAATACTTTCTTGTATATGGCATGTGTCTGCCACATATAGCAAAAATTGCCTGAACACTCCTTACATAGGAAGTAGGTTGAAATGGTTCATATCATCAAGTAGAGGAGATCTTGATCGGTTGATAGTAACTCAGTGATCCAGAGTACCTGACATGTTATCAGGAGATCATGGGTTCATATCCCACCCGGCTCAAGACAGTTTTTCCTCTAAAATATAAACCGACTTCAAAGTGGCAATTTATAGGTTAATAATTACAGTATCAGTAAACCAGTATAACTGATATTATTTAACAGTTTCTTGTTGTTCCAAAATGAATATACATGCAAACTAGCTAACTAATGATTTATAACATTGTTATTCAGATAATTGCTGCTAGGCATTTGATGAAAGCAAGCAGAGGAATTGTCAGTCCTTTTATAGAAGTTGAATTAGTTGGAGCAGAATATGACTGCAATCGCTATAAGACTGGAACAAAAGGTTTGTTTTTAGACTTTTTTGATGTTTTAAGTTCTGAACAAAGTAGAGTTTTGAGTAGTTCAGATGTTAATGTGAAAACTAATTCATGTTGCAAAAGGAAAATGGTGTGCCTGCACCAAACTATTTGACATTCATGATATGGCATGCATCTGACCATTGCACAATGTTAATTTTCGTAGAAAACTCACCATGTTAGTTGTTCTTCAAAATAATGGAACTGAATTATGAACTGAAATTTGGTTTTCATTTCAGTTAGTGAATGTTATTCACTATTCAAATTGTTATTTTGATGCTGTTTTACAGGTAACAATAGAGTTATGCTATTTATTAAACATTCTGTTAACTTTTTTTCCTAGTGTTGGTGTGATATTAATGATGAAGCAGTTCACCTGTTCTTGGCAAAGGCTTGTTTAGATGCTCTGATGCACACTTGCCTGTTGGCCTGCTCTTGCTGTGTATGTAGCATAACAAGAACAGGCAGAAGCATGAGCCAGAGTGTTCAAATATACCTTTTCTAGGGAACAGGTGGAATTGCATCAGTATACATCATGCCAACTCAAGGGAAAGAGAACTTGATTCCGATGTTTTATGTGAAAATATGTATTATATATTAAATTAGTGACTCTTTAAGCTGTGATTTCACTGAACTTTTGCCTTTTTTATGTCAATATTGGAATAAATATTGTAAATACATATCTTCTCAAATCACATTTGGCATGGAAATCTAATGGTAACCTATTGATATAATTTGTCATGGAGAAAATGTGTAACAGAAGCGAGATTTCATTCAAAAAACAATGCAGACATCTGCCTTATCCAGGCTTTAAACTTAGGTTCCTTTGTTCCACAATCAAGTGCATTAACTACTTAGCTTAGTTTTCTGACATTCTTAAGTATGTGAATTCCCCCCCCCCCTTTTCTAACCCGAGAGGGGCGGGGGTGGCTCAGTCGGTAGCACACCAGGTTCGTAATCTGTAGTTCCCAGGTTTGAGTCCCAGTTGGGTGAGTGTTGAGATTTATCTCCGCAAAATTCCCTGTCCTGCCCATGGTCAGTAGGGGAACCAATGGGCTTGGAAAGGCCACCATCCGTCAGATGGGACGTTAAGCTATGGCCCCGTGTGCGGGAGAGCCATACCCTGTGCACGTTAAAGCACACCCTTTATGGCCTTGACGGGAAGCTACCATCTGTCTCCCAACAGCTGTTCCAGTGGGTCCCTTCCCCCCTTCTCTGAGCTTTTGGGGTCCTTGTGACCTGGCCATTTAGCCCATGGTGTGCAAAAAAGTGCCGCTCAGAGGTAAAACAACCCAACCTTCTAACCTGAGTTTTAGTTTTAAAAGGTATTATTTGTTAAAGAATATTATGTTTTATATAAAATATATTTAATTATGTTTCATTATAAATATTTTATACTGTAGGGACTAATACTAACCCTTACATGGATGTGGATACTGGTGATAATATAAATCATTCTTCATGTAATTTTTTTTTTGCACAGTTTTTAGTTGTAACTGTTTATGATTGACAGGATGGAAATTGCAATTTTTTGTCATTTTAATTTGTACTTATAATTGAAGAATTGACATCAAACTTATAGAAATTTCAGTTCCAAGTTGAAGAGTTTGGATGCTACTTCTTCTATATATAACACTCTTAAAAATTATTAGATGTAACACATGACTCTTTGACTCAAATACTAGTGTGTCACTATAATTCATGAAAATTGGACATAACATTTTCACTTTTTAATATATTTAAGGTATCTGTAAAAAATGCTTTTTTTTAATCTTCTGAAATCATGAACTATTACACCATCACAGAAATTATAAACTTAACTTTTTTTCATCATTTACAACATAGAGGATAGAGAAGAATCCTAAAAACTCATTGTCAGCATCATCCTCAAGCAGCCATTGGCTACGGAGGTCCAACCAGACCGCGCAATTTAGTTCTCCAAGCAAGTCTGTCCTGAGCTACATCTGCTGCATCTGGCCACTTCACACCAATTCTAACAAGGTCCTGTTTGACATTGTCTGCCCACCGCATCCTAGGTCTCCCCCTCCTTCTGAGGCCTCTAGGCACACTGTTCATAACCCTATTCGCCAATCTATAATTATCCATACGGGCAACATGGCCAAACCAATGGAATTTCTCTCTGCAAAATATGCTGCTTAAAGGAGGTTGCCAACACCTTTGCTTAATCTCATCATTAGTTACAAAGTTGAACCACCTAATGCCCAAGATACTGCGTAAGCACTAGTTTCCTGTTATCTTGTTTACAAAGTGTCCAAGTTTCACTATCATAACTAACCCAAACTATTCTTAGTTTATACAGGTCTCATACAGGGATATAATCTGCTAAGACTGGTCACTGCTGACCATTGTGTCAACTAAGAACTAACATGCATGCAACAGAGTTCCCTGCTGGAGCAATAGTTTGCTTTCTAACAATTGGGCCAATTAAAGGCCTGTTTTATGAAACTTTGTATTTCATGACAAAATAACATTTAATTCCCAGAAAATATGAACTACAACACATCTATATGAAAAATGTTACTATTCAACATCTTAATGTGTTGTCATTTTGCCAGTGTTTGCATATAAGCATGTGGTTTTGAATTTTTTTCATGGTGTTTTTGAATGCATTTTTATCCAGGAGCATTTTGTTTGCTTTTGAAATGTTTAATTATATATTAATATTCCAACTATAGCTTTCACCAGAATTCTGAATGCAGCAGTTTAGAAATTGCTTACCTGCAGTTGAAGAAAATATTACAGGAAAATATCTGTAAATTGTGTACTAGTGTTTCTCTCACTTAAAGTTTTGAAGTATGATTAATTGATCTGTAAATAATGCAAATTTTCTAACTTTTATATAGATAATCTAGAAACTGTAACCAAGCTTTTCCTGGTTTTTCATGCAACACACATACAAGGGCATTTCATTATGAGATTAACTTTTATGTTTATGCTTTTGTCATGAAGTATTGTAAGATTAATTTTCTAATTGTATCTTCCTTTAGAAGACAATGGTTTTAATCCTGTGTGGAAAGAAACTTTTGTCTGGGACATCTGTAATCCTCATTTAGCACTTATAAAATTTGTAGTTCAATATGAAGATATGTTTGGTGATCCTAATTTTCTGGCTCAGGCTACGTATCCAGTTTCTTGTTTACGCACAGGTAAGATAGTTGAAGTATTATATGTAATAATAATTAAAAATTAATTGCATTTTCATGAAATTTTGGGGCAAAATGTAACATGCATTGGGAAACAAAATGATAGTGCTCAGAGATCGAAAACAGAGTTTGGATGCTTTTATCTTGAGTATCACTTTTTTGCTGCACAGAGAGTTAATTAGCCTGGGCATATGAGTCACTAGACTGAGGATTGAACTGCAGACAGAGAGGGGTGGGGGTGGCTCAGTCGGTAGCATGCCAGGCTCGTAATCTGTAGTTCCCAGGTTCGAGTCCCAGCTGGGTCAGCATTGAGATTTATCTCTGCAAAATTCCCCGCCCTGCCCACAGTCAGTAGGGGACACTGATGGGCTTGGAAAGGCCGCCGGGACGTTAAGCCTTTTGCCCCGTGTGTGGGAGAGACATACCCTGTGCACGTTAAAGAATACGCTGGATGGCCTTGACGGGAGGTACCATCTGTCTCCCAACAGCTGTTCCAGTGGATCCCCTCTCCCAACCTTTTCTGAGCCTTCGGGGTCCATGTGACCTGGCCATTTAGCCCATGGTGTGCAAAAAAGTGCCGCTCAGAGGTAAAACAACCCAAACAATGCAGACAGAGATGGCAGCTGGACAGCTATTAGAAGCCAGATGAGGGCCTCAAGTTATGTTCATTTAATGCATTGGGGTCCAACTCTCTACTGCTGGCCAAGAAACAGTTTTTAAAAGAGAGGCATGATTATCTCTAAACTTACAGCTGAAGACACACCTAAAGTTTTTTTTCCAAGGAAAATACATCTTAGAGCATTAACAACCATTTTTGTATTTCTTTTATAATTGCAATCAGAGATAAAAAAGGTTACGATCAAAAGACATTTTTTTAAGAATTGCCATCCAGCAATTCCCACATTTCTTATGAATGCCTTCTCTCTGTGGTCAGACGACCTTATCTTTCAACAAAGGACATGTATAGGTAAAACGACACAGAGACTCTGAAAGGCTTTTGGGGCGGGGGTGGCTCAGTCGGTAGCGCGCCAGGCTCGTAATCTGTAGTTCCCAGGTTCGAGTCCCAGCTGGGTCAGCATTGAGATTTATCTCCGCAAAATTCCCCCGCCCTGCCCACACTGGTCAGTAGGGGACACCGATGGGCTTGGAAAGGCCGCTGGCCGTCGGATGGGACGTTAAGCCATGGCCCCGTGTGCGGGAGAGCCATACCTTGTGCACGTTAAAGAACACGCTGGATGGCCTTGACGGGAGGCTACCATCTCTCCCAACAGCTGTTCCAGTGGGTCCCCTCCCCCAACCTTCTCTGAGCCTTTGGGGTCCATGTGACCTGGCCATTTAACCCATGGTGTGCAAAAAAGTGCCGCTCAGAGGTAAAACAACCCAACCCAACTGAAAGGCTTTTTCTCTTATGTTCAGATATTAGATATTAAAGAAATCATGCTTCTGTGTAAAACAGTAATAAAACAAATTAAACAGTTAAGTGGTCAGATCACAAGTGGTTGTAGAATGTCTGCTGAACCACATTAATCTGTTCTTTAATATGCCCACAATATGCCTCACCTGCATACAGAGCCCCAGCCCTTTAATGCCAAGATATCGCAGAAAAGGATGGAGAAAAGTTATAAAGACAAAAGGAATGGCAAATCAAATTTTGGGCAATTATGAGTGTTAAAGGATTAACATCCTACTGATGTATGGTAGCCTTTGTAAACCTGTTGGTCATGGGTAAATGTCAGGAAAATCTTGATGAATTGGGGCTGAATCTGGAAGTCGCAGATTATGAGCATGTTATGCAACCAACTGCCTTTGAAAGATGAAAATGGCAAGGAAAAGTGAAGATGTGAAGATGCAAAGAGCATTTAAAGATGTTTTGGATAATATTGGCAGTTCTGCTCTCATTGTTTATAGTAATGATAACTGTGATAGCAAAAAGTTCTATTTTTTGGTTTTTTAAACATATACATATATCAGGATCATAGTCTCTTTTGGGGATCTTCAAAGTAATATGAATATTTCACATAATACTTCCCTAATCATTTAGTAACTAATACTAACATTCAGTAATACTATTCTCTCAATACCTGTGCTTTAATGTCATTTTAAAGTTAATGCAAAACTGATAATGAATGATGTTACCTCAGCTTTTGTGTATTTTCAGTTTTGCCTTTTTTGTAAGTAATCTGCAGTTCCCAGGTTTGAGTCCCAGCTGGGTCAGCATTGAGATTTATCTCTGCAAAATTCCCTGCTCTGCTCTCGGTCAGAAGGGTACACTGATGGGCTTGAAAGGACCATCGGATGGGACATTAAGCTGTGGCCCCATGTGTGGGAGAGCCATACCCTGTGCACGTTAAAGAACACACTGGATAGCCTTTACAGAGGAGGCTATCATCTGTCTCCCAACAGCTGTACCAGTGGATCCCCTCCCCTAACTTTCTCCCAGTCTTCAGGGTCCTTGTGACCTGGTCATTTAGCCCATTGTGTGCAAAAAAAAGTGCCACTCAGAGGTAAAACAACCAACCAACCAAGCTCTTTTTGTAAGCATCTGTAAAATATTAGGTGTAGTGTATAATATTGTTGTTGTAGAAGTTTTAATTACATTTTGTTTTTTTCTATTTGATGTTTTACTGTAATTTATATTCTTACAGGATATCGAAGTATTTCCCTTAAAAATGAATTTAGTGAAGAATTGGAGCTGGCCTCCCTTCTCATTCAGGTTGATATTCATAATGCAAGGGTGAGTTATGGTCCTACATGTATTTATGTCAGATGTATAAATACAAAATGGCATAATTGTTTATTAACTGCATTTTACAACTTTTGTAGTGAGTTTTTATTTACTCTGAACTAATACTAAAGTTTCTGAAAATAAAGGAGTATTAAATTGAAGTAAAATGAAAAATGTTTAGAATACTCTTGATTTTTCCAGAAAACATTTTCTTTTTAGCAAGTGGCTGTCAAAGTTTTGAAAATAGAAAATGATAAATTTTTCTTTCATACATTGCTCATGCTAAAAAGTGCAGTTTTCTCACATGCTGCAATTTCATGTAATTTATCTGTTACCTGATTTATATCAGGTAACCACAAAAGTTTTTGCTGTATTTGGTATTCGTAAAAAAACCGAGCACAATTTATATTAAAAACAATTTTATTCAGTGAAATAGGTTCCATTTGATTAAATCACCTTTTCCCATCTTGAAACTATATATAATAATATAGTTTCAAGATAAATACCCCCTTCTGTAGAAGTCCCTGTTTTTGGAACAGAAGAAAGTTTCTACAGTGACTTGTACCTCCCTGTCATTCTTAAACTCTTGTCCATGCAGTTTATTGTCAAGGGCCAGAAACAAGTGATAATCTAAAGGAGAGAGATCCAGTGAATAGGATAGATGATACAAAGTCTCCCATTCAAGGCTTTATATTGTCTCTGTGGCAGTATGTGGACAGGTGTTATCCTGAAAGAACTTTACTCCTTTATGATTGACAAGTGCTGCTTCCTTCTCTTTCAATGCCTCATGAACACATTCAAGCGGTTGTGAATAGAGCTCACTAGCAATGGTTTGGCCAAGTTTCAGCAGCTCAAAGGGCGGGGGTTTCTCAGTCGGTAGCGCACCAGGCTCGTAATTTGTAGTTCCCAGGTTCGAGTCCCAGCTGGGTCAGCGTTGAGATTTATCTCCGCAAAATTCCCCGCCCTGCCCACGGTCAGTAGGGGACACCGATGGGCTTGGAAAGGCCACCGTCTGTCGGATGGGACGTTAAGCCGTGGCCCCGTGTGTGGGAGAGCCATACCCTGTGCATGTTAAAGAACACGCTGGATGGCCTTGACGGGAGGCTACCATCTGTCTCCCAACAGCTGTTCCAGTGGGTCCCCTCCCCCAACCTTCTTTGAGCCTTCAGGGTCCATGTGACCTGGCCATTTAGCCCATGGTGTGCAAAAAAGTGCCGCTCAGAGGTAAAACAACCCAACCCAGCAGCTCAAAGTGGACAACTACACAAGCTGTCACCATACACAAAGGAGCACCTTACATTGATGCAATGGTGACCTTGAAGTTTGTGGAATGGGGTCTGTGTTAGACACTCGGTATCGTTTACTTGAAGGATTCTTCTATTGGATTGGGTTGGGTTGTTTTACCTCTGAGCGGCACTTTTTTGCACACCATGGGCTAAATGGCCAGGTCACATGGACCCCGAAGGCTCAGAGAAGGTTGGGGGAGGGGACCCACTGGAACAGCTGTTGGGAGACAGATGGTAGCCTCCCATCAAGGCCATCCAGCATGTTCTTTAATGTGCACAGGGTATGTCTCTCCCGCACACTGGACCACGGCTTAACGTCCCATCCGACGGACGGCAGCCTTTCCAAGCCCATCGGTGTCCCCTACTGACGGGGGCAGGGCGGGGAATTTTTGCAGAGATAAATCTCAACGCTGACCCAGCTGGGACTCGAACCTGGGAGCTACAGATTACGAGCCTGGCGCGCTACCGACTGAGCCACCCCCGCCCCTCTTCTATTGGAACTTCTTTTCATTGCATGTCAGCAAATGATTGAGAAATGTCTCTTTGTTGTGGCTGGAGAGCAGGGTAAGGCAGGCTGACACAAGTTGTTGTTTCTTGGCATCAGGCAATTCATGTGGGACCCATTTGCTCAATTTATATGTTTTACCAATTTTGTGCAGATGCCTTCTAGTGGTTTCATCATTAACATCAAATCTCTTGGCATGTTCAGTTGCTTTCTTCTTCAATTGCTGCTTTCACAGCTTCATTGTCGATGGCCACAGGACAGCTGCTATATGTGGTACATCTTCAAGTGACTCATCCCTGGTTCGAAATTTTTGGAACCAATTTCTGGCTGTGTGTTCCTCTACAGCATCCTGTCTGAATGCGAGACATATTCTTCTAGTGGCTTCTGCAACAGTGTTACTGAGTTTAAACTCATAAAGTAAACAACATCTGATGAGCTTCAACAACACTTCCATATCAGTACTTGATTGGATTTACTGTGTGGATGATATTACTATGTAAATAAGATACAATGCAATTTTAAAATGTGGGTAGTTTTTCTGGCATGGTAGTAACACCTATCGACAATTTTTTTACCTGCTGATTATTTAATATGATACATAAATGGCAAGAACTTTTGTGGTTACCTGATAGAGTACTCATTCTCCTTCTAGAATTATTCTTATGTAAATTTGTTGATTTCTGCTTTAGATGCTCTTTTTTTTCCTTTTAATTCTTTGGGTATCCAAAGCCTGTTAGCTATTTTTTTAAATTCTTTGTTTTAATTTGAATTTATTTCATTATTCAAAACGAGAGATTCTTTTTTTCGCCTCTGCTTATATATTAGTCACTGCAAGATAAAATTGTAAAGTTAGTTGTTTATCTATTGAAAAGAGTTGAAAATTATCTTGACTACAGTTGCATGTATTGGGAGAAACTGACACTTTAAAAGTTAAAATTAATGATTTTGTTTGTTTTCCATTCTTGAATAAGCTTTTCATAAGCTATAACTTTCTTCGAGTCCTTGGGGTCTTTTTGACCTGGCCATTTATCTCGTGTTAAAAAAAGTGCCACTCAGAAGTAAACCCAACCCATTGTGCTACCATCTAGGTACAGAGCAGAGAATCAATGTATGAATTTGAATCAGTTGTTACTTTTCAATTTATTGGACTGGAGGAAAGAAATCAATCTAAGTCTCTGGACAGTACCACTTCCACCAAATCAAACTTAGACAGCTGCATTTTTTAAAAATGAGGCTTCTCCTTCCTGGAATCAAATGAGTGACCCAAGGAAATTGGCAAACATCACTGAAAGAGGCAATGTGTTTACCAATTATATTAAAGGGCTAGTCCATCAGGGCAGTCTTAGATAAGCTACAAATGCATTCTTCATCATATCAGTGAACTAGTATATTCCATTCACATATTTTGTAATTTGATCACTCACACAATTCAATTCATCACATGCTGGACCTTGAACTGTCCTAGATGACTCTTTCTTCATTTCCTCTTCATTCGTAGGTTTTTGTGCCTTGGAAGTTTCTATCTACTTTATAATGAACACCATCCATCATATTCTGCCTTTTGCTACCTCCTAGGTATAGAGCAGAGACCCAACATCTGAATTCAAAATGGAGATTAATTATTTTTCAGTTAACTAAATTGAATGAGAGAAATCATCTGAATCTCTGAACATCACTGCTTTCACCAAAGGGGCGGGATGGCTCAGTCGGTAGCGTGCCAGGCTCATAATCAGGTTTGAGTCCCAGCTGGGTCAGCATTGAGATTTATCTCTGCAAAATTCTCCGCCTTACCCACGGTCAGTAGGGGACACCGATGGGTTTGGAAAGGCCACCATCCATCGGATGGGATGTTAAGCCATGGCCCCATGTGCGGAGAGCCATACCTGTGCTCGTTAAAGAACACGCTGGATGACCTTGACGGGAGGCTACCATCTGTCTCCCAACAGCTGTTCCAGTGGGTCCCCTCCCTCAACTTTCTCTGAGTCTTCGGGGTCCTTGTGACCTGGTCATTTAGCCCATGGTGCACAAAAAAGTACCCCTGAGAGGTAAAACAACCCAACCCGAAAGTTTTCACCAAATGAGACTTAGGAGCTTTGCCCAGAGAAGAGAATTATATTTTGATGAGATTAGACCTTCCCTTCCTTACATTGAACAAGTGACCCAAAGAAGTTGACAAATGCAGCTGAGAGGCATTATATACTTCTTTTGATGGGTAGGGAAACATGATTTTTGATGCATGTCAAGATGGTGCTTATATGCTATATATGCCTACTATTTTTGACAAAAGTCTAGAGGGGTGGGGGTGGCTCAGTCGGTAGCACGCCAGGCTCGTAATCTGTAGTTCCCAGGTTCGAGTCCCAGCTGGGTCAGCGTTGAGATTTATCTCCGCAAAATTCCCCCCCCCCCCTGCCCCCTGCCATACCCTGTGCACGTTAAAGAACATGCTGGATGGCCTTGACGGGAGGCTACCATCTGTCTCCCAACAGCTGTCCAGTGGGTCCCCTCCCCCAACCTTCTCTGACCCTTCGGGGTCTATGTGACCTGGCCATTTAGCCCATGGGGTGCAAAAAAGTGCCGCTCAGAGGTAAAACTACCCAAACAACAAAAGTCTAGATAATGAACCAACACATTCAGAATGTTTCCTATTTTTTCCATCCTGGAAATTTTTCCTTAATTCTGGCACTAGTGTGTATGGTGCTTTTTTTTTTTTAGTTTTTTAAGACATGGACTGGAAAATCCATATAGTAGTGCCAAAATATAAATGAAAATACCTTTGGTGGAATAAATAGGAAATTGTCTGTTAGTTCCATTTTTCCCACAAAAATACAGCAGGCATATGTATGTATGTATGTATGTATGTATGTATGTATGTATGTATGTATGTGTGCAGGCTATGTGTAACATGTAGGCACTGGTTAAGAAGAGCTTGCCATTACTATAAGCAACACTGAGAATAGGAAAAACCATGTCGATGTAGATGCATGCAAATTATCGTGAATGGGAAGGTAATTCATAATAATTATACAAATAGTAAACAAGCTAAAAGTCCAAGTTGTATTTAAAAAGAACTGAAAAGAATTAATGAAATATTTCATTATTTCAGGATGATTCAGAAGTATATACTTCAATACAAACATTAAGAGATAGATCTCGAGAACTAAGTCAAAGAATTGAGGAACTCGAGAGGATTGGAGATGAAGCAACTGCACAACAGTTTAGGGCTCAACTTGGTGAGACTGAAGAAGAGCTATTGAGCAAATCTGAAGAAAGGAGGTAAGCAATTTATGTGAATTTGTCATTTCATGTGGCACAAAGAAATGCCTTCAATGAGTAAATTAGGTATTGAATGTTTATTTATGTTGAATAAACTTTTAATTTTATGCTACAGTGATATAAATATTTAAATATTAAATATTCAGAAAAATATTGTATTGCATTCAGAACTGATATATTTCCACCATCATTATCTAAACTATAATTGGTTTTCATATAATACCAGTGGAACCTAATTCCAAGAGGCAGAGGGGTTGGCTTAGTTGGTAGCATGCCAGGCTCTTAATCTGCAGTTTCCATGTTCGAGTTAGAACTGTGCCAATGATGATATTTATTTGTGATAATTGTTACGCTGCCTTCAGTCAGAAAGGAGACACTGATGGCTTTGGAAATGCCACTGTCTGTCAGATGGGACATAAAGCCGTGTGTATGTGAGAGAGATAGAGCCAAACTTTGTACACATTAAAGAATATGCTGAATGCCCTTGGTGGGAGGTTACCATTTGTTTCCTAACAGCTGCCCAATTGTTCCCTTCCCCTAATCTTCTCTGAACCCTTGGGGTCCTTGTGACTTGGTAATTTAGCTCATTGTGTGCAAAAAAAGTGCCACTTGAGGATAAAACAACCCAACTTAACTCCATTTCCCTTCAAGTGAAGTTAAATAAATGTTTGTACAGTTTGCTAGTAGAGGACAGTGTGAATGACAAAGAGTAATTTTATCCTCATTCTTGTTTCTTTTGAAACATGCACCAAATATATACATTGATCTTTATTTCTGTGATTCTACATTGTAATATTTGTCCATAAATTCATCTAGCTTTTACCTTTGTGCAGATGGCTTAGCCAGTAACCAAGCTATGACTGTAAAAGAATTCACAGATTTGATTCCAATTTAATTTTCCTTTTTTTTTATTTTTTTACCTATGTTTGGCCCTAATTAAGAACAATGGGCTGAAAGGGTAAAAAAATTGAAAAGGGGAAATAAAAAGATCTGGTGGATGGAATGCTGTGATTTCATACTCAAAAAATAACTTGGGCTAGGGTTTCCTAAAGTGTTCTCCACATGATTGGTGTAGAGATCCACAATAAAATATTAATAACAGTGGATTTTTTAAAAAGAATATTGATGTTTTGTTTTTAACCTATTTTAGTGAAACCCCTCTTAATGGGCACTCCCAAAAGAGGACTACATCAAATAATAGACAATTTTATAATCTCCAGTCCCTTAACACTGGGGGGTGGGGTTGGCTCAGTTGGTAGTGCGCCAGGCTTGTAATCTGTAGTTCCCAGGTTCGAGTCCCAGCTGGATCATTGTTGAGATTTATTTGGCAAAATTTCTCGTTCTGCCCACGGTCAGTAGGGGACACTGATGGGCTTGGAAAGGCCACCATCCGTCGGATGGGACGTTAAGTCATGACCCCATGTGCAGGAGAGCCATACCCTGTGCACGTTAAAGAACACACTGGATGGCTTTGATGGGAGGCTACCATCTGTCTCCCAACAGCTGTTCCAGTGGGTCCCCTCCCCCAACCTTTTCTGAGCCTTTGGGGTCCATGTGACCTGGCCATTTAGCCCATGGTGTGCAAAAAAGTGCCGCCTAGAAGTTAAACAACCCAACAACCTGACCCTTAACACTGGGTTTCTTTTGTGCGATACCTCAATATTGCAACACTCCTAACAGCTTTTCCAGTGGGTCCTCTCCCCCAACCTTTTTTGAGCCTTCGGGGTCCATGTGACCTGGCCATTTAGCCCATGGTGTGCAAAAAAGTGCCGCCCAGAAGTTAAACAACCCAACAACCTGACCCTTAACACTGGGTTTCTTTTGTGCGATACCTCAATATTGCAACACTCCCAACAGCTTTTCCAGTGGGTCCTCTCCCCCAACCTTTTTTGAGCCTTCGGGGTCCATGTGACCTGGCCATTTAGCCCATGGTGTGCAAAAAGTGCCACCCAGAAATTAAACAACCCAACAACCTGACCTTTAACACTGGGTTTCTTTTGTGTGATACCTCAATATTGCAACATTCCCAACAATGGACATAAATCTGAAGGATTCCAGGCATAGTTTTTTCTCCGAAACAACAAGTAAACCTAATTTCCTTCCTCTCTGATTGTAGTGCTACAATATTATGCTACTCACTTCTGCTCTTGGCTCTGCACATAACTGTTAATTGCCTTTGTTCTTAAAATATCTCAGACTTGGCTGTGTATACCTAAGTGCAGGTCTAGATCTAGAAGATTGGTCATCAAATAGTCCATTTCCCAACCTTTATAAATTTTAATAACCAGGATGGATCCAACAAGAGAAGAATATATTTAAATAATATACATTTTTTGCAGGAATATTTCTTAAAAGACCACTAAAACAGAGGGAGAAAAAGCATACACTCAGCAAATACTTTATATGGTACAGTTTCATGCTTTGTCAATAGTAACTCAATTATGGAATGCAGTAATTTCTTAAATAAATTTTTATTTAAAAAATGTGACTGAAGGTAATTTAAAGATCCAATGAAAAGTATTAAAATGCTGCAATTTCCAGCAATTCAATATTTAAAAAGAATTACGGAAACTAAAACATTTAGCAAGTTAGCTTGTTCTGCAATTCTGCAAAAAAAAAAAATCCAAAATTAACATAATTATTATTCAGACAGCAAAAAATATTCCTACATGTATTAAGTAAAATTTAATATAATGGTTATTGATTTTGCTTTTTTTTATTAACTTTTTAAAGAAATTATTTAAACTGGCATTGTTGCTGTTAAATATTACAATTTCCATAACTCCCTAAATACTAAACAAATATAGTTGAAAATTGATATTGAAATAGATTTGATGGGACCTTTAAATTATTTTCAGTCAAATGTTTTCATAAAAAGCTTATTTAAGAATTTGCTGAGTTATGTGTCTGAATTACTATTGACATAACATGGAACTGTACCTAATAAAGTGCTAGTTAAGTATATATTGGAAAAGTATTCTGATTTGCTCCAGCTCTATTTAGTCACTTGGCCAACTCTTTTAGTAAATTCTTTCCTGCTGAAAGTAGTATTGGGGCGGGGGTGGCTCAGTCGTTAGTGCGCCAGGCTCGTAATCTGTAGTTCCCAGGTTCGAGTCCCAGTTGAGTGAGCGTTGAGATTTATCTCCACAAAAATTCTCCGCCCTGCCCATGGTCAGTAGGGGACACCGATGGGCTTGAAAATGCCAGCGTCCGTCGAATGGGACCTTAAGCCGTGGCCCCGTGTGCGGGAGAGCCATACCCTGTGCACGTTAAAGAACATGCTGGATGGCCTTGACGGGAGGCTACCATCTGTCTCCCAACAGCTGTTCCAGTGGGTCCCCTCCCCCAACCTTCTCTGGGCCTTCGGGGTCCTTGTGGCCTGGCCATTTAGCCCATGGTGTGCAAAAAAGTGCCGCTCAGAGGTAAAACAATCCAACGCTAAAGAACACGCTGGATGGCCTTCACGGGAGGCTACCATCTGTCTCCCAACAGCTGTTCCAGTGGGTCCCCTCCCCCAACCTTCTCTGGGCCTTCGGGGTCCTTGTGGCCTGGCCATTTAGCCCATGGTGTGCAAAAAAGTGCCGCTCAGAGGTAAAACAATCCAATCCAATGAAAGTAGTATTGTTCTGCGTAGCTATGTTCAAAAGTTAGTCTTTGGGATGTCACATGATAAGCCTTTTAAGTGACTTCTTTAAGTACTCGTGCTTCTCTCTTTTAGAATGCGTTCCTCCCACAAACAGCAATCCTTGGGTAAGGAATCCATTTTTTTTGTAACAACCAAATCAGTTGTTTAATCAGCTCAAGCTTATGAGAGTCTGTTCAGTGTGGTTTCTGATCATGTTTCTCATCTATATTAGGTGGCTAGATTGCTTATTTAGATTCTCCCATGAACTATGGATTTCCAGATATATCTATTGGCATCATGTGATATGGTAATTGTAATGAGGTAGTTCCAACTGCACTTCTATCCATCTTGTTCTAGATATTCCAGTGGTTTTCTTCCATCCACTCTACCATAAGAGCACATTGGGAACTTTCCAATTGCATTCTAGAGTTGTGTCCAAACCTTTGTAATTTTTTTTTACCTTGTGCAATTGTATTTTTGTAGCTCAAAAGTCTTATCTTTTTTATTAGATTGCTGTTGTCCATTTAATCTGAATTAATCTTTCTTGAACATTCTCAAAACCTGCTGTCTATCCCTACTTCTTGACAATTCAGACCTCAGCTCCACGGAAGATTATTGGAATCGCCGTTTGTATACGAATTTTGAACTCGAGTTCGTTTCTCAAATGGTTGTTGTTCCATGTTTTTATGAGCTCGATTACTGTGACCCAACCTTAGTAGTTTATTCTGTATTTAATGGATTCATCAATATTGAGATTTTCTGTGATAATTGTAATTGAATCTCTACATTTGCTGTATGTGATGACTTTCAATGTTAAATTCTGTTCCTTTTTTTTTCCAGTCTTATTTTGTTTTTCCAAAATTTACATTTTTTTTAATCTATGGTCAAACCTACTAAGCTTATCTGTAGGTTATGACAGAACAAGTGACCATGCCATCCACAGACTTGAACCTGGACTTCAGGGGTTGCTCAGTCGGTAGCACGCCAGGTTTGTAATCTGTAGTTCCCAGGTTCGAGTCCCTGCTGGGTCAGCATTGAGATTTATCTCCGCAAATTTCTTTGCCCTGCCCACGGTCAGTAGGAGACACCTATGGGCTTGGAAAGGCCACCATCCATCGGATGGAATGTTAAGCTGTGGCCCCGTGTGCGGGAGAGCCATACCCTGTGCATGTTAAAGAACACTCTGGATGGCCTTGACGGGAGGCTACCATCTGTCTCCCAACAGCTGTTCCAGTGGGTCCCCTCCCCCAATCTTCTCTGAGCCTTCGGGGTCCATGTGACCTGGTCATTTAGCCCATGGTGTGCAAAAAAGTGCCACTCAGAGATAAAACAATCCAACCAGGACTCCAGCAATTGCAGTGTTACCATTAACCAATATGATATCACTGTGCCACCAAGGCAGGTCCATAGGTTTCACTATTTTTATTTATTTCTATGATAATTTTTTTCATTGCAATTAACTATTTAGCAGTACCATGTCATTTGCATATTTAATATGGTGTATAGGTATAAACTGGAAGGTAGGTAGGCATAAACTGGTTGGAGAGCCGTGTACCAATCCCTAGTGATGATGCACAGAACCGGCCAGGTCTAGCACCTAATGTCTGACCCCGCCTTCTCGTGGTGCAGGCCGTTAGTACCTTTCAAAAGAGATATTCTCTTTTGGAAGGGAACAGAAGGGGAGGGCTGCCAGTTCAGTATGGCCTACTGATCTGGTCATCTGTGGCCACTTTTTTTCTTTTTCTTCAACCCTGCTGAGGAGTGGTCAACTTCACAGGGTCTTGGTGCTGACCATTTCTACCTACTAGACTGGACTTGTTTATGAATTTGAGCTTGATTATGGATCCTGGACTTGCTGCACTGGTGGGCCGCTGTTGAGGGAGAATCTGCTGCTGTTTTCTGTTTGCTTCTAAGTTGCCAGCCCTAAGGGAACAGAGGCATGGGATACCTTATATCAGCTGGTGGATAATCCTAATCAGAGGCTATCGCAGGTACCTGAACCTTACTTAGCTAGTTGGGCATCATCAAGCCTAAACTCAAGTGCCTTATCTGTTCAATATGGATTCAGTGTCTCAGGCAGGCCATATGGCTCTTGAAAAAGTCCACTTGAAAAGGTGGTGCCTGAAGTTCCTACCAGCATCAGTGACTTCAGCCTTTAGTGGAGGAGGAAGAGGTCTTTGCCCCATGCCTGCGATCAGGGGGCTGTTTGATATTGTTGGCCCTACCTATCTCAATAAACCTAGTTTCTTTAAAAATCCTACTAATCATTTTCTCTCTGCAGGAGCGTGGAACGTGAGGACATTATATAGATATTATTCTCTTGATGTCCTCACGCAGGAATTCCAGCGCTATAACCTAGACATTCTAGGCTTGCAAGAGACCAGATGGACAGGTAAAGGTGAGAAGCAGAGAGATAAAGAAAAGAAGCAGAGGAGATACTTAAAAATAACTTTAAATTTCTCTTTACAGGGAGGGAGGATAGAAAGCATCACCAAGGCGTGGGTCTGTTGCTCAGCAGACATGCTTGTGATGCTCTTCTAGGATATGAGTGCATTAATGAAAGGTTTCTTACAGCAAAATTTCAGACAAGCATTAAAGACTTGAATGCTGTTTGCTGTTATGCCCCCACTGAGGATGCCGATGAGGATGAGAAGGATAGGTTTTACGGACAACTTCAGGATATTTTGAATTCTGTCAAGAAAGGAGATATTACCCTTGTTCTAGATGACTTCAATGCCAAAGTTGGTACTGACTCTGACCTTTGGGGAGGAGTAATAGGCCCTTTTGGTATTGGTAGCTGCAATGGCAATAGGCAACGTCTCCTACAGGTAAGTAAACTCAATGGATTCAGAATAATTAACACTTATTGCAAACACCGCGACATACATAAGTACACATGGGTTTCACCTGATGGGCTGCATAAGAATATGATTGATTATATATTAATTAACAGCAAATGGGCTAGTTCTGTTAGGAATACCAGGTCATATAGGGGAGCTGAAATTGGATCTGACCATTACCTTGTTAAAAGTTTCTTGCAACTTAAACTTAAAAAGTGTTGTGCTAAAGTTAAAAAATTTACCTTTAATTCTGAAGCTCTGAAAGACCCAGTTGTAGCTAAAGCTTACCATGATAGGTTACTTAGTCATTATGACAGTCATGGTTTGCTTACTACTGAAGTTGAGGAAGAATGGAGCCATTTTGAACAGGTTTTTTTGGAAACTATGAGTACTCTTTTAGGGAAAAAGAAGCAGAGGAGGCAGAATTATTTGAGTGATAAGGCACTTAAGCTTATTTCAGAAAGGAGGACCTGCAGGAATGTCCTTAATCAGTACCCTACTAGTCCTAATAGAAAGCATTACAGAGAGCTTAATAAACGTGTAAAGGATCAGTTAGCTGCTGATAAAGAATCTTTGGCTTGATGGCTTGGCTGACAAAGCTGAGGAAGAAGTTAGGCAGCACAACAGTAGACAGCTGTACCAGATAGTTAATGTTTTATGTGGTAGAAAATGGACAGGTATACAGGGATTGAAGGATAAACAAGGTAAGGTTATAGAAGGTGAGGATTCTGTCATGTCTTGTTGGACATTCAGTGATGTTCTAAACAATGTGGTTAGTTCTACTCCCATTGTTTGCAATGATGATAGATGCATTGGTGGCTTTAATGTTGGCCCTATAACACAATCTAAAGTTATTTTGGCTATTTCTAAACTTAAACTTCATAAATCCCCAGGGGTAGATGAAATTACTACAGAAATGCTTAGAACTGGGAATATTTCGGTTACCACTTGGATGACTGAAATTTTGAATATCTTTTATGATAAAGGCATGGTTCCTAAAGATTTTACCAGAGCTATTATTATCCCTATTTTCAAAAAAGGTGATCACAGTTCTTGTGATAACTATAGGGGTATCAGCCTACTCTCTGTTCCAGGTAAAGTTCTTTCCATGATTGTGCTTAATAGAATTAAGAATCTGATTGACAGTCAATTGCATGATGAGCAATGTGGATTCAGAAGTGGTAGGGGATGTGTGGATCAGATATTTTCACTTAGGCAGAATCTTGAGAAATGTTTATAGTTTCAGAAACCTTTGGTTGCTAGCTTTGTTGATTTCAAAAAGGCTTTCGACTCTGTTGATCGACATAATTTGTGGTTGATTGTGAGATCATATGGTATACTAGACAAGTTAGTTAACATAATGAAAGCTCTCTAAAATAACACTGAGTCATGTGTGAGAGTTGGTAAGGCTTGTTGCAATTGGTTTAGCATTACTTCTGGTGTTTGACAAAGGTACATTTTGTCTCCTTTTCTCTTTAGTTTGATTATTGATTACGTTATGCAAAATTCATTGCAAGGGAAAGATTTTGGCCTTAAATGGGCTGGAGATACTAAAATTTTGATTTAGCTTATGCTGATGATTTAGTCCTTTTGGCAAATGATGTTGATGAGATGAACTCTTTCATTCGAGCTGTTGATGAGACTGGTAGTAGAGTAGGTTTGGTTATAAACAGAGAGAAAACTAAAGTGATGAAAATTGGTCAGGCAGGTTGTGATTCAGTTCATCTGAATGGTTGCAGTCTTGAGCAGGTGTCACAGTTTAATTATCTTGGGAGCTGTGTAACAGATACTGGTGCTATGTGGCATGAGATTAACAGACAAATAGGGATTGCTGCCGGGACTTTTAAGAATCTATGTAGAATGTGGAGAAATAGATATATACACCTAAAGACTAAAATTAGATCGTATAATAGTGTGGTTCTTTCTAGGGTTAATTATGGTAGTGAAACTTGGATGCTGTGTAAACAAGATAACAGGAAACTAGATGCTTTTGATTCTAGATGCTTACGCAGTATCTTATGCGTTAGGTGGTTCAACTTTGTAACTAATGATGAGGTTAGGCAAAGGAGTTTGCAACCTCCTTTAAGCAGCATATTGTGCACAGAGAGACTCCGCTGGTTTGGCCATGTTGCCCGTATGGATAATTACAGATTGGCAAATAGGGTTATGAACAGTGTGCCTAGAGGCCTTGGAAGGAGGGGGAGACCTAGGATGCAGTGGGCAGACAATGTCAAACAGGACCTTGTTAGAATTGGTGTGCAGTGGCCAGATGCAGCAGATGTAGCTCAGGACAGATATGCTTGGAGAATTAAACTGCAGGTCTGGTTGGACCTCCGTAGCCCATGGCTGCTTGAGGAGGAGGAGGATGTATTATTTGGCCATTTTCAATATTCCATTTTTATTTGAAAATCTAATTTCTCCAAGCATAAATATGGTGATAATGGGCATCTCTTCATCACTCCTCTTTATTGGGAATTGTGATAATTGTGATGTTCTATATCCATTGTCTATATCATCACATTTCACTATTGCATTTGTGTTTTTATAATGTTGAAGTAATATAATGAAAATTTTCTTAGCCTGTTGATTTTTTTAGTTAGTACTCAGTATATTCATTCTTAAATAGTAAAAATGCTTGTTTAAAATTGCTTTTTTTGCCAACTCAAAATTTCAACAAGCTTCCACTAATAAATTTTTTAGACAACCTTATTCAAGTGTACATAAATGTTGCAAAATGTGAAATTTGTGAGGACCTTTTTTGTATGAAATTTAATTTTTTATTAAGCTGCAGCAAAAACAAAGATTGGAATAAGTTTAATACATCACGCAGCCATGGATCAAGAAATAAAGAGGAGCAAATGATGCAATTGAGCTGGAAAAAAGTAAAGGGGTGGGGGGGGGGGGGACAAGAGCTTAGATTTCCATTAATAATAGTGAAATATGCACAAGTTTAATAATATTTTCCTTCATTACCCTTATTAGCATTCTCAAAGATTGGCCCCTAATCTTGCCCTGGATATATCTAATATATATATAAAGTATAATTTCTGATTGTAAACAAATTTGCAAAGACAAAACAAGTGCATTCTTCTTTATCAAATTCAGAAAATCTCCAATAACAATGATCCTGTTATTTTTTTAACTAATTTTTTTTTATAAAAAGTTTATAAGATATATACAAGAAATATTCAAGAAATAAGATTAGAATGCCAAAATTATTTATCTATGTCCACTATTTATTTGGTTATCTATAGATATAAAAGTCACAATATTTTAAGGACCCCTTAGGGAATCTTTCATCCAAAAAGTTTGAGGAATCCTTCTTTAGATGTTTGCAACTGATTTTTGTATTAGAATACAGAATTGCAAAGTGCTGATGTGGCTATATCCTGACAAGAAATCAGAACTTTACACTAATGGTGCAGGTATTTGTTGACTGAAAAAGGATAAAGTAACTTTTCACAGTATCATATTATCTAAATTTAATAAAAATCAGTATCCTTTTACACTGTATTAATTAAAAAGTGCCATTTAACACATATAATAATCACAAATGTAAAGTTACTTTCATCCAATTTTCAATCTATTGATACAGTGCTAGAAGTGTAATTCCTTAAATCCTTTGTTAAATAGAGATATCTTTTGAACTAATATTATCCAGATATGACTTAGCATATGGAGAAAGTAAGAACTAAATCCTGCTTCATGATATCCAGAAGTCTGCATAATAAAATCATTGACTTTATTATTTGTGTTTTGAGTTTTAGATGTTTTATTAAGTGAAACATGAGCACAATGTGGACAGTAAAAAATATAGTGTAGAATGATGTAGCTTTTTTTATTATGATGATATACATCTGGTATGTTTAATGAAAATTTTCATTTGAAATTTATGCCAAAGTTGAATTGTCTAGTGCAGCATAATGATGGCAATTGATAGCTGTAATTAAATAATATGTTCTTTTTGTTCAAGGTTCTTATTTTTTATGTGACTTGAGCAGTTCAGCATTTGTTCTGTTTTGTGTTCAGTACTTTAGTTTGTTTTAAGTTTTGAACTCCAAAACTTATGTACATGTAGGAAAACTACTGTAAGGTTTTTCTTAAAGTAAGTATGTCATAAATATGCATTATATCTTTATCATACATAAATTATTATCTAATATTTATTATAGTATTATTTAAAGTTTGAAGATTTTGTTTCTGATATATATTATATTTCCTTTTGCAGTAGAAGAGCAGCTCAGAGCAGATCACAGAACCTTCCCGAATGAAGTGACTGAAAGCTAACTGGAACTGGAAAACTGCCTAAGTCATAAAACTGATCAGAGGCATCCTGTACCTTTCAGTACATTTTTAATGCTGCCAAATTTTTAGTAAGTCCTGTCTTTATTTGCAGGCAACTGTATAATATACAGATATATATATATAAGATTAATTTTTTTACAAGAACAACAAAAAGCATGCAAATTGAAGAGAACAAAATGACTCTATCAGTTTGTAATATGTGCGGGAACAGAAAAAGCTACTCATGGCATATGTTGAGGCCATTTATCATGTCATCACGAACCATTTCATTAATCAGTTATTCATACATTTGCAAATGTTGATGGTTAATGTTTTCTAAACAGCTAGTCTGAAGAATGTGGACAAGAGTCTGTCATCATTTTTATTGTGAAATTCATCTATGCATAGGTAGTTTTGCACTCTAGCATCAAATGTTTGTAGATGTGATTTTGTATACTGATTCCAGGGGTTATATTAGTTCCTTAGTTAAGCTCTGTGGCATTGTGGCTTTGTAGGCCATATTGTGTCCACTAGCATAATTTTGTGAATGGGTGATCTGTGTTTTTAAAATGTATTTATTATGTCAAAGGGAAAATGTCCCATTCACCTGTCCTGTTTGTGATAATTTCAATGTTTTTAGACGAGCCATAATATTGGCAGCAAGATATGCGATATTTTTGTTCTCTGAATCATGTAATGTCAAAATTATGCATGTGCGAGAGAACAGTTAGGTTTTTGTGGCATTTACCATGCATCTCAGTATTACTACTAATTAACAAAGTTATACCACATAATTTAGCATATTAAAATTTAATAACTTTCATTTCATAATATGCACAAATCATTAATTCTTGAAAACTGGGTTTAATGGAATTGTGGATTAGATTACTCACCATTAGTTCTAATTCTAACTTTAGTTTTGCATTGCGTATAGTTTATTTTAAAATTATTCTTAGTCATTTGCTTAGGTTATTAGTTTATGTTGTCACACTTTTTGCTGATATTATAGGTAAAAGAAAGTTTATCATAAATTTTCTTCTCATGGGGCCCTGCATTTACCACTTAACTACTGTACCCATAAATATAACATGATATTGTAGAGTAGTTACAAGTAAACCTGCTAGATAAGAATTTAAAGGTGACTATCGTCAAGAAAACAAAGTAACTGTTTCGTTTATCTGTAATAATAGCCAAAGGTTGTGACAAGAATGCAAATCATTTGTGCTTTGAAGGAAGAGTTGTTCTTTCATGAAAGGAATATTATACCAGTTTACCTAAAAATTGTACTTCAAAGTAAAATAGCTTGATAATTATTAACAGGAAATAAAGAAAGGTGGGAATCTTTTTATATATATATGCTATACATAGAACAGATAGACCAAGAAGCTCCTCAAAGTTTTTTTATATGAGGTCTGAAATAATAGTCTGATTTCCTAACTTTTACATCATATAGAGCTAACACAACATACAATTAGTGATCATTGAATTATGACCACTCTACCCTATGGTACATCAATGAGAAGTTAATTTCAAAGAAATAAGTGTTTTTTGAGAAAATGTGCCAAGGATCTGCAGTTCCCAGGTTTGAGTCCCAGCTGGATGAGCATTAAGATTTATCTCTGCAAAATGTGTTAGCTCTAATTGAGGCAGTGGTCATCAATGACTTTGGTGTGAGTAGGGCATGTCCTTGTATGAGAAGGCCTGTAAAAGCTAGGAGTAGCTTCTAGGATTCTTCTCTGTTCTATATGTTGCAAATAAAATAAAAAAAAAAACCCACCCTGCACGTGGTCAGTAAGGGACACCGATGGGCTTGAAAAAGTTGCTGTCGTATAGGACATTAAGCCGTGGTCCCATGTGTTTGGGAGTGTCACACTGGATGGAGTGGGAGTGTCACACTGGATAGCCTTGATGGGAGGCTACCATCTGTCTCCTAACAGCTGTTCCAGTGAATCCCCTCCCCAACCTTCTCTGAGCCTTCGTGGTCCTTATGACCTGGCCATTTAGCCCATTATGTGCAAAAAAGTGTTTTACCTCTGAGCGGCACTTTTTTGCACACCATGGGCTAAATCACCAGGTCGAATGGACCCCGAAGGCTCAGAGAAGGTGGGGCGGGGGTGGCTCAGTCGGTAGCGCGCCAGGCTTGTAATCTGTAGTTCCCAGGTTCGAGTCCCAGCTGGGTCAGCGTTGAGATTTATCTCCGCAAAAATTCCCCGCCCTGCCCACAGTCAGTAGGGGACACCGATGGGCTTGGAAAGGCCGCCGTCCGTCGGATGGGATGTTAAGCCCCGTGTGCGGGAGAGCCATACCCTGTGCTCGTTAAAGAACACGCTGGATGGCCTTGACGGGAGGCTACCATCTCTCTCCCAACAGCTGTTCCAGTGGGTCCCCTCCCCCAACCTTCTCTGAGCCTTCGGGGTCCTTGTGACCTGGCCATTTAGCCCATGGTGTGCAAAAAAGTGCCGCACAGAGGTAAAGTAACCCAACCCAACTCAGAGAAGGTTGGGTAAGGGGACCCACTGGAACAGCTGTTGGGAGACAGATGGTATTTTCCCATCAAGGCCATCCAGCATGTTCTTTAATGTGCAGAGGGTGTGGCTCTCCCACACACGGGGCCATGACTTAATGCCCCATCCAATGGACGACGGCCTTTCCAAGCCCATCGGTGTCCCCTACTGACTGGGCAGAGAGTTTTGCGGAGACAAATCTCAACGCTGACCCAGCTGGGACTCGAACCTGGGAACTGCAGTTTACGAGTCTGGCATGCTACCGACTGAGCCACCCTCGCCCCCAGAGGTAAAACAACCAAACCCAATGTGGCCAAGGATAATTTAAAGATCACAATCAAATCTATCTAATTCTTGATTTTCAACAATATTCTCTTAGTATTTAAACAGGTATGGAGGCTTAAACTTTGCAGAGCATGTGTTTTAAGAAATTTATCAAAAAATTAAATGAATACTGAAGGAATTATTTGCACACACTTTAAAAATGTGTAGTTATTTATGAAATGGCATGAAATAATGCATCTTATTTCAGTTTCAATTAACTCCAAATGTAAATTCTTTACATTTGGAGCTGCTCAGAATTTTGGCATTGTTGTTAAATGTTCAAACTTCCATAACTCTTCAAATAGTGAAGGAATATTGTTGGAAAATCTATATATATAGAATTCGCTGAGATATTTACCTTTAGTGTCATTTTGCAATAAAAACTTGTATTTTAAAAATTATAGAGCTTTGAAAATAGTGTTCCATTGATATAATATGGGGTGGAATGGTCATAATACACTGATCATTTAGTGTATAAAGATAATTAAACAATAGCTAAGTTCTTAGCCATTACCAATTTTGACTGATATTTGTAAACTGTAATTGACTATAAGGGTCCCAGAGATTCCTGTCCCACTGAATAACACCATGGTTCTTTCAGTGTCATGGTATTAGTCAATGAAAATAACCATGACTCTTTTAGTGTCCATTGTTTTTTATTTCTGGAGTTTCCCATGTCAAGGCAAAACTAGTGGCATATAACAAGTTTTCTACATATATTTTATATTTTGAACAAAAAATATGCATAGTCTAAAACTGATAAAAATGATAAAAAAAATTAATTTTTATTTTACTGATAAAGAGTATATGCATAGAGGCATTGTTGCCAAGAAAGTGAATGTTATTTTGCCCTGGTTAGTGGCATGCCTCTTACTGAACTGTGCATTTCTTAAGTTTCAAATAAGGTATATTCAAAAATGTACATAGATATTTATTTACCAAATTACTGGTTAAAAGATTACTTTTGGAACTCATCATCCCATTATAAGATAGGAGCCTATGGGGGGAAAAATTGTCAGTTTGTCGTGAAATGTATCCTTGGGAAATTTTGGGAGCTATCTGTATATAAGAACTGAAAAAAATAAAAGTAGTAAATCCATATACTGTCAGTGATTTTAAGTTAACTATTGTGTCCCAGTTTCAGTAAGTTAACACCAGGACACTTGCTGAAATATCCCAATTCTTATTTCTGCAGAAATTTGAACCATACCTTAATTTTTACAGTCAGTTATGGTAACTAAATTGTAAAATAACCTTTTAGACATTTTAAGCTTATTGAAAATGGATAGAGTGTTACTTACTTTTGTTACCTATTTCTGAAAGCAATGATCAAACAAAACTTAAGTTGATGTATAATTTTTTGGAGTATTATTCAAGAATGTACTTTTTAAGTCTAATTAGTTGGATAATATTTTTACACTTCTTCATGTACTTATAATCCTCAGCCATTTGATTTAATTACAATATTGGGTCAAAAACTTATGTTTATGTATAAGCAAATGTACACTGTAAAACAGCGAAACAAATTTTGAGCATATCTACTCTATTTGCCAATCTGTTACAAACTGTGTGATAGAGAATTTATGTGTATATTGCATATGGAAAACACATTGAAAATTAATGCAGAAATATCTAAATCTGAGCAAGTAAATTTTAGAACTATGTACATAAATAATCAGATTTTGATCAAACCTGTGGCAAGTTATTATTTGCTGATATTTTAATACTAAAAAAAATAAGAAAGCATTATTGAAATGAATGAGGACAATTATACGTGATATTCTAAGAGTAATTAGGATATTTATCACTATAAAGCAGTCTTGGTTTAAAGGCATTTTCAGTTATTATGTTTGACTCCATTTATAGGAGTCCGGGTTCAAATTCCAGATAAAGTATGATATTTGTGCTGTGTTTCTACTGAGATCTTACTTTGTTCATTATTTACTCTATAGCAATTTATACTGAAAAACTATGCCTGGCTTTTAGTGGAAAAAAAAGTGTTTTTTCCTGTTTGATTTCTATTATTGGAGAAATTCTAATTTATAGTGATTTAGATTGATATACTTACATTGGATATCTGTGTTAAGTTTAGTCTGAAAAATTTTTTTTCCTTTAAATACTATTCATTTTTATTAAGATGATTGTAAGCCGATGTCAATGTAAAGTAGTCATTTTACTTTGGTGACTATTTTCTAAATATACAATATTAATAAAGCAGTTCTTATAAATTTAGAAATTACTATAGAATCTGTTTCATTGAATACTTGCAGAGGAAAACTTTCACAATTCTCGAATGCCTTCATAATAATCATGTTTGTCAGTCACTTGCAATCACACAATTTCTTTGTATAGTAACAAAAAAAAGGAAGATTTACAATTTTAGTAGCTCTCTATTTTTAATTGTTTATATTTTTTTACAAATATGCCTAATGTTTTTCATTAATATTGTTTTTGTGTGACACTCATAAAGTTATTATATTTTACAGAGAATTAGCAACAATAAATTACTGACTTATTGTCATTGAGATATACTGGAGTAGTATGTGGTTTCTCTAAAGCAGCATTAACTGACTGTAATAAGGTAAATGGTCAACTCCGTACTCAGTTGGCTTTTGGCCTTTCAATTTGAACCTATATAGGTATTTACAATTATTCTGAATGGCCACAGCTTTTTGTAAATAAAGCCTGTAACTAGGGTGTGAATGCATCTGCTCGGTAAAGACCCACCTTTACCGAGCAAAGCCCGGTAAAGGTGGGCTGAGTGATAAACTTGCTGTGCATGCAAAATTTTATATTTTGCTATGTTATTTCTAAAGATTTTAATACTAAGGGGGTACCCCCAGATGACCCCCTAAATGAGTTTTTCTAAAGTCAAGACCTAGCTAAATTGCTTTCTCGCACCCAAAAACAGTAGATTCACCCCATTTTCTTCAATATCCTTTCTCCAAAGATTGTAATACTAAGGGGGTACCCCTGGATGACCCCCTAAATGAGTTTTCCCAAAGTCGAGATCTAACTAAATCACTTTCTCGCACCCAAAAATGGTAGATTCACCCCATTTAATCAAGTATCCTTAGGCTCGTTTTCAAGATAAAAGTTACATACAAATATGCAAGAATTGCTCGCTTTAGAGTATAGGATACAGAATGAAAATTTGTACCTAGTATATAACACAAAAAATGCAAGTGTTTATAAACCCAAAGGAAATTTTTCTGGGGGTTTAAAAATATCACCTTTTATAAATTGCAATACTCATAATTGTTTATTACTAAAGCTCTGAGAGGGATAATATAATTCTACGTGTTATTTAAAAATATTGTGATTTATATAAATTGGTGAACCTTTAAATTAGACCTCATTTTGAAATGTTTAACACATGCATAAACATTTTGTGAGTACATTACTTTGAGACTTCAACAGAGGTAATCACCAAATGAATTCATATATCTTTATTCCAAATACAATTTATTAATGCGTATGAGAATCACAAGCAATTTTCTTTATTTGGGGTAAAAGCATTTTTTTTAAATTGCCATAAATGACCTCAATTATTTCATTTATTTTTTCTAATGTTTTTCGCTAAATATTGATAGGCTTATTTATCAGTCACAATACTCAGTAATTTGTAAGAAACTTCACCATGCTTGTTAATTATAGTTTGTACAGAAGATATAAAAATGTAATTTAAATAGCTATGTAATTCCCAAATTTTTAATATTTAGAATTAAAAACAAATATTTTCTTATGAGGATTTGGGTTGGGTTGTTTTACCTCTGAGTGGCACTTTTTTGCACACCATGGGCTAAATGGCCAGGTCACAAGGACCCCGAAGGCTCAGAGAAGGTTGGGGGGAGGGGACCCACTGGAACAGCTGTTGGGAGACAGATGGTAGCCTCCCGTCAAGGCCATCCAGTGTGTTCTTTAACGTGCACAGGGTATGGCTCTCAGGCACACGGGGCATGGCCTTAACGTCCCATTCCAATGGACGGCGGCCTTTCCAAGCCCATTGGTGTCCCCTACTGACCGTGGGCAGGGAGGGGGAATTTTGCGAAGATAAATCTCAACGTTGACCCAGCTGGGACTCGAACCTGGGAACTACAGATTACGAGCCTGGCGCACTACCGACTGAGCCACCTCCGCCCCTTCTTATGAGGAAATCTGTTCACTAGTTACACATGTCCAAACTCATTTGTTAACAATAATCCCTTTGTGAGAAATTTAGGGATAAAATTAAAAGTGTAAGTGAAACCTCAGTCTTTAAACAAACATAAACAATTAATTTTTTCAATAAAACAAAACGTTATAACAAACCTACCAAAATATTAGTTTCTTTGTTATTTCAGTGGGAATCTAACTTTGAAGTTTTTAACTGCCTCTGTGGCACCATGGTATCACATTGGTTTGTGGTAACACTTAACTGCGGGGTCTGGGTTCGAGTCCCAGGATGGCATGGTTGTTTGTTGTGTGTCATAACCTGCAAATAAGCTGATAACTTTGTAAGTCTGATCACAAAATTTAAAAAAATTAAAATATGCATTTAATGGAAAAATTTGAAGATAAAAATAATAATAAAATCTATTTAAATCTCATTTTTCAACAATATTTGTTTAGTATATAAAGAATAATGGGAGCTGCAATATTTCACAACAGTAATGCATCATAAAATTTTCCTTTGGGAAATAATTGAAACTTAAATAATATTCATTGTTTCAAACTATTTAGTAATGAATATACATTTTAGAAGAAAATTATTGAAAACATCTGAAAAAAATTATTGCTGATGCAGCGGGAAATCAAACTTGCAACTATCTTGTTGGTTTGTGTTTTTTAACTGGTAGAGCTTGTGTGGTTTAACTGGTAGAGCACTCTGGCATGTATCTAGAGAGTTGCAGGTTCATTTCCCACCATGTCAGTGATAATATTTTTCAGATGTTTTTAATAATTGTAAGTCTATTTCTACAGGTAATCTGTGTATTTACTATAGATATATTTTAGAAGTTTACATAATTATTACAGATATTAGATAGTTATAAATGATTTTTATAAAACAAAATAATTTATCGTTAAAATATTCCAGCTTCCATAACTCTTTAAACTACTACGTATGACTTCATATCTGCAGTTAACATATGGCATACATTTCCTTCAGGGGGTGGGGGTGGCTCAGTCGGTAGCGTGCCAGGCTCGTAATCTGTAGTTCCCAGGTTCGAGTCCCAGCTGGGTCAGCGTTGAGATTTATCTCTGCAAAATTCCCCGCCCTGCCCACGGTCAGTAGGGGACACCGATGGGCTTGGAAAGGCCGCCGTTCGTCAGATGGGACGTTAAACCATGGCCCCGTGTGCGGGGGAGCCATACCCTATGCACGTTAAAGAACATGCTGGATGGCCTTGACGGGAGGCTACCATCTGTCTCCCAACAGCTGTTCCAGTGGGTCCCCTCCCCCAACCTTCTCTGAGTTTTCGGGGTCCATGTGACCTGGCTATTTAGCCCATGGTGTGCAAAAAAGTGCCGCTCAGAGGTAAAACAACCCAACCCAACATTTCCTTCAGATTACTAGTGAAGAGTCTCTCACTCCTTAAAATGCATCATCCACTGCTCCATAATTACCCAGATTCATGTAACACAATAAATCATTGAACCAGTAGCAAGTCATTTATCAATATCTGACACACAAATCTCTTAAAATCTTCTGAAGATGAAAATTTGAACAATGAGCTTACTGTCTGAACACATGGAGCAATATATTTTTAAAAAAAAAGGATAAAAGAGCTTTATCAGGTAGGGCAAGAAAAAAATGGATTGAAAATTAATATACTGGGACTGGATGGTTATGCACAGTTAAACCTCTTAAGATATAGAATTAGTGAAAAATCAGTAGTTCTTATGATACAACTCACTGATTGCAAAGAGTAATATAAGAAGTTACTTTAAGATGAGGTTCTAAAGTTCAATTTTTTATTATTTATGGTTGATAAGAAATTGCTTAGTGTGGTATATAAGTTTTCATTTCTAGAAGCATGACACTATAAGGATTATACTCATTGTGTTGGCACTGCAGTATAAAGTACTGTGTATATAATAAATGGCCACATATAAAATGCCCATTCCCATCAGTTAGACACAGTATGACTTCTGCCCTCTTACACTCAAAGTAAAGAAACACTTTACCATACTAAATAAGGTTGGTCTACATTTTCATCATTCTGTTGTGCTGCATACTTTTAAGATTACTGTTGTAATATTGCAGTGATGTTGGGCCTGAACTTTCTAGCGTGATGAATGGCATTGTGTGCTGTTCGATGGTGAATTCGTACTCTTTAGGAACATTCACATGGTGGTAGGTTAAGACATACATGGTTCAGTTGTGCTTTCACTGAACTCATTCTGCCAGAGGCATTCCACCTTGTCTAGCTTGTCTCCCAATCTATTTTTCAAACTATTTATGCGACATAATTGGCATTATTGCTATCAGTATGCATAAAACAACCTAATTTATAACATAACATTTATTTTTTTTTAAGAATAGAATATAATTTTTATTCATAAGACTAAAGAATACAAATACATTTACACTTTGACCCGCAAAGCTAAATAGCTTATCTGCAGGAAAATGAATAAATTATATTAAACATAGGTCATTCAGCCACAAAAATGGTGTACATCAAATAAATCCACAAAACACAATACATAAAAATCAGCTAACTAGAAAATACCAAATAATTTTTTAATTCCATTTTAAGTCTTCTAAAAGAATCTATATTTAGTAATTCTTTTGGAATAGCATTAAATATAAGTGGTACTTGATATTCGGAGGTATGTTTCCCGTAATTATTTCGAAAAATCGATTACATTGGTCCAGCCCATTGGGCACAAATATTTCAATTGAATCTTACAGAAATCCACAAGAGTTTATAACTCACCTGTGGAATTTTATCATATTTCATATATATAATATAATTTTGGCAACAATAGTCAATAAATGTTTTAAGCATTTATAAAGTAATCAAAGAATAAAATAACTTGAACAAATGGAAACAAAATATTTGATAAATGATTAAAAATTATGTAATTTATTACAAAAAATTCTCAATATTATCAATATCTAATAGCCATTTATGAAGATTTGAAGCAAAGCTATGTAATTTTTTTTCCATTTTTATATTGTTTGGCAAAAAATTAAATAATTTTGGTGCAAGGTAAATATAATGTTTTTTAGTCACAATTTTCTTAGGTAAGAATTCAACGAGATTAATAGAGTTACTGTATCTTGTGTTATAATTTGTAAATTTTATGTTTTGGTCTGACCAATTTTTAAGCAAATGTTTTAAAATTGAATGCATATATAATTTTCTAACTGTTAAAATATCAACATCTTTATAAAAGTTTTTAACATTTTCATATTTTCTTTTTTTCAATATGCATTTTATAATTCTATTAATTATAATATAATTTATTAATGTAATAATTATATAAATTATTATAATATAATTAAAATAATATAAATTGTTGCTGAACTTCGAGAGAAAATGGTTATCTTAGGTGATGTTATAGAATGACAACCTGATAGACATCATTCAATCATGTATAGCAAACTGTATTATGATGTACTTGTGGAGGCCACACCACTTACTGATTTCGTTAGTAAATATTTTTTGATTTTTGTCTATACCTCTACCTAATCATTTGTTTTTCATACAGATTTATATTCATGCATTTCCAATAATTTTTATGGAGAGTTCAACAGCTTAAAATTTTTTAGCAAATATTATTTAATAATTGAAAAACATTTTGTACAGTGGACCCCCGATATAACGCGCATGTCGGGCGGGAAACAACACCCGCGTTATAAGGTGAACCGCGTTATACCGAGCGGCGCGGTGGCGACACAATAAATTTCACACTAAGCTTTTCTTTTACTCATCATGCATACAATAATTAAACACTATTCAAAATACATGCAGGAACTCAATACATACACAATTACTCAATACGCAGTAACAATAAAATGCGATACTCACTAACGCCCCACGGACCTGTATAAACATGTTTGAACTTATCATGAACATCACCCGCGCTATAACCGAGTGCGCGGTATAGCGAGCAGCGCTATAACGAAGGTCCACTGTATTAAGCAGAAAGTCAGTTATAACTTGTCACTGAAAATATAACCAGTGTGGAATGCAGAAGAGCAGCTTCCAATTAATAGATTCTGAAAAAAATTCAACGCCGCCACAACGGGAATTGAATCCGCATCTCTCCAGATTCATGCCAGAGCGCGACTAACCATTGCACCACGCGTCGAATATTTTCAGAATATGACCTTTTAAATCTTCTTCTTGAGACGTGACTGAGACAGCGCCATCTATACTCAAGGAGCTTCCAAAATATGAAATTGAACTATTGCTTATAACTGGCATTGGTTATGCATTTGAATTCAAGTAATAAGAATAAGTGTAAAATAATCCAGTTTCCTAATCTGCTAATATGAAAATACAAAATTTGTGTGAATTAATAATTTCAATCATTTTTCCGTATTAATGCATATGTGATGATAAATTGGAAAAGCATGTAAATCTTCAGTTGTAATGTCTCCAGGATGGAAGTGATATAAATTTAATAGACATTAAAAATAATGGAGCAGAATAAGTTTTCAATTACTGTTTGACAATCGTTAAATGTGTTCACATTCAAATTATAATAAATATCATCACTGTAGACAAAACTATAGTATTAAACTGTGTATAGGATGTGTACAGATTTACTTCATTGTATTCGTAACATAAACTTTAAATATTTAAGGATCATTGCTGTTATGTTGCTTGTTGCATTTCAAAATATTTCCAACTTCAGATTTTTTTTGCTTATAACTTCATTTATTTTTCAAGTGATTTAATATATTACACCATAGACTTCTCTCATTAACTCTTTGTCAACCTACTTCCACAAGTAATGTTAACTGATTGCAAATTTAGGCCCTTGTTTTATATATTATAAAATGAATTATCCCTCAAGCAGTTATTTACCATAGAGGTTGGGTTGATTTTACCTCTGAGCGGCACTTTTTTGCACACCATGGTCAGGTCACATGGACCCCGAAGGCTCAGAGAAGGTTGGAGGAGGGGACCCACTGGAACAGCTGTTGGGAGACAGATGGTAGCCTCCCGTCAAGGCCATCCAGCGTGTTCTTTAACGTGCACAGGGTATGTCTCTCCCGCACAAGGGGCCACGGCTTAACATCCCATCCGACAGACGGCGGCCTTTCCAAGCCCATCGGTGTCCCCTACTGACCGTGGGCAGGGCGGGGAATTTTGCGGAGATAAGTCTCAACGCTGACCCAGCTGGGACTCGAACCTGGGAACTACAGATTACGAGCCTGGCGCGCTACCGACTGAGCCACCCCCACCCCTACCATAGAGATCTGACAATGTATAATTATGCTACAGAGAGAGGCTGTAAGGATGGTGAGACTTCGGCATCAAGACAACGTAAGGAAACATGATGCTTTATCCAGATAGAACCTAAATTCCTTTAACTTTAATATACAGTGAAGCATGTGATCACTTGCTCACCAGTTACCAAAATATTGCAACATTTCCATGTTATGTGAATAGAAATCCACATACATCGATATTTAGAGTGACTTTTCATACCTTTCAACTGAAAAAACATCAAGAAATTTACACCGATGGGCTTGGAAAGGCCGCTGTCCTTCGAATGAGACGTTAAGCCCGGCTCCGTGTGTGGGAGAGCCATACCCTGTGTATGTTAAAGAACATGCTGGATGCCTTGATGGGAGACTACCATCTGTCTCCCAACAGCTGTTCCAGTGGGTCCCCTCCCCCAATCTTCTTTGAGCCTTCGGGGTTCTTGTGGCCTGGCCATTTAGCCCATGGTGTGCAAAAACGTGCCACTCAGAGGTAAAACAACCCAAATCAAGAAATTTATTAAGGAAATATCTTTCATTTGTTAAAAAAAAAACTATATATATCAAAAATATAAATTTTAAACTTTTAGTATTAATACTGGTTATACAAAAGGTAGAATTTACCAGTTTCACTAAACATAATACTACTGTAGGCATCCCCTTTACCGCAGCCTTGATAAGTTTAATGATTTGTAAATGCCCAAGACTGATCAGAAACATAGTAGGACATTGCTGTTCAAAATTTCAGCTGTTTAGGAAAATAATTGAGACCTGGTTTACCAATCATTGTTAAGGAATGTAAGTATTTGTGTGTTGATCAAGGCATTGCTGCAGGAAATAGTTCTTGAATTTTTTTTTTGTTAGCATTAAAATTGCCACTGAAACTTTAATAAAATTAAGTTGAAATTTCTCTAAGATTCGTTGTCTAAATTACTTAATGCTGAAAATATTGATTATTCCACTTTTTTTTTCTTAAAATAATGGTAACATTCACATAAAACCCGTGTGGTTTCTCCTCAAATCAAAATGGGAGAAAATATATATATATATTATGACATATAAGATGCACCCCCATTTTAGCAAGGAATATTTAAGAAAAAACTTTAATATATTTTAGAGTTTAATGTTTCGTTTTGAGTGACATAATTTTGGAAAAACTCGGAAGAAGTGTTATTACAATTATTTAATTTTTCTCATCATTGGCACAAAATATTCCACAAACCTGTCACAGAAGATCTGCCTTGTATTCCTTGCCTTCCTAAAGTGATGAGGGACGGGGGTGGCTCAGTCGGTAGCGCGTCAGGCTCATAATCTGTAGTTCCCAGGTTCGAGTCCCAGCTGGGTCAGCGTTGAGATTTATCTCCGCAAAATTCCCCACCCTGCCCACGGTCAGTAGGGGACACCGATGGGCTTGGAAAAGCCGCCGTCTGTCGGATGGGATGTTAAGCCGTGGCCCCGTGTGCGGGAGAGACATACCCTGTGCACGTTAAAGAACACGTTGGATGGCCTTGACGGGAGGCGACCATCTGTCTCCCAACAGCTGTTCCAGTGGGTCCCCTCCCCCAACCTTCTCTGAGCCTACGGGTTCCATGTGACCTGGCCATTTAGCCCATGGTGTGCAAAAAAGTGCCGCTCAGAGGTAAAACAACCCAAAGTTAAAGAACACGCTCGTTGGCCTTGACGGGAGGCTACCATCTGTCTCCCAACAGCTGTTCCAGTGGGTTCTCTCCCCCAACCTTCTCTGAGCCTACGGGGTCCATGTGACCTGGCCATTTAGCCCATGGTGTGCAAAAAAGTGCCGCCCAGAGGTAAAACAACCCAACGTTAAAGAACACGCTGGATGGCTTTGACGGGAGGCTACCATCTGTCTCCCAACAGCTGTTCCAGTGGGTTCTCTCCCCCAACCTTCTCTGAGCCTACGGGGTCCATGTGACCTGGCCATTTAGCCCATGTTGTGCAAAAAAGTGACGCTCAGAGGTAAAAACAACCCAAGCGGTGAAGCGCTATTCTGTTTCAGTTACTGTATCAGGAAATGAAGAAACAAGAATGACGGAAGAGGTTCGAAACAATTGTAGAAGTTACAGAAGAGAAAGTACAGAATTTTATTGAACAAATTACAGAAACTGCATTAAAACATGTATTAATGCGTAAAACCATTAAAATGAAATTAATACCGGTACAATCGCTGGAAGGTTTTACGATCAGGCACGCATCGGTACAGTCTTTGGGCTTCCCTCGCATTCCCGTCCGCAGCTCCGTACGTGAAATGCATGTCCGCCATTTCCTGATTCGTGAAACAATCCATCCGTTCTGCAATCCACGGTAGAAATGACGACGAGTGCGAAAACCAGCGCTTATAAGTGTTCACTGGAAAGCGCCCTCTAGCGCTTCACCGCTTGAGTTCCGACCATGCATTGTATGACGAAAAGTGCTTGTTTAGGTGTGTTCTATCACCCCTTAAAGTTTGGGCCAAGATTTTGAATCACCCTGTATATCGAATGGAATGTTGTTGAGAAAAAACAAACACAATTCTACCAATGTTTCAGAAGACCCTCCTGCAGACAATTCTTCCCTATCCAAATAATAGAAGAACTGGAGTGCCTCTGAAATGGGGACGGGGGTGGCTCAGTCTGTAGCGCGTCAGGCTCGTAATCTGTAGATCCCAGGTTCGAGTCCCAGCTGGGTCAGCGTTGAGATTTACCTCCGCAAAATTCCCCGCCCTGCCCACGGTCAGTAGGGAACACCGATGGGCTTGGAAAGGCCGCCGTCCGTCGGATGGGACGTTAAGCCGTGGCCCCGTGTGTGGGAGAGCCATACCCTGTGCACGTTAAAGAACACACTGGATGGCCTTGACGGGAGGCTACCATCTGTCTCCCAACAGCTGTTCCAGTGGGTCCCCTCCCCCAACCTTCTCTGAGCCTTCGGGGTCCATGTGACCTGGCCATTTAGCCCATTGTGTGCAAAAAAAGTGCCGCTCAGAGGTAAAACGACCCAACGTTAAAGAACACGCTGGATGGCCTTGACGGGAGGCTACCATCTGTCTCCCAACAGCTGTTCCAGTGGGTCCCCTCCACCAACCTTCTCTGAGCCTTCGGGGTCCATGTGACCTGGCCATTTAGCCCATTGTGTGCAAAAAATGCTCAGAGGTAAAACAACCCAACCTCTGAAATATTTCAATGAACAGTTTTGGCAACACCAAAAAGCTTTAACAAATATATTTTAGGCTTGCATAAAAAGAATATAATGTCACGCATGAAAATATTAAAATAAAAAATACCCCCTCAAGCAGCTGCTTGCCACAGAGGTCTGACAGGAGCCTGTCAGTTTATATGCCATAGTAGAAGATCTGAGAGGATGGCAGGACCTCAGCAGAAAAACAACACGAACATCCATGCCTTACCCGGGGCTCGGGCCCAGGTCCCGTAGATCAGTAGCCAAGCGCGCTAACCCACTCGGCCACGGGACGGCAATGAAAATATTACTTATGTATAAAATGACCTTTATTCATATTAAGCTTCTCACGAATGAAATATTTCTGACAAAGTCTGATGAGATTCGGTGTAGGACACTCCCTAGAACTTTACCATCACAACCTTTCTTTATATTTGGGTAATAATGTGAACAAAGTTTCGACTGTGTAAAATAGTAGTGATAAAAATGTTCTTTTTTATTTCCACTCAGAAATTGCATATGTGTAAAGTTATTGTCAATTGTGAATAAGGTCTAAAAATGTCTGTAAAACTACTGTCAAAATAAGAATTTATACGAGTAAAATTTTAACCTAAAAATTTTATTGTCTTTTTTTTTTTCAAAATAATATTTTGTTGCAGTTACGTATGAAAATCATTCCAATCCAATTTCTACACCAAACACTGCAAAGTTGTAGTTCTCTGATTTTAGGTTAGGTTGAGGGTTTTTGCCCCTGAGGGCACTTTTTTTTTGCACACAGTGGGCTAAATGGTCAGGCCAAAAGGACCCTGAAGGCTCGGGGCGGGGGTGGCTCAGTCGGTAGCGTTCCAGGCTTGTAATCTGCAGTTCCCAGGTTCGAGTCCCAGCTCTGTCAGCGTATAGATTTATCTCCACAAAATTCCACGGCCAGTACTGAACACCGATGGGCTTGGAAAGGCTGCCGTCCGTCTGTTGGGACGTTAAGCCGTGGTTCCTTGTGCGAGAGAGCCATACCCTGTGCACGTTAAAGAACACGCTGGGTGGCCTTGACGGGAGGCTACTATCTGACTCCCAACAGCTGTTCCAGTGGGTCCCCTCCCACAATCTTCTCTGAGCCTTCGGGGTCAATGTGACCTGGCCATTTAACCCATTGTGTGGAAAAAAGTGCCGCTCAGCGCTAAAACAACCCAAACTTCTCTAAGCCTTCAGGGTCCTTGTGACTTGGCCATTTAGCCCATGGTATGCAAAAAAAAAGGTGCCGCTCAGAGGCAAAACAACGGAACAAATCTAACTTTTAAACTAAGCGTTTTTGTGTAAATGTAACGGAAGATAAAGATCTCAATTATGGACTTTGAATATTTAACAGCAACAATGCAAGTCGTAGGAAAATTGAAAAATATCGAAAAATTATATACATTAACTTTTCAAATATATGTACATCTGTTGTATTAAATGATGGGAAAGATTACTTGTTACAAAAATTATAATTAACTGCCGAGTTTAATTCTAACGTTAGGCATTGCTGTTGTTAAATATTCAAACTTCCATAACTCTTTAAATACTACTGGGGCGGGGGTGGCTCAGTCGGTAGCGCTCCAGGCTCGTAATCTGTAGTTCCCAGGTTCGAGTCCCAGCTGGGTCAGCGTTGAGATTTATCTCCGCAAAATTCCCCGCCCTGCCCACGGTCAGTAGGGGACACCGATGGGCTTGGAAAGGCCGCCGTCCGTCGGTTAACGGTGGAACGTTAAGCCGTGGCTCCGTGTGCGGGAGAGCCAAACCCTGTGCACGTTAAAGAACACACTGGATAGCCTTGACGGGAGGCTACCATCTGTCTCCCAACAGCTGTTCCAGTGGGTCCCCTCCCCCAACCTCTGAGCCTGCGGGGTCCATGTGACCTGGCCATTTAGCCCATGGTGTGCAAAAAAGTGCCGCTCAGAGGTAAAACAACCCAACTGACAACATGGAGGTAGGTTGTCATATTTTAGTAAGTACTGAGTGTATATATATCCACACATACAATCTAGTTCTTGTATCAGCGGAATTATACCCTGGAGGCTGCATTCGATACTAAATTTCTCATTAAAAATGCGTCTCGAGACCGGCGTATTGCAAATTGTAGTCTCAAATCTAAACACGGTCAGTAGGGGACACCGATGGGCTTGGAAAGGTCACTGTCCGTCGGATGGGACGTTAAGTCGTGGCCCCGTGTGCGGGAGAGCCATGCCTTGTGCACGTTAAAGAACACACTGAGTGGCCTTGACGGGAGGCTATCATCTGTCTCCTAAGAGCTGTTCCAGTGGGTCCCCTCTCCCAACCTTCTCTGAGCCTTCGAGGTCCTTGTGACCTGGCCATTTAGCTGGTGCGGGGGTGACGCAGTCGGTAACGTGCCAGGCTCGTAATCTGTAGTTCCCAGGTTCGAGTCCAAGCTGGGTCAGCGTTGAGATTTATCTCCGCAAAATTCCCCGCCCTGCCCACGGTCAGTAGGGGACACCGATGGGCTTGGAAAGGCCGCCGTCCGTCGGTTAACGGTGGAACGTTAAGCCGTGGCCCCGTGTGCGGGAGAGCCAAACCCTGTGCACGTTAAAGAACACACTGGATAGCCTTGACGGGAGGCTACCATCTGTCTCCCAACAGCTGTTCCAGTGGGTCCCCTCCCCCAACCTTCTCTGAGCCTTCGGGGTCCTTGTGACCTGCCATTTAGCCCATGGTGTGCAAAAAAACGCCGCTCAGAGGTAAAACAACCTAATCTAAGCTGATATTACGCAGGTTTGGGAAGGGAATTGTACAAAGGATCAGGAGTTAGCTTTGGAGTTTAAAGTGCTTTTTACTCATGTTTACTGAATAGAGACCGTTCAAAGGAAATACACTGCCTGGCCATATTATTATGAATATTCCATTTTGTGTGTGAAGTACCAAGAAACATGCCAATATATGCAAATCATCTAATCACTACAAAGTCCCATAAAAGATGTAAAAGCGTTGTGAAAAGCAAAGTCAAGTGCGACTTGGGTAAAAAGGTTGATCTCATTTCGAAAAGGGGTTCGTTGTTGGGTTGTTTTACCTCTGAGCGGCACTTTTTTGCACACCATGGGCTAAATGGCCAGGTAACAAGGACCCCGAAGTCTCAGAGAAGGTTGGAGGAGGGGACCCATTAGAACAGCTGTTGGGAGACAGATGGTAGCCTCCCGTCAAGGCCATCCAGCGTGTTCTTTAACGTGCATAGGGTATGGCTCCCCTGCACACGGGGCCACGGTTTAACGTCCCATCCGACGGACGGCGGCCTTTCCAAGCCCATCGGTGTCCCGTACTGACCGTGGGCAGGGCGGGGAATTTTGCGGAGATAAATCTCAACGCTGACCCAGCTGGGACTCGACCTGGGAACTACAGATTAAGATCCTGGCGCGCTACCGATGAGCCACCCCCGCCCCAGTTCATTGTTGGAGAGCGATGGGTAAGAGCATACGCAACGAAGGTGATGGAATTCAGCGGAATATCACGGGGCACGATATCCCAAGTATATGCAGAATAAATAAAAAGTAAATACCCCTCAAGCAGCTGCTTGCCACAGAGGTCTGACAGTGGCAACTGTAAAAAACATCTGCCATTCGTGGCCAATACGGAAGGAAAATGGCTCTCACGGACAGGAAGAGGTGCTTCTTGGCACGAATTGTACGGCAAAACGGAGCCCAATCACTAGGACCCCAATTAGAGTCCTTGTGACCTAGTCATTTAGTCCATTTTTTGGGGGGGAGGGGGGGGAATGCCCCTAAGAGTTAAAATAACCCAACAACATTCTTTTCGTTGCATCTGGAAATCTGTCTCAGTAACCAATAAAGGAAAAAAATGCAACTGTTTAATATTTTCCAGTTTCATTTTTTTTTCTGGAACATCAAGAGAAATATTAATTGTATGTATAATGAATATAAATTTGGTTTCATTAGCATTTTTGGCTTTTGATTAAATTTCCAGGAAAGAAAATGTGTTCTGGCAACAAAAAATTAAATACTAAAGAGGGCATTAGAGCAAAACAATTAAATACTAAGGGAAAGAGGGGAAAAAACTACTGAAGAGACTGGAAAAAAAAATAAGGGGAGGTAAAAACTACTAAGGGGAGAAAAAATACTAAATAATGAGAGAGACAAGAAGCAAAATTAAAGTGACTGGAGAAAGAAATTGAATACTAAGGGGACGGGGGAGAGAAAAATAAATACTAAGGGGACAGAAGAGCAAACAAATGCTAAGGGAATAAAAAAAATTTGTTTGGTTGGGTTGTTTTACCTCTGAGCGGCACTTTTTTGCACACCATGGGCTAAATGGCCAGGTCACAAGGACCCCGAAGGCTCAGAGAAGGTTGGGGGAGGGGACCCACTGGAACAGCTGTTGGGAGACAGATGGTAGCCTCCCGTCAAGACCATCCAGCGTGTTCTTTAACGTGCACAGCGTATGGCTCTCCCGTACACGGGGCCACGGCTTAACGTCCCATCCGACGGACGGCGGTCTTTCCAAGCCCATCGGTGTCCCCTACTGACCGTGGGCAGGGCGGGGAATTTTTGCGGAAATAAATCTCAACGCTGACCCAGCTGGGACTCGAACCAATAAAAAAAAAATGAAATACCAAGGAAGCAGAGGAGAAAAGAATTAAATACTAAGCGGACAGATAAGAAAAAAAAAATACTAAGGGGACAGTGGGAAAAAATTAAATACTAAGGTAACAGGGGAAAGCATTAAAGAGATGGGGGGGGGGGGGGAAAGGAACTAAATACTAAGGGCACAGGGGAGAAAGGAACAAATAGGAGAGAGAAAAATTAAATTCTGAAGGAAACGGGAGGAAAGAACTACTAAGCAGCAGGGAAGAAAAAATACTAAGGATATAAATAAATACCCCTTCAAGTAGCTGCTTGCCACAGAGGTCTGACAGGAGCCTGTCAGTTTATATGCCACAGTAGGAGATCTAAGAGGATGGCAGGACCTCAGCAGAAAAACAACACACATATCCATGCCTAATCCGGGGCTCGAACCCAGGTCCCTTAGATCAGTAACCAAGCGCGCTAACCACTCGGCCACGGGAGTGCAAAAAATTATGCTAAGGGGACAGGAGGGGGCCGTAAATACTAAGGGGTAAGGGAAAAATATTAGGGAACAGGAATAAAAAAAAAAACTAAATAGTGAGGAGACGGGGAAAAAATAATTCTAAAGAGACGGAAAGAAACTAAATACTAAGGGGACAAGAAAAAACTAAATACTAAGGGGACAGTGGGGGGAAACCCCTAAATACTAAGGAGATAGGAGGGAAAAAAGGAACTAAATACTAAGGGCACAGGGGAGAAAAGAACTAAATTCCAAGCAGACAGTGGGAGATGGAATCCCTAAGTACTAATAGGTCAGAAAAAAATAGGGAAAAAAAACCCTAAATATTAAGGGGACAGGAAGAGAACTATATACTAAGGGGACAAGGAAAAAATTAAATACTAAGGGGACAGAAAAAAAAAGAATAAATACAAAGGGAAAAGAACGGGGGGAGAGAAAACTACTAAGGGGACAGGAAGAGAATTAAATACTAAGGGGGCAGGAGGAAAAGAACTAAACACGGGAGAGAGAAAAGAACTAAATACTGAGGGGACAGGGGGAAGAGAACTAAACACGGGAGAGGAAAAAGAACTAAACACTAAGGGGACAAAAAAAAAAGAACTAAATACAATGGGACATGGGAAAGAGGAACAAAATGCTAAGTAGACGGGGGAAAAAAAGCAACAAAAACTATATACTGAGGGTTCCATTAAAAAAAGGAAAAGTTGATTTTTGACAGCCGAAAGTTTTAAGACTCCTCATGTAGGATATACAGACGTCAGCAAAAAATAACTTTCCCATATTAAAGAAGTAATCATTAACTGAAATGTAAGAAATTTTATCGAAGTTTTTACATTCAGTAGAGCTAATTAAATTGAGTTTCTTCCAGAATTGGGGCGGGGGTGGCTCAGTCGGTATTGCGCCAGGCTCGTAATCTGTAGTTCCCAGGTTCGAGTCCCAGCTGGGTCAGCGTTGAGATTTATCTCCGCAAAATTCCCCGCCCTGCCCACGGTCAGTAGGGGACACCGATGGGCTTGGAAAGGCTGCCGTCCGTCGGATGGGACGTTAAACCGTGGCCCCGTGTGCGGGAGAGCCATACCCTGTGCACGTTAAAGAACACGCTGGATGGCCTTGACGAGAGGCTACCATCTGTCTCCCAACAGCTGTTCCAGTGGGTCCCCTCCCCCAACCTTCTCTGAGACTTCGGGGTCCATGTGACCTGGCCATTTAGCCCATGGTGTGCAAAAAAGTGCCGCTCAGAGGTAAAACAACCCAACGTTAAAGAACACGCTGGATGGCCTTGACGAGAGGCTACCATCTGTCTCCCCAACAGCTGTTCCAGTGGGTCCCCTCCCCCAACCTTCTCTGAGCCTTCGGGGTCCATGTGACCTGGCCATTTAGCCCATGGTGTGCAAAAAAGTGCCGCTCAGAGGTAAAACAACCCAATCTTCCAAAATTGAATTGCTCATCTTCCAAGTTGAAATTTTGATGATATTTTTGAAACCAATGGCATTACAATTGGTTTGAAGTGAGTTCCGCTACAAATGATGACACTTGCGGATTGGTTAACGTAACAGATGCCTTGTTACGTTAACCAATCCGCAAGTGTTAAATTCTGTCGTAACAGTTACGGTTTACCAATATTAGGTGCGCTAAACATAAGGAAACGTGTTTGCACGTTCTACTTTTATGAACGTGTTCCCAGAATCATTGTCAGCAGCAGCTTGTTGCCTCAGAAACAATGAGTTAAAGCTTGTTACGTCTGGTGTGACGTAGTTGCCTGAAACCAATGACTCGAACGTTACTGTTGCAGCTTCCGCTTAACAAGCAATTTAAAATTATCCCCCTGTTTTGCTTGTTATAGAAGAAACGTGTATATTGATTTAACGCAATATTATGAGAGTAAGTATCATTAATTCTAACGGAGTTTTGTGGTTCGTTTTATCATTGCCTATGTTGTTTAATTGGCACAGCATCCATACGAAAGTGGTTATAGGATTTGGTTCATTTTAACGAAACTTTAATACGTCGGTTTTATGTGGGTTGCGTTGTATTACCTCTGAGCGACACTTTTTGCACACAATGGGCTAGATCAGCGGTTCTCAACGTGGGGTACGCGGTAACAATTTATGGGGTACGCCATGAGAGCTCAAAGGTCGCTAGATTTAGTAACAAAGTAAAAATAACCATTGTTATACTATAACTATAGTTTTAAGTATCTATACAAGGGGTACGCCAGTTACATACACATTTCCAGGGGGTACGTGAAGCATAAAAAGTTGAGAACCACTGATATATATGTTTCATTTTATTCCCATTGTTATACTATAACTATAGTTTTATCTATCTATACAAGGGGTACGCTAGTTACATACACATTTCCAGGGGGTACGTGAAGCATAAAAGGTTGAGAACCACTGATATATATGTTTCATTTTATTCCCATTGTTATATTATAACTATAGTTTCATCTATCTATACAAGGGGTACGCCAGTTATATACACATTTCCAGGGAGTACGTGAATCATAAAAGGTTGAGAACCACTGATATATATGTTTTATTTTATTCTCATTGTTATACTATAACTATAGTTTATCTATCTATACAAGGGGTACGGCAGTTACATACACATTTCCAGAACCACTGGGCTAGATGTTCAAGTCACAAGGTCTGCGAGGAAATGGGACCCTTTGGACAGCTGTTAGAAGACACATGGTAGTCTCCCGTTAAGGCCATCCAGGGTGTTCTTTAATGTGACTCTCACGCACACAGACCAAGACTTAATGTCGCGTCTAAAGAACGATGGCCTTTCCAAGCCCATTATTGTCTCCTACTGACCAATCGCAGGGTGGGTTTTTTTTGCAGAGATTAATCTCAGTCTGGTCCAGCTGGGGCTCGAACCTGGGAATGCAGATTACGAGTCTGACGCAATACCAACTGAGGTAACCTCCCCACAAGATCTTACTAAAACATTAAACAAAATAAATGTCATGTATTGACAAACACTGTGAGTCTCAGGGTTGGGTTGTTTTACCTCTAAGAGGCACTTTTTTGCACACCATGGGCTAAAAGGCCAGGTCACATGGACCCCGAAGGCTCAGAGAAGGTTGGGGGAGGGGACCCACTGGAACAGCTGTTGGGAGACAGATGGTAGCCCCCCGTCAAGGCCATCCAGCGTGTTCTTTAACGTGCACAGGGTATGTCTCTCCCGCACACGGAGCCACGGCTTAACGTCCCATCCGACGGACGGCGACCTTTCCAAGCCCATCGGTGTTCCCTACTGACCGTGGGAAGGGCGGGGAATTTTGCGGAGATAAATCTCAACGCTGACCCAGCTGGGACTCGAACCTGGGAATTACAGATTACGAGCGTGGCGCGGTACCGACTGAGCCATCCCCACCCCTATGAGTCTCAGGACTTATAACGGCCTACAACATTACACTTAAAAACTGTTACATAGTTTGGAAATAGAAAGGACAGAAATATTAAAATCAAGGGAAATTTAAAAGAAATAACTGGTCAGTGTAACTAATAAACCCTTAATTTTTATCTTTTTACATTCATTGAAGTTATGTCATGTTGCAATGCTAAATAAACTCTCAATATCATGACATTGTAACAGAAATGATCGAAGTTTATCCTTGAATTTCATCAGATCATTTTTCATTCTAAATATCAAATGGCACTATTAATTTTTTGGATTATAAATTGCTATGTACAGTATATGTATCTCTAGTTGATTTGTGTGTTTTGGGGTGGCTCAGTCGGTAGCGCTCCAGGCTCATAATCTGCAGTTCCCAGGTTCGAGTCCCAGTTGGATCAGCGTTGAGATTTATCTGCAAAATTCCCCGCCCTGCTCTACGTCAGCAAGAGCCATACCATGTGCACGTTAAAGAACGCCGTTGATGTGTTCTTTAGCGTGCTACATGGTATATCTCTACCACACACGGTTCCGCGGCTTAACGTCACATCCGACGGACGGCGGACTTTCTAAGTCCATCGGGGAGTTTTTCAGAGATAAATACCATCTGTCTCCTAACTGGTGTTCACTGGATTTCCCTAACAACCTTCTCTGAGCCTTCAGGGTCCTTGTGACCTGGCCATTTAGCCCATGGTATGAAAAAAAGTGCCGCTCAGAGGTAAAACAACTCAACATTAAAGAACACGCTGGATGGCCTTGAAGGGAGGCTACCATCTGTCTCCCAACAGCTGTTCCAATGGGTCCCCTCCCCCAACCTTCTCTGGGCCTTCGGGGTCCATGTGACCTGGCCATTTAGCCTGTTGTGTGCAAAAAAGTCCCGATTAGAGGTAAAACAACCCAACGTTAAAGAACACGCTGGATGGCTTGGAAGGGAGGCTACCATCTGTCTCCCAATAGCTGTTCCAATGAGTCCCCTCCCCCAACCTTCTCTGAGCCTTCGGGGTCCATGTGACCTGGCCATTTAGCCTATTGTGTGCAAAAAAAAAGTCCCGATTCGAAGTAAAACAACTCAACATTAAAGAACACGCTGGATGGCCTTGAACGGAGGCTACCATCTGTCTCCTAACAGGTGTCCACTGGGTCTCCTCCACCAATCTTCTGTGAGCCTTCAGAGTCCTTGTGACCTGGCCATTTAGCCCACTGTGTGCAAAAAAAGTGCCGCTCTTATGTAAAATTACCCAACTTTCTGTGTTTGTTATAAAAGTTTAAACACGAGAATTAACCTCGTTGTTTTTTTCCTGTTTCCAGACATGTCAAGCATTACTCATCATCTCTTTACTGATGGTGACTTCTGACTGCACAACGGATGATCGATCACGTGACGTAACCGTTCATGTTCCTCGACCAGATTTCAAGCACCAGTTCTCGGCTGTTAACGAAAACAAGTTCCATTCCTCTGACAAAAGCTCAGAAGCACGAGAGTCGAACACAAAGCAAACGCAACGCGTCTCGAAGATCTTGCGCAGGGTGCTGCGTTCATTTGCAGACAGAGAGACGAAAAGAAGCTCCAGAGCTCGCAGATCGGCCAGTTACTTTAATCCAGCCATCCGTAGAAGATGGGTTGCTAACAGTAGAAGGGATATCCGTCCTAGACGTTTTCCCTCAAATCGTCTCAGTCATAAACGTCGGACATCAGTTGATGATAGGATGGGAAGAGACGCCAACATCAATCTCCAGTATAAGGAAGGATTGGAGCCTAAGCTGGTGGCCAACATCACTTTGGATGGGACGGGGACGGAGGACCCAGAGGAGGCGATGCTGATGGAGAAGCTGCTTCCCAGCTTGATGAAGCAGCTAGTGAAAGAATTGGAGATCAGTACATTCTCGCCATTACTGCTTGGCGATACTTCCAAAGAGTTCAGTAAGGAATCGGTTAGTCATGAAGATACCGGGGTAATCATTCCAAAGGAGCCGGTTATTGAGGAGGATACCGGTGGTATCGTTGAGGAAGAACCTCTTGAGCAAGAGGATTCAGGTGGGATGATTTTGGAGAATCCATCCTTCGATTCTCTGGGTAGAGTTATTCAAGAAGAACCGTTCCCCAAGAATTCGGTTGCGATTAGTACGAAGCATATTAATGCGAAACATCAGTCGAAACAGTAAGTCAAAGTGTAACTTTATTTGAGGTTGGATGATTTTCTTCATTCGAGTGTTTTTCTAGGTTTTTGTGTTGTTTTTCCTCTGAGCGCACTTTTTCGCAACCCATGGACTAAATGGCCAGGTCACAAGGGCCTCGAGGGCTCAGAGAGGGTTGGGGGAGAGGACCCACTGGAACAGCTGTTGGGAGACATATGGTAGCCTTCCGTCAAGGCCATCCAGCGTGTTCTTTAACGTTGGGTTGTTTTACCTCTGAGCGGCACTTTTTTGCACACCATGGTCTAAATGGCCAGGTCACAAGGACCCTGAAGGCCCAGAGAAGGTTGGGGGAGGGGACCCACTGGAACAGCTGTTGGGAAATAGATGGTAGCCTCCCGTGAAAGCCATACAGCGTGTTCTTTAACTTTGGGTTGGATTGTTTTACCTCTGAGCGGCACTTTTTTTGCACACAATGGTATAAATGGCCAGGTCACAAGGACCCCGAGGACTCAGAGAGGGTTGGGGGACAGGACGCACTGGACAGCTGTTGGAAGACAGTTGGTATCCTCCCATTAAGGCCATCCAGCATGTTCTTTAACGTGCAGAGATTATCACTCTCCCATACACGAGGCAACAGCTTAACGTCCCATCCGACGGACGGCGGCCTTTCCAAGCCCATCGGTGTCCCCTACTGACAGTGGGCAGGGCGGGGAATTTTGCGGAGATAAATCTCAATGCTGAACAAGCTAGGACTCGAACCTGGGAACTACAGATTACGAGCCTGGCGCACTACCGACTGAGCCACCTAGGCTCCCTCATGGGTGTATGGAGAATAGTGCTTTGTTTACCCAGGTCGTAGACCATCCACCACAGAATCGTCCTCATCAGTGAAGTGTTCGCGTCACTTGAAAATCGCTGTTAAGCAATGTGGAGGTCAGCCGTGGACTACTAAGGATTGTTGAGTCCTGAAGCGTCCCAGGCCCTTAGTATCGCGGGACCCTAGGACCTCAAAAGACCAGGGTTGGGTTGTTTTACCTCTGAGCGGCACTTTTTGCACAACATGGGCTAAATGGCCAGGTCACATGACCCCAAGGCTTAGAGATGATTGGGGGAGGGGACCCACTGGAATAGCTGTTGCGAGACAGATGGTAGCCTCCCGTCAAGGCCATCCAGCGTGTTCTTTAACGTGCACAGGGTATGGCTCTCCCACACACGGGGCCACGGCTTAACGTCCCATCCGACGGACGGCGGCCTTTCCAAGCATATCGGTGTCCCCTACTGACCGTGGGCTGGGCGAGGAATTTTGCGGAGATAAATCTCAACGCTGACCCAGCTGGGACTCGAACCTGAGAACTACAGATTACGAGCCTGGCGCGCTACCGACTGAGCCATCCCCGCCCCATAAGACCAGGCTTCCTTTAATAATAATTCTTATCGTACAGAAAATGCACAGAATTAGGGAATACCTATTTTAAGCTTCATGTGCAAATTCTCAAAAGAATAAGTATTGAAATCTACAAAAAAAAAATCGCTTTTTTATGGTAGCCCTGGCCATCTTCTAGGGTCGCGTCCTTGAAAAAACGTGCCAATACGCCCCCTGGTGGAGAACAGGTGGTAGTATACGATCAAAGCCCCCCGCCCCACCTTTAAATGCGGCTCCTATATTTCCTATAGGACATTAATATTATGAAGTTACATATCAGTATCAAACAGGCAAGATTTCAATCTGATTTTTGAAACCAATATAATACACAAACTTCCAAACCAATATACTCAGGGATTTGATTTGTAAGATAACTTATTTTTTGCATTTTTTTCACGTAATAATTTACGAAATTTTCGTTTAATTTGAAATCAGTGGGATTTCAAATTAAGGAAAATTTTTCCACATTATGCATAAATTATGATCTATTTCTTTGTGTGTTGTTGGGTTGTTTTACCTCTGAGCGGCACTTTTTTGCACACCATGGGCTAAATGGCCAGGTCACATGAACCCGAAGGCTCAGAGAAGGTTGGGGGAGGGGACCCATTGGAACAGCTGTTGGGAGACAGATGGTAGCCTCTCGACAAGGCCATCCAGCGTGTTCTTTAACGTGCATAGGGTATTAATCTCCCACACACGGGGCCACGGTTTAACGTCCCATCCGATGGACGGCGGCCTTTCCAAGCCCATCGGTGTTTCCTACTGACCGTGGGCAGGGCGGGGAATTTTTGCAGAGATAAATCTCAACGCTGACCCAGATGGGACTCTAATCTGGGAACTACAGATTACGAGCCTGGCGCGCTACCGACTGAGCCACCCCCGCCCCTTCTTTGTGTGTATTACCATAGTATATTCAAATATTATTTGATAAAACTACACTGAGCTAGAAAAATATTAAAGAATTTCTGTGTACTAGCAATGACAATATAATTTCGAAGCTCTACAATTTCTAAAATATGAATTTAATGAAAAAAAAATGCGACTGAGGATAAAAAATCATAATGAAATCTATTTAAATCTTGATTTTCAACAATATTCCTTCAGTATTTGAAGAGTTAGAGAATCTGGAATATTTAACGATTATGTTGTTTTGTAAAAATCATTCATAATTATCTAATTGAAATTATATATATTATTAGTTTTAAACAGTACTTATTAAATTTTAATTAATTCCTGGTTTAGTCTTAGGACGTTTATTGTGAAATATTTCATCTTCCATAACTCTTTAAATACTGGAAGAATATTGTTGAAAATCGAGATTCAAATAGATTTGATTATGATCTTTAATTTATCTTCAGTCACATTCTTCCATTAAATGCACATTTTAGAAGTTATATTACTTCGAATTTAGAATCCCTTTGACAATAACATGGAAGATAATTTATTGTTAAATATTCCAGCTTCCATAACTCTTCAAATACCGAACGAATATTTTTGAAAATCGAGATTCAAATAGATTTGATTACGATCTTTAATTTATCTTCTGTCACATTTTTCTATTAAATGCATATTTTAGAAGTTATAGAGCTTCGAAATTATATCCCCATTGACATAACAGAAACTGACATTGGGAACGAAATGCAGTAATGTTTAATTATCATTCGCTAAAAATGCAATTTTTCCGCTTAAAACCTAGAGAATGAATTAAAACTTTGTTCCCTTTGTCTTTTCAGTCAGATAGTTGTACCTCAGGTGAAACCTGCCTATCCTTGTGACAAATGGGAAGGTTCAACGTTCACTTGCTGGTTCGACCGAGCCATCGGCGATTCCATCACTTTCACGCTGGCCATTGATCACGGAGAGAACGAGCACACGGTCGTCATTGAGTGGAAGAAACGCTTCCACGTTCGTAAGTCCAACAAGACCGTAGCAGAGGTGATTCAACCAAGTAAGTGTCCAGATAAATAATAAAAAAATAAATACCCCCTCAAGCAGCTGCTTGCCACAGAGGTCTGACAGGAGCCTGTCAGTTTATTGCCACAGTATGAGATCTGAGAGGATGACAGGACCTCAGCAGAAAAACGACACACACATCCATGCCTCACCCGGGGCTCGAACCCAGGTCCCTTAGATTAGTAGCCAAGCGTGCTAACCACTCGGCCACTGGACGGCTAAAATAAAAAACCCCTCAAGCAGCTGCTTGCCACAGAGGTCTGACAGGAGCCTGTCAGTTTATATGCCACAGTATGAGATCTGAGAGGATGGCAGGACCTCAGCAGAAAAACGACACACACATCTATGCTTTACTCGGGGCTCGAACCCAGGTCCCTTAGATCAGTAGCCAAGCGCGCTAACCACTCGGCCACGGGACGGCTACAGCGATGCCTTACCTGGGGCTCGAACCCAGGTCCCTTAGATCAGTCGCCAAGCGCGCTAACCACTCGGCCACGGGACGGCTACAGCGATGTTTTACCTGGGGCTCGAACCCAGGCCCCTTAGATCAGTAGCCAAGCGCGCTAACCACTCGGTCACGGGACGGCTACAGCGATGCCTTACCTGGGGCTCGAACCCAGGTCCCTTAGATCAGTAGCCAAGCGCGCTAACCACTCGGTCACGGGACGGCTACAGCGATGCCTTACCTGGGGCTCGAACCCAGGTCCCTTAGATCAGTAGCCAAGCGCGCTAACCAGTCGGCCATGGGACTGTGCCTTACCCGGGGCTCGAACCCAGGTCCCTTAGATCAGTAGCCAAGCGCGCTAACCACTCGGCCACGGGACGGCTACAGCGATGCCTTACCTGGGGCTCGAACCCAGGTCCCTTAGATCAGTCGCCAAGCGCGCTAACCACTCGGCCACGGGACGGCTACAGCGATGTTTTACCTGGGGCTCGAACCCAGGCCCCTTAGATCAGTAGCCAAGCGCGCTAACCACTCGGTCACGGGACGGCTACAGCGATGCCTTACCTGGGGCTCGAACCCAGGCCCCTTAGATCAGTAGCCAAGCGCGCTAACCAGTCGGCCATGGGACTGTGCCTTACCCGGGGCTCGAACCCAGGTCCCTTAGATCAGTAGCCAAGCGCGCTAACCACTCGGCCACGGGACAGCTACAGCGATGCCTTACCTGGGGCTCGAACCCAGGTCCCTTAGATCAGTAGCCAAGCGCGCTAACCACTCGGCCACGGGACGGCTACAGCGATGCCTTACCTGGGGCTCGAACCCAGGTCCCTTAGATCAGTAGCCAAGCGCGCTAACCACTCGGCCACGGGACGGCTACAGCGATGCCTTACCTGGGGCTCGAACCCAGGTCCCTTAGATCAGTAGCCAAGCGCGCTAACCACTCGGCCACGGGACGGCTACAGTGATGCCTTACCCGGGGCTCGAACCCAGGTCCCTTAGATCAGTCGCCAAGCGCGCTAACCACTCGGCCACGGGACGGCTACAGCGATGTTTTACCTGGGGCTCGAACCCAGGCCCCTTAGATCAGTAGCCAAGCGCGCTAACCACTCGGTCACGGGACGGCTACAGCGATGCCTTACCTGGGGCTCGAACCCAGGCCCCTTAGATCAGTAGCCAAGCGCGCTAACCAGTCGGCCATGGGACTGTGCCTTACCCGGGGCTCGAACCCAGGTCCCTTAGATCAGTAGCCAAGCGCGCTAACCACTCGGCCACGGGACGGCTACAGCGATGCCTTACCTGGGGCTCGAACCCAGGTCCCTTAGATCAGTAGCCAAGCGCGCTAACCACTCGGCCACGGGACGGCTACAGTGATGCCTTACCCGGGGCTCGAACCCAGGTCCCTTAGATCAGTCGCCAAGCGCGCTAACCACTCGGCCACGGGACGGCTACAGCGATGTTTTACCTGGGGCTCGAACCCAGGCCCCTTAGATTAGTAGCCAAGCGCGCTAACCACTCGGCCACGGGACGGCTACAGTGATGCCTTACCTGGGGCTCGAACCCAGGCCCCTTAGATCAGTAGCCAAGCGCGCTAACCACTCGGCCATGGGACGGTGCCTTACCCGGGGCTCGAACCCAGGTCCCTTAGATCAGTAGCCAAGCGCGCTAACCACTCGGCCACGGGACGGCTACAGCGATGCCTTACCCGGGGCTCGAACCCAGGTCCCTTAGATCAGTAGCCAAGCGCGCTAACCACTCGGCCACGGGACGGCTACAGCGATGCCTTACCCGGGGCTCGAACCCAGGTCCCTTAGATCAGTAGCCAAGCGCGCTAACCACTCGGCCATGGGACGGCCCCAGATATCTGTTCCGAAAATACTTAATCTTATGCAAGAGAATTCTGGTAAATGTTTTGGTGTGTTGGGTTTTTGTTTTACCGTAAATTATTTTTTGTAATCTTTCAATTGTTTGTGTTCGTATTTCAGATGAGTTCGAGCTTAGATTTTCGAGTGCTGGTGTAAAATGTTTCGCTAATTATTTGGCATGAGTTTGACTAGAGAGTTGTTTTACATCTGTACCGGGGTGGCTCAGTAGGTAGCGCGCCAGGCTCGTAATCTGTTGTTCCCAATTTCGAGTCAAAGCTAGGTCAGCGTTGAGATTTTTCTCCGCAAAATTCTCCGCCCTGCCCACGGTCAGTAGGGGACACCGATGGGCTTGAAAGACCGCCGTCCGTCGGATGGGATGTTAAGCCTTGGTCCGTGTGCTGGAGAGCCATACCCTGTATATACGGGAGTCTACCATCTATCTCCCAACAGCTGTTCCAGTGGGTCCCCTCCCCCAACCTTCTCTGAGCCTTCAGGGTCTTTGTAACCTGGCCATTTAGCCCATAGTTTGCAAAAAATTGCCGCTCAGAGGTAAAACAACCCAACGTTAAAGAACACGCTGGATGGCCTTGACGGGAGACTACCATCTGTCTCCCAACAGCTGTTCCAGTGGGTCCCCTCCCCCAACCTTCTCTGAGCCTTCGGGGGTCGTTGTGACCTGACCATTTAGCCCATGGTGTGCAAAAAAGTGCAGCTCAGAGGCAAAACAACCCAACGTTAAAGAACACGCTGGACGGCCTTGACAGGAGGCTACCATCTGTCTCCCATCAGCTGTTCCAGCGGATCCCCTCCCTCAACCTTCTCTGAGATCTGTGCGTATTTACGAACTGCCTCGAGGCTTCCTTATTTCTAATAACTGTCCAATGCATCCCCCACCCGCTATACATCCTAACGCAGGGGTCCGTGTGACCTGGTCATTAAGCTCATTTCATAAAAAAAACACACACTGCTGAGCGTTAAAGTAACGCAGATGCTTCTAACGGTTGTTGAAATGACAGACCTTTTTTCTCCAGGGTCCAGGGTCCGTGTGTTCCAGGGTCCAGGTCCCGGGGTCCAGGTCTCCGGAGTCCAGGGTCCGTATGTTCCAGGATCCAGGTCCGGGTGTCCAGGTCTCCGGGGTCCAGGGTCCGTGTGTTCCAGGGTCCAGGTCCCGGTTCCAGGTCCCGGTGTTCCAGGGTCCGTGTGACCTGGTCATTAAGCTCATTTCATAAAAAAAACACACTGCTGAGCGTTAAAGTAACGCAGATCCTTCTAACGGTTGTTGAAATGATAGACCTTTTTTCTCTTTCAGATAGTCCGCCGTGGAATCTGGTGGTGGGCAGCGGGGGCCTGGAGCTGAGGATCAGTCCCCTCACGGATTCCGACTTCGACTACAATTCCTTCTCTGCTATTGTGGCCAAGAAAGAGATCAGCAACTTCAAACACTTTGCAGCTGAACTGATCTTCCGCATTAACATCATTCCAAACGGTAAGAAGTTCTGAGTCTGATTATTTAGCATTAGCAGCTAAAAGATTCTTCTCCCCCCCCCCCACTTGGGGCGGGGGTGGCTCAGTCGGTAGCGCGCGCCAGGCTCGTAATCTGTAGTTCCCAGGTTCGAGTCCCAGCTGGGTCAGCGTTGAGATTTATCTCCGCAAAATTCCCCGCCCTGCCCACGGTCAGTAGGGGACACCGATGGGCTTGGAAAGGCCGCCGTCAGTCGGATGGGACGTTAAGCCGTGGCCACGTGTGCGGGAGAGCCATATCCTGTGCACGTTACAGAACACGCTGACTGGCCTTGACGGGAGGCTACCATCTGTCTACCAACAGCTATTCCAGTGGGTCCCCTCCCCCAACTTTCTCTGAGTGTTCGAGGTCCTTGTGACCTGGCCATTTAGCCCTTGGTGTGCAAAAAAAGTGCCACTCAGAGGTAAAACAACCCCCCCCCCCCATCTCCCCCCCCCCAAAAAAAGACCCCTATTTAGTAAATATCGTAACACACACAGTCCCTGATTAACACTAATTCTACTAAAGCGAATTTGGGTTGGGTTGTTTTACCTCTGAGCGGCACTTTTTTGCTTCACCATGGGCTAAATGGCCAGGTCACAACGACCCCGAAGGCTCATAGAAGGTTGGGGGAGGGGACCCACTGGAACAGCTGTTGAGAGACAGATGGTAGTCTCCCGTCAAGGCCATCCAGCGTGTTCTTTAACGTGCACAGGATATGGCTCTCCCGTACACGGAGCCACGGCTTAACGTCCCATCCGACGGACGGTGGCCTTTCCAAGCCCATCGGTGTCCCCTACTGACCGTGGGCAGAGCGGGGAATTTTGCGGAGATAAATCTCAACGCTGACCCAGCTGGGACTCGAACCTGGGAACTACAGATTACGAGCCTGGCGCGCTACCAACTGAGCCACCCCCGCCCCAGTGAATTTGGTTTAATAAGTGTTTTTAAAAAATTAGCTTGTTTTATACTAATACGATTGGTCGTTCTGTTTAACATTATTTCACCAGAAGTTAACTACGGTCTCTCATACATTGCTCTACCAAAATATGGAAGAATTTCTATGTCGTGTCGATGTCCCTCCTGGCTCGTAATCTAGCATTCCCAGGTTCGAGTCCCAGCTGGGTCAGCGTTGAGATTTATCTCCACAAAACCCCCCGTCCTGCCCACGGTCAGTAGGGGACAATGATGGGCTTGGAAAGGCCGCCGTCCGTCGGATGGGACGTTAAGCCGTGGTCACGTGTGCGGGAGAGCCATATCCTGTGCACGTTACAGAACACGCTGACTGGCCTTGACGGGAGGCTACCATCTGTATCCCAACAGCTGTTCCAGTGGGTCCCCTCCCCCAACCTTCTCTGAGCCTTGGGGGTCCATGTGACCTGGCCATTTAGCCCATGGTGTGCAAAAAAAGTGCCGCTCAGAGGTAAAACAACCCAACGTTAAAGAACACGCTGGACGGCCTTGACGGGAGGCTACCATCTGTCTCCCAACAACTGTTCCAGTGGGTCCCCTCCCCCAACCTTCTCTGAGCCTTCGAGGTCCATGTGACCTGGCCATTTAGCCCATGGTGTGCAAAAAAAGTTCCGCTCAGAGGTAAAACAACCCAACGTTAAAGAACACGCTGGATGGCCTTGACGGGAGGCTACCATCTGTCTCCCAACAGCAGTTCCAGTGGGTCTCCTCCCCTAACCTTCTCTGAGCCTTCGGGGTCCATGTGACTAGCCATTTAGCCCATGGTGTGCAAAAAAAGTGCCGCTCAGAGGTAAAACAACCCAACGATAAAGAACACGCTGGACGGCCTTGACGGGAGGCTACCATCTGTATCCCAACATCTGTTCCAGTGGGTCCCCTCTCCCAACCTCCTTTGAGGCTTTGGGGTCCTTGTGACCTGGCCATTTAGCCCATGGTGTGCAAAAAAAGTGCCGCTCATAGGTAAAACAACCCAACCTCCACGTATAGAGAAACAACAAAGCCATTAATTTTGCCTCCTCGTTTCAGATCTGGGCTTCGTCTACCCTGGCGAGGAACTGACCATCAACGTCGAAAGCTACGCGATGCTTCCTCCAGAGTCAATGCTTTTCGACTGGCAGCTGGAGATGAAGGGTCAGACTCGCGAACTGCCCAGCAACATGAAGGTCAGTCACAGCGGAAGGTCAGTCTCCATCAAGGAATTGAGGAGGGATCAAGAAGGACTCGTCACATGCGCCATCTACACAGGAAAATGGATCTTCATGACTAAGAGAAGATTCCTCATTCAAGAAGTCCGTAAGTATTATAATCATAAAGAATCCGTTAGTATTTTAATGAAAATAAAATCAGTAAGTATTCATGAAATGATGAGCTGGGAAAAAAATTTGGTTTTTGCCACGAGTGGGATTCGAACCCACGTCTCCAGGAATCATGCCTGTTATGCTAATCACTACACCATCAATGGTTAACCTTTTTTCAGCTTATGTGGCCTTATAAACCTTCCAAAAATCCGGGAGGTTTATAAGGTCACATAAGCTGAAAAAAGGTTAGCCATTGATAGTGTAGTGACCCGTTAAACGGCCTTGACGGGAGGCTACCATCTGTCTCCCAACAGCTGTTCCAGTGGGTCCCCTCCCCCAACCTTCTCTGAGCCTTCGGGGTCCTTGTGACCTGGCCATTTAGCCCATGGTATGCAAAATAGTGCCGCTCAGAGGTAAAACAACTCGACGTTAAAGAACACGCTGGATGGCCTTGACGGGAGGCTACCATCTGTCTCCCAACAGCTGTTCCAGTGGGTCCCCTCCCCCAACCTTCTCTGAGCCTTCGGGGTCCTTGTGACTTGGCCATTTAGCCCATGGTGTGCAAAAAAGTGCCACTCAGAGGTAAAACAACACAACCTCACTACTGCTGTAGGGGGCGGGGGTGGCTCAGTCGGTAGCGTGCCAGGCTCGTTATCTGTAGTTCCCAGGTTCGAGTCCCAGCTGGGTCACCGTTGAGATTCATCTCCGCAAAATTCCCCGCCCTGCCCACGTCAGTAGGGGACAGAGATGGACTTGGAAAGGCCGTCGTCCTTCGGATGGGACGTTAAGCCGTGGCCCCGTGTGCGGGAGAGCCGTACCCTGTGCACGTTAAAGAACACGCTGGATGGCTTTGACGGGAGGCTACCATCTGTCTCCCAACAGCTGTTCCAGTGGGTCCCCTCCCCCAACCTTCTCTGAGCCTTCGGGGTCCATGTGACCTGGCCATTTAACCCATGGTGTGCAAAAAAGTGCCGGTCAGGGGTAAAACAACCCAACGTTAAAGAACACGATGGCCTTGACGGGAGGCTACCATCTGTCTCCCAACAGCTGTTCCAGTGGGTCCCCCCCCAACCTTCTCTGAGCCTTCGGGGTCCATGTGACCTTGCCTTTTAGCCCATGGTGTGCCAAAAAGTGCCGCTTAGAGGTAAAACAACACAACCCATAATTCAATGTTAAGTCTAACAAGTGTTGTTCCTTGTTGAAAACTCGTGAAGATTTCGTCACGATTTCTAACATCTCGTTTCAGATGCAGATGTGTTAACTGCCACTGCAGGCAGGATACAAGTGCGAGATGACGTCAGCAATGACGTAATAAGAGGAAGGCCTCACATCGTCAGCAATCTGGCCAATGACCAACATCGAAAGCGATTCGTACGCTTCTACGAACCACCTAATAAGAAAAAGACCAGGTTTGTAGAAGAAGACTTTGAACTGCCAGATGAAACAGAAGGTTTCGATGCTGGCACAGTCCCGGCAGTCGTCGACACAGTTCCCCAAAAAAACCATCTGGATAACACTCTAAATCAACCTCAAGGAGGAAGGACGATATTTCAGAAAGAATCATCTCCTCAAAACCCAATGTCAAATGGCCTGATTTCTAATTCATTAAACCACGCTGTTGCGAATGGGATGATGACAAAAATGGAGCATAATCCACCTCAGCATCCGTCTCCAAATGAAGAACTGGAGATCAACAGAAACCTGTTTTATTCAGCAAGCACTGCAGAGCACAATCCACTGAAGCCGACGCCGAGATTTGACAAAGAAAGTGGCGAAGATGTCGTTCTGGAAATAGAAATGAATGTCGAAAACGAGGCGACGAGGATCGATACGAAAGAATCCCAAATGATCGCCGATTGTGTAAACGATCGTCAATGCAGTGTGCATGCTACTTGCATTCAGGATCAGGCGAATAATCCTGGTTATTGTAAGTGCAAAAATGGTTATCGAGGTAATGGCATCTTTTGTTGGGAAGATGCACTTTACTTGCCGCCGCTTTCTGGGCAATATATCGCCCCAGAGGAGAATTTACCTGATCAAGGAGATGATACCCTCAGTGTAGCCTCGAAAGAGCAACAGCAAGAACTTCTGTACCAATCCGAAAGAGAGAAAAGATTTGGTGTTCAGCTGGAGCCCACAAGTTAACTGTGATGACCAGCAACCCTTGGTTCAGACTCTTCAAAACTGGAGAGAATTGCGGTCAGTTTAATCTGAAACACAAACGCTGTTTGTAAAAGTTAGGACTTGAGATGCTACTCGCTAAGTAATTGCCGATGTTTCATATGACATCAAGTTATCTACAATAGGTTGACGATGACTTTTATGTGAAAAGATTTTTCAGCTTTAACAATACTCTTCATAATGGGGAGCAGTAATTGCGACTTCACTGTTCTTGGGGAAAAGAATAGAGACTTCAGAGACAGAATTATCGTTTGTAGTTTTTTCTGAACATTCTGTCGCAGTAAATTAACTTAGTTCTGTATTAAGCTGCAAATAAAAAACGTTTAAAGGAAATGTAATAACCTGTTTAATTTTTTGTTTCTTTGATTTTTTTCGAATGTTTACTTGCGGTCTGAAGGAAGCAATTTTAATTCTGCATGCGATTAAGCAACGAAAGTCAAGTGCCAGCTAATTGTTACGTTGGAAATCTTATCCGAGAATAAATGACGGATTCTGTTCGAACCCGGGGGCGGGGGTGGCTCAGTCGGTAGCGCGCCAGGCTCGTAATCTGTAGTTCCCAGGTTCGAGTCCCAGCTGGGTCAGCGTTGAGATTTATCTCCGCAAAATTCCCCGCCCTGTCCACGGTCAGTAGGGACACCGATAGGCTTGGAAAGGTCGCCGTCCGTCGGATGGGACGTTAAGCCGTGGCCCCGTGTGTGGGAGAGCCATACCCTGTGCACATTAAAGAACACGCTGGATGGCCTTGACAGAAGGCTACCATCTGTCTCCCAACAGCTGTCCCAGTGAGTTCCCAACCTTCTCTGAGCCTTCTGGGTCCTTGTGACCTGGCCATTTTACCTATGGTGTGCAAAAAAGTGCCGCTCAGAGGTAAAACAATCCAATGGTAAAGAACACGCTGGATGGCCTTGACGGGAGGCTACCATCTGTCTCCCAACAGCTGTTCCAGTGGGTCCCCTCCCACAACCTTCTCTGAGCCTTCGGGGTCCATGTGACCTGGCCATTTAGCCCATGGTGTGCAAAAAAGTGCCGCTCAGAGGTAAAACAACCCAAAGTTAAAGAACACGCTGGATGGCCTTGACGGGAGGCTACCATCTGTCTCCCACCAGCTGTTCTAGTGGGTCCCCTCCCCCAACCTTCTCTGACACCACAGGGTCCTTGTGACCTTGCCATTTAGCCCATTGTGGTCAAAAAAAAGTGCGCTCAGAGTTAAAATAATCCAAGCCAACCCACAAACCTTTCCTGACCTCATTTATATTACGTAATTCTAATTATCTAAACATGAAATCCAGCACTTTCAATTTTTCTGCATTGTTTACCGAATAATAAAACATAAATAAATATAATAAAAAATATAAAAATAAAATATAAATAGATAAGTAAAAAAACATAAAACATAAGTAATTTCCTAAAACATTAAAAGAGCACATCATTAAGCTCGTTTTGGTGGTACAGTCGCTCAAATAAGTATCCGAACACTATTGTTGATTGTAGAATTGAGAAAAAATATCTGGAGCGTGTACAGCAACTGTACACGCTCCAGTTGCCGTTCACAGCAGACTGGAGCGTGTGCAGTTACTGCACACGCTCCAGTTTGCTGTGAACTGTAACTACACACGCTCAATATTTCTGTGAATGGGCCCACACGATCCAGGTTTTTGTGAGCTCACACGATCCAATGTGCCGTGAACATTAACCGCAACCGCTCCAGTTTGCTGTGAACGGTAACTGCACACGCTTAATATTTCTGTGAGTGGGCCCACACGATCCAGGTTTTTGTGAGCTCACACGATCCAATGTGCTGTGAACATTAACCGCAACCGCTCCAATTTGCTGTGAAGGGTAACTGCACACGCTCAATATTTCTGTGAGTGGGCCCACACGATCCAGGTTTTTGTGAGCTCACACGATCCAATGTGCTGTGAACATTAACCGCAACCGCTCCAGTTTGCTGTGAACGGTAACTGCACAAGCTCAATATTTCTGTGAGTGGGCCCACACGATCCAGATTTTTGTGAGCTCACACGATCCAATGTGCTGTGAACATTAACCGCAACCGCTCCAGTTTGCTGTGAACGGTAACTGCACACGCTCAATATTTCTGTGAGTGGGCCCACACGATCCAGGTTTTGGTGAGCTCACACGATCCAATGTGCTGTGAACATTAACCGCAACCGCTCCAGTTTGCTGTGAACGGTAACTGCACACGCTCAATATTTCTGTGAGTGGGCCCACACGATCCAGGTTTTTGTGAGCTCACACGATCCAATGTGCTGTGAACATTAACCGCAACCGCTCCAGTTTGCTGTGAACGGTAACTGCACACGCTCAATATTTCTGTGAGTGGGCCCACACGATCCAGGTTTTTGTAAGCTCACACGATCCAATGTGCTGTGAACATTAACCGCAACCGCTCCAGTTTGCTGTGAACGGTAACTGCACACGCTCAATATTTCTGTGAGTGGGCCCACACGATCCAGGTTTTTGTAAGCTCACACGATCCAATGTGCTGTGAACATTAACCGCAACCGCTCCAGTTTGCTGTGAACGGTAACTGCACACACTTCATATTCATTGCATTACATAAAAAAATATCGAACACTATGGTTGATTAGAGAATTCAGAAAAAAATATCTGGCAACGATTTTTTTAGAAATTACTGATCTGGCAACCTTCGTGTCACGTGACACGAAGATCACTAATTTCTAAAAAAAAATCGTTGCCAGATATTTTTTCTGAATTCTGTAATCAACCATAGTGTTCGGATACTTTTTTGAGCGACTGTACACCGATGTTGGAGACTGGGACGAGCAATTACGTGCGATTTCCAATTTCCTCATCTTTCTCGGTATACGCCATTTCCTGTGGGACACGCGCCTCTGCAACCACCCAACGGAAATGTGACGTAGGAATCGCGTGATCCGAACTCCTCCCATTATGTAGGATGGCGATATTTGAACACAAGATAAAAAAAAAAATTGTAAAAAAAAATCTTGTGAGATGCAATGTGGTTAAGAAACGCGGTCTTTTCGTTTTTCATCGTATACCTTCAGCATTTTGCTTCATTTTTGGAAAAAAAAACGATATATACAGTCGCTCAAAAAAATATTCGAACCCTAGAGTTGATTACAGAATTCAGAAAATATATCTGGCAACGATTTTTTTTTTAGAAATTAGTCATCTGGCAACCTTCGTGTCATGTGACATGAAGGTTGCCAGATCACTAATTCTAAAAAAAAATTAGTGAAATTACGAAGGTTCCCAGGTCACTAATTTCTAAAAAAAATTAATGAAATTACAAAGGTTACCAGATCACTTAATTTCTAAAAAAATTAATAAAATTACGAAGGTTACCAGATCACTAATTTCTAAAAAGATTAATGAAATTACGAAGGTTACCAGATCACTAATTTCTATAAAAATTAATGAAATTACGAAGATTGCCAGATCGCTAATTTCTAGAAAAAAAACAATCGTTGCCAGATATTTTTTCTGAATTCTGTAATCAACCATATTGTTGGGATAATTTTTTGAGCGACTATACATTTTACATTTTGTTTCATTTTGGAAAAAAAAAACGATCTCATGTTTTTACTTTGTTTTCAGTCGCGTCGTTTTGTATCTTTTCAACTTCTTTTGTGTTTGAGATAAATCAAAAATTCCTTTTATGAATATGAAAGATATTGATGAAATATTCCGATGAGCATTTTTAGAATCTCCTAATAACTTTCATTCCGCCTCTCCTTAAGGAGTAAAGGCGATAGCATGACAAAAGTTTTAGAAAGCGGTTTTGAGGCCAGCGCCTCTTTCACTCTTTCTACTTTTTGGGCAGGAGCGATTCAATCGGTAGCCGGCCGGACTCCTAATCTGCAGTTCCCAGGTTCGAGTCCCAACTGGGTCAGTGTTGAGACTTATCTCCGCAAAAATCCCCGCACTGCCCACGGTCAGTAGGGAACACCGATGGGCTTGGAAAGGCCGCCGTCCGTCGGATGGGACGTTAAGACGTGGTCACGTGTGCGGGAGAGCCATACCTTGTGCACGTGAAAGAACACGCTGGATGATCTTGACGGGAGGCTACCATCTGTCTCCCAACAGCTGTTCCAGTGGGTCCCCTCCCCCAACCTTCTCTGAACCTTCGGGTCCTTGTGACCTGGCCATTTAGCCCATGGTGTGCAAAAAAATGCCGCTCAGAGGTAAAACAACCCAACGTTAAAGAACACGCTGGATGACCCTGATGGGAGGCTACCATCTGTCTCCCAACAGCTGTTCCAGTGGGTCCCCTCCCCCAACCTTCTCTGAGCCTTCGGGGTCCATGTGACCTGGGCTATTTAGCCCATGGTGTGCAAAAAAGCGCCGTTCAGAGGCAAAACAATCCAACTCCTTCAGATAAATCGTGGTGAAGTGGTCGTGATGACGTTTTCTGTAAAAAAGGGTGGGAAAAAATCTCGTGCCATTCATGAATGACATTGAATGTGAAAAGATGACTGTCGGATCATCATCTAGATGAATCTTCTCATTCGATAATGGCAGGATGTTAAGATGAGTCAGTGTACATCGAATTTCCGTTTTTTGCTGCTTATCTCTTATCGACAGCGATAACGTAACCTTCCTGTCTGAAAAGTGTCTTTTTCGTCGAAGAACGGATATCTGAGGCTGAAACTCTGCGTTGCATACTTGTACATCTGGTTTCCTGGAAGGAAGTGGATTTCGCTGCCTTGTTGCCAAACAAACGACAATCAGACAGGGTTGGGTTGTTTTACCTCTGAGCGCACTTTTTTGCACCATGGGCTAAATGGCCAGGACCCCGAAGGCTCAGAGAAGGTTGTGGGAGGGGATCCACTTGAATACCTGTTGGGAGACAGATGGTAGCCTCCCGTCAAGTCTTACAGCGTGTTCTTTAACGTTGGGTTGTTTTTCCTCTGAACGGCACTTTTTTGCACACCATGGGCTAAATGGCCAGGTCACATGGACCCCGAAGGCTCAGAGAAGGGGGAGGGTATCCACTGGACAGCTGTTAGGAGACATATGGTAGCCTCCCGTCAAGACCATCCAGAGTGTTGGGGTCATAGATTCGGTTGTTTTACTCCTGAACGTCACTTTTCTGAACACCATGGGCTAAATGGCGAGATCACAAGGCCTTCGGAGGCTCGGAGAAGGCTGTGAGGAGACGGATGGTAGTCTCCCAGTAAGACCATCCAGCGGGTTGGGGTCCTAGGTTGGGTTGTTTTACCTCTTAGTGGCACGTTTTTGCACACCATGGGCTAAATGGCCAGATCACAAGGACCCTGAAGGCTCAGAGAATGTCTGAGAGGGGACGCACTAGACAGCTGTTAGGAGAGAGATGGTAGTCTCCCATCAAGACCATCCAGCGTGTTGGGGTCCTAGGTTGGGTTGTTTTACCTCTGAGTGACACTTTTTTGCACACCATGGGCTAAATGGCAAGGTCACAAGGACCCCGAAGGCTCAGAGAATGTCTGGGAAGGGGTTGGGTTGTTTTACCTCTGAGCGGCACTTTTTTGCACACCATGGTCTAAATGGCCAGGTCACAAGGACCCCGAAGGCTCAGAGAAGTTGGGGGAGGGGACCCACTAGAACAGCTGTTGGGAGACAGATGGTAGCCTCCCGTCAAGGCCATCCAGCGTGTTCTTTAACGTGCACAGGGTATGGCTCTCTCGCACACGGGGCCACGGCTTAACGCCCAATCCGACGGACGGCGGCCTTTCCAAGCCCATCGGTGTCCCCTACTGACCGTGGGCAGGGCGGGGAATTTTTGTGGAGATAAATCTCAACGCTGACCCAGCTGGGACTCGAAACTGGGAACTACAGATTACGAGCCTGGTGCGCTACCGAGTGGTACTTTTTTGCACACCATGGGATAAATCGCCAGATCACAAGGACCCCGAAGACTCAGAGAAGGTCTGGGGAGGTGATCCATTGGAAAGCTGTTAGGAGACAGATGATAGCCTTCCGTCAATACCATCCAACGTATTGGGGTCCTAGGTTGGGTTGTTTTACCTCTGAGTGGCACTTTTTTGCACACCATGGGCTAAATGGCAAGGTCACAAGGACCCCGAAGGCTCAGAGAATGTCTGGGGAGGGGTTGGACAGCTGTTAGGAGACACATGGTAGTCTCCCATCAAGACCATCCAACGTGGTCTAGATGATACTTTGGAAATAGATTTCAATTTGAATCTAAAAAAAAAGTTCGCACTTCAATTTTGTGCAGCAACGTTCATTTTAAGGCAGTGTCTCGCAAACTGTGTGCCGCGAGAGATTCCAAGTGTGCCGCGAGAGATTCCGAGTGTGTCGCGAGAGATTCCAAGTGCGCCGCGAGAGATTCCGAGTGTGTCGCGAGAGATTCCAAGTGTGCCGCGAGAGATTTTCAAATTGACACTAGATATTCCAAAGATTTTATTTTGACTTGACTTGTGTTATCAATTTTCTGTATTAAAAGTTTTTTTTCTGTTACCTATCGACGTGCTTTAATAAAAATCTTTCAGATTTTATCAACTGGGATCTTGTAAGTATTTATCAAGCTTTTTCCAAATTTTGGTATTAATTTTTGATTATTTCAAGCCATAGAATGGACAAATATTTAAAACAAACACCGAGTTATGAATTAAAGAACGAGGGCAAATCCTTCAAGTAAAACCAGGCTGATGACTTCAACAAAGCGCAAATATAATGAAGATTATATAGAGCATCTAAATTTTAAATAAAATGCATTTAACCAAACTTCAATGTTCCTCTTTTTACTAACCATCAAAAATTCTTTTTTAGGTGTGCCGCGGGAAAAAAAATTAGATTCAGTGTGCCGCGGGAAAAAAATTAGATTCAGTGTGCCGCGGGAAAAAATTAGATTCAGTGTGCCGCGGAAAAAAATTAGATTCAGTGTGCCGCGGGAAAAAAATTAGATTCAGTGTGCCGCGGGAAAAAAATTAGATTCAGTGTGCCGCGGGGAAAAAATTAGCTTCAGTGTGCTGCGAAAAAAAAATTAGCTTCAGTGTGCCGCGGGGAAAAAAATTAGATTCAGTGTGCCGCGGGAAAAAAATTAGATTCAGTGTGCCGCGGAAAAAAAATTAGCTTCAGTGTGCCGCGAAAAAAAAAATTAGCTTCAGTGTGCCGCGAAAAAAAAATTAGCTTCAGTGTGCCGCGGGGAAAAAAATTAGATTCAGTGTGCCGCGGGAAAAAAATTAGATTCAGTGTGCCGCGGGAAAAAAATTAGATTCAGTGTGCCGCGGGAAAAAAATTAGATTCAGTGTGCCGCGGGAAAAAAATTAGATTCAGTGTGCCGCGGGAAAAAAATTAGATTCAGTGTGCCGCGCAAAAAAATTAGATTCAGTGTGCCGCGCAAAAAAATTAGATTCAGTGTGCCGCGGGAAAAAAATTAGATTCAGTGTGCCGCGCAAAAAAATTAGATTCAGTGTGCCGCGGAAAAAAATTAGATTCAGTGTGCCGCAGAGTAAAAAAGTTTGCGAGACACTGTTTTAAGGAATGGATTCTTAAATCGAAAATATTTTCCGCTACATGATATTCTATGTACCAATTAAAACAAATGTTTTTTTTTTCACACTGGACACGCCCGGTACTTTGGTTAGTTTCATTTTTTTTCTTCCTTTCACATTGAAGAACACTGTTAAAAAAATCATTGCCCAAATTTCGAATATTCAATTTATATTTGGAACGATTTGTTGTCAGAGTTGTGTTTTATCTCCTTACTTAAAATTTCATCGGAGGCAAAATTTAAAGGTTTAAGCGCCAATATATTCTTCAAATATTAACAAATATTGCGGAAAATAGATAAGAGAGAGATCTGAATACGATCTTCAATTTACGTGCTGTAATATTTTTTCATAAAACGCTTATTTTCAGTGTTAGGAAGCTTCGAATGTGGCTTTGGATTGTATTACCTCTGAGTGGCACTTTTTTGCACACCATGGGCTAAATGGCCAGGTCACATGGACGCCGAAGGCTCAGAGAAGGTTGGGGGAGGGGACCCACTGGAACAGCTGTTGTGAGATAGATGGTAGCCTCCCGTCAAGGCCATCCAGCGTGTTCTTTAACATTCGGTTGTTTTACCTCTGAGCGGCACTTTTTTGCACACCATGGGCTAAATGGCCAGGTCACATGGACCCCGAAGAAACAGAGAAGGTTGGGGGAGGGGACCCACTGGAACAGCTGTTGGGAGACAGATGGTAGCTTCCCGTCAAGGCCATCCAGCGTGTTCTTTAACGTGCACAGGGTATGGCTCTCCCGCACACGGGGCCACGACTTAACGTCCCATCCGACGGACGGCGGCCTTTCCAAGCCCATCGGTGTCCCCTACTGACCGTGGGCAGGGCGGGGAATTTTGCGGAGATAAATCTCAACGCTGACCCAGCTGGGACTCGAACCTGGGAACTACAGATTACGAGCCTGGCGCGCTACCGACTGAGCCACCCCCGCGCCTCGAATGTGGCTTTCCATTGAAAGTTTCAGGTTACTTTTTCTAATATTATAGCCTTACAGGTTAGAAGTCTAGCCGTCTAACAACCATTAGATCTTTCTGGTACTGTAAATGTAAGTGAGAGATAATTTTGAATATAAAATGCATTTTTTTTAAATATAAAATGGTATCTGGTCTTCCAGAGACCATTAGGTTTTTTTTTTATCCTGCAAATGAAGGCTATAGAAAAATTTTAATGTAATACTTTTTTTTTTAAATATGAAAAACAGACTGGTCCTCTAAAAATCATTAGAACATTTTTCATCCTATAAATAAAGAAGAATTGTAAAAAATTTTAAACATAAAATGCACTTTTTCGATATAAAAACAGTCTGGTCCTCTAAACAACTATTAGATCATTCTGATTTTGTAAATGAAACCAATAGAAAATTATGAATATAAAAATTTGTTTAGCTGTCTAACAACCATTAGATTTTTTCGATCCTGTAAATTAAATCGGTTACAAATTTTTAATATAAAATGCACTTTTTCGTATCAAAATAATATTCTGGTCCTCTAACAATCATTAGATATTTTTGATCCTGTAAATGATAGTTGTAGAAATATTTCACTATAAAATGCACTTTCTCAATATATATATACACAAAAAAAGTTTAGTTCTCTAACAATCATTAGATCTTTTTGATCGTGTAAATGAAAGTAGTAGAAATATTTCACTATAAATTGAACTTTCTCAATATATATATAAATAAAAAAAGTTTGGTTCTCTAACGATCATTAGATCTTTTTGATCCTGTAAATGAAAGTAATAGAAATATTTCACTATAAATTGAACTTTCTCAATATATATATAAATAAAAAAAGTTTGGTTCTCTAACAATCATTAGATCTTTTTGATCCTGTAAATGAAAGTAGCAGAAATATTTCACTATGAAATGCACTGTCTGAATGTAAAGAAAGAGTCTGATTCTTTAACAATCATTAGATTTTTTTTATCATGTAAATGAAAGTAGTAGAAATATTTCACTATAAAATGCACTTTCTCAATGTATATATATATGCATAAAAAAGTTTGGTTCTCTAACAATCATTAGATCTTTTTGATCCTGTAAATGAAAGTAGTAGAAATATTTCACTATAAAATGCACTTTCTCAATATATATATATACATAAAAAAGTTTGGTTCTCTAACAATCATTAGATCTTTTTGATCCTGTAAATGAAAGTAGTAGAAATATTTCACTATAAAATGCACTTTCTCAATATATATATATACATAAAAAAAGTTTGGTTCTCTAACAATCATTAGATCGTTTTGATCCTGTAAATGAAAGTAGTAGAAATATTTCACTATAAAATGCACTTTCTCAATATATATATATACACATAAAAAAAGTTTGGTTCTCTAACAATCATTAGATCTTTTTGATCCTGTAAATGAAAGTTGTAGAAATATTTCCATATAAAATGCACTTTCTCAATATATATATATACACATAAAAAAAGTTTGGTTCTCTAACAATCATTAGATCTTTTTGATCCTGTAAATGAAAGTAGTAGAAATATTTCACTATAAAATGCACTTTCTCAATATATATATATACATAAAAAAAGTTTGGTTCTCTAACAATCATTAGATCGTTTTGATCCTGTAAATGAAAGTAGTAGAAATATTTCACTATAAAATGCACTTTCTCAATATATATATATACACATAAAAAAAGTTTGGTTCTCTAACAATCATTAGATCTTTTTGATCCTGTAAATGAAAGTTGTAGAAATATTTCCATATAAAATGCACTTTCTCAATATATATATATACACATAAAAAAAGTTTGGTTCTCTAACAATCATTAGATCTTTTTGATCCTGTAAATGAAAGTTGTAGAAATATTTCCATATAAAATGCACTTTCTCAATATATATATATACACATAAAAAAAGTTTGGTTCTCTAACAATCATTAGATCTTTTTGATCCTGTAAATGAAAGTTGTAGAAATATTTCACTATAAAATGCACTTTCTCAATATATATATATACATAAAAAAAGTTTGGTTCTCTAACAATCATTAGATCTTTTTGATCCTGTAAATGAAAGTAGTAGAAACATTTCACTATAAAATGCACTTTCCCAATATAAAGAAAAATGATTCTCTAACAGTCATTAAATCTTTTTCCTCGTGTAAATGAAAGTAGTAGAAATATTTCAGTATGAAATGAGAGCGTCAAAAATGGAAGGAAGTTGACTTACATCCTGTCAGAAGTCATTTCAAGGGAAAACTGAAAATAGTTTCTTCGCTAACTTCCTTGTTGTGAAGACAACTGCTGTACCTTTATTCTTGTTGTGAAGACAACTGCTCTACCTTTATTCTTGTTGTGAAGACAACTGCTGTACCTTTATTCTTGTTGTGAAGACAACTGCTGTACCTTTATTCTTGTTGTGAAAAGATTGGAGACAAAAACATTCTCAGAGTTTAATCATTTTTTGTTTTAAAATGTAAACGATCTTTCTCATTTTTGGCTACTGATCTAAGGGACTGGGTTCGAGCCCCGGGTAAGGCATGGCTGTTTGTGTCGTTTTTCTGCTGAGGTCCTGCCACCCTCTCAGACCTTCTCAGACCTACTATGGCATATAAACTTACAGGCTCCTGTCAGACCTCTGTGGCAAGCAGCTGCTTGAGGGGGTATTTATTTTATTATTATTTTTTTTTGCTTAATTTTAATAACGTCCGCAAATGGAACTAAAAATTAAATTTCGAATGAAAGTGTTTGATTTCTCGCATTGATAAAAGAAACAAACTGATTATCAACTCAGAAAATTTATTGCATGAACAGGTATTATACGTAGTTTTTGTTTCAAATCACATATAAAAAAACTAACAGTTCTTAATACGCTAACATGATAAATAGGTATACCACGATATTATATACTGAGAGACCAATTTATTATGGTTATAACGATATTATATGTATTATATGTATTATATAATAATAGGCATAAATGGTTACACCAGTAGGGGCGGGGGTGGCTCAGTCGGTAGCGCGCCAGGCTCGTAATCTGTAGTTCCCAGGTTCGAGTCCCAGCTGGGTCAGCGTTGAGATTTATCTCCGCAAAATTTCCCGCCCTGCCCACGCTCAGTAGGGGACACCGATGGGCTTGGAAAGGCCGCCGTCCGTCCGATGGGACGTTAAGTCGTGGCCCCGTGTGCGGGAGAGCCATACCCTGTGCACGTTAAAGAACACGCTGGATGGCCTTGACGGGAGGCTACCATCTGTCTCCCAACAGCTGTTCCAGTGGGTCCCCTCCCCCAACCTTCTCTGAGCCTTCGGGGTCCATGTGAACTGGCCATTTAGCCCATGGTGTGCGAAAAAGTGCCGCTCAGAGGTAAAACAACAACCCAACCCGTTACACCAGTACCCTGTGAAGTTGACTACTCCTCAGCAGGGTTGAAGAAAAAGTAAAAAGTGGCTATAGATGACCAAATCAGTAGGCCATACTGAACTGGCAGCCCTCCCCTTCCGAAACAGAATATCTCTTTTGAAAGGTACTAACGGCCTGCACCACGAGAAGGCGAGGTCGGACATTAGGTGCTAGACCTGGCCGATTCTGTGCATCATCACTGGGGATTGGTACACAGCTCTCCTTCCAGTTTATGCCTAGCTACCATTTTACCTACTACAGACGGAAATAATAATGACACAAACTTCTACAATCTCATTTATTTCAGGGAACGTTTCGTCAAAACAGTTATTACTCTATTTCAAATTAATGTTTCGAGAAAATTAATTTTTGGAGACAATATCTTATGACGCAGCATTAGTTGAATTTCTCAGCTACAACAAATCTTTATATATAACTTTCCAAGTCCATTGTTATCCCCCCTACTTGATAGAGGGAAGATCGTGGAACTGATGTCACTCGAACCTGGGAACTGTAGATTGCGATCCTGTCACGCTACCGACTGAGTCACCCACGAAATTCCGAGTACCCATTTACACTAGTACCCTAACTTTAGTGTTAATCGTTTTGTACTGTACTTGGTATTGTAGAATTAATTTCCTTACACACTTGATTGATATTGGCTCCATGTCATTCTCGATGCAAATGTACCAATATTTTTGATAATATGCCGCATAAGGTACTTATTTTTGATAATATGCTGTATAAGATATCAGTGACATTCTTGTACTAATATTCCTTCTTGCATTGATAAATTCAATGCTTCAATCCCATGCTTGATAAATCCCATGCTTCAATATCATGCTTGACAAATCCCATGCTACAGTCTCATGCTTGATAAATCTCATGCTTAAATCCCATGCTTCAATAACATGCTTGATAAATCCCATCCTTAAATCCCATGCTTCAATACCATGCTTGATAAATCCCATGCTTCAATACCATGCTTGAATCTCACACTTCAATCTCATGCTTGATAAACCCCATGCTTCAATCCCATGCTTGATAAATCCCATGCTTCAATACCATGCTCGACAAATCCCATGCTTGATAAATCCCATGCTTCAATACCATGCTCGACAAATCCCATGCTTGAATCCCATACTTAATACCATGCTTGATAAATCCAATGCTTCAATACCATGCTTGATAAATCCCATGCTTCAGTACCATGCTTGAAAAATTCCATGCTTCAATACCATGCTTGATAAATCCCATCCTTAAATCCCATGCTTCAATACCATGCTTGAATCTCACACTTCAATCCCATGCTTGATAAATCCCATCCTTAAATCCCATGCTTCAATACCATGTTTGAATCTCATACTTCAATCCCATGCTTCAATACCATGCTCGATAAATCCCATGCTTCAATACCATGCTCGATAAATCCCATGCTTGAATCCCATACATAATACCATGCTTGATAAATCCAATGCTTCAATACCATGCTTGATAAATCCCATGCTTGAATCTCACACTTCAATACCATGCTTGATAAATCCAATGCTTCAATCCCATGCTTCAATACCATGCTTGATAAGTCTCGTGCTTGATAAATCCCATGCTTGATAAATCCAATGCTTCAATCCCATGCTTGATAAGTCTCGTGCTTGATAAATCCCATGCTTGAATTCCATACTGCAATACCATGCTTGATAAGTCCCATGCTTGAATCCCATACTTCAATATCATGCTTGATAAATCCAATGCTTCAATCCCATGCTCGATAAATCCCATGCTTGAATCCAATGCTTCAATACCATGTTTGATAAATCCCATGCTTGAATCCCATCTTGATAAATCCCATGCTTGAATCCCATACTTGATAAATCCCATGCTTGAATCCCATACTTCAATATCATGCTTGATAAATCCAATGCTTCAATCCCATGCTTGATAAATCCAATGCTTCAATCCCATGCTTGAATTCCATACTTCAATACCATGCTTGATAAATCCAATGCTTGAATCCCATGCTTGAATCCCATACTTCAATACCATACTTGATAAATCCAATGCTTCAATCCCATGCTTGATAAATCCCATGCTTGAATCTCACACTTAAATACTATGCTTGATAAATCTAATGGTTCAATACCATGCTTGATAAGTCCCGTGCTTGATAAATCCCATTCTTGAATCCCATACTCCAATACCATGCTTGATAAATCCAATGCTTCAATCCCATGCTTGAATCCCATACTTCAATACCATGCTTGATAAATCCAATACTTGAATCCCATGCTTGAATCCCATACTTCAATACCATGCTTGATAAATCCAATGCTTCAATCCCATGCTTGATAAATCCCATGCTTGAATCTCACACTTCAATACCATGCTTGATAAATCCAATGCTTCAATACCATGCTTGATAAGTCGCGTGCTTGCTAAATCCCATTCTTGAATCCCATACTTCAATACCATGCTTGATAAGTCCCGTGCTTGATAAATCCCATGCTTGAATCCCATACTTCAACACCATGCTAGATAATAACAATGCTTGAAGTTTTCCGAGTTTCCTCACGATCTTCCCAATAAATAGGAAGTGATTTCTTTAACTTGCAGCGGTAATCACAGAAGTGTTGACTGATTTACAATTAATGAAGCCGAGTCACGCTTTCCGAAGCTTATTCTCGGGTGAGAAACGAGACTCCGATGGTCTTGGAAAGGCCGCCGTCCGTCGGATGGGACGTTAAGCCGTGGGTGTTTGTATAGAAGAGCTTATACACGTTAAAGACAAGGTTGAGAGCTTTAACAGGAAACTTGCATCTGCCTCTAGTAGCTGTTCAGTGTATTTCTTCTCCCAACCATTTCTGAAACCCCTGGGGTTCTTGTGACCTGTTCTTTTAGCTCATTTTGTACCCAAAAGTGACCGTCAGAGGTAGAACATCACAGTCTCAAGAGAGTGGTTCGACTGTGCTGGGTTAAAAAAAAGGATATCTAAAGGCAAGAGGGGCGGGGGTGACTCAGTCGGTAGCGCGCCAGGCTCGTAATCTGTAGTTCACAGGTTCGAGTCCCAGCTGGATCAGCATTCAGATTTATCTCCATAAAACTCCCCGACCTGCCCACGGTCAGTAGGGGAAAGGCCGCCATTTTTCGGATGGTACGTTAAGCCGTGGCCCCGTGTGCGGGAGAGCCATACCCTGTGCACGATAAAGAACACGCTGGATGACTTGACGGGAGGCTACCATCTGTCTCCCAACAGTTGTTCCAGTGGGTCCCTCCCCCAAACTTCTCTGAGCTTTCGGGGTCCTTGTGACTTGGCCATTTAGCCCATGGCGTTGAAAAAAAGTGCCGCTCAGAGGTAAAACAACTCAACGTTAAAGAACGCGCTGGATGGCCTTGACGCTAGGCTACCATCTGTCTATCAACAGCTGTCCCAGTGGGTCCCCTCCCCCAACCTTCCTTGAGCCTTCGGGGTCCTTGTGACCTGGCCATTTAGCCCATGATGTGCAAAAAATTGCCGCTCAGAAGTAAAACAACCCAACGTTAAAGATCACGCTGGAAGGCCTTGACGGGAGGCTACCACCTGTCTCCCAACAGCTGTATCTGTAGTTCCCAGGTTCGAGTCCCAGCTGGGTCAGCGTTGAGATTTATCTCCGCAAAATTCCCCGCCCCGCCCACGGTCAGTAGGGGACACCGATGGGCTTGGAAAGGCCGCCGTCCGTCGGATGGGACGTTAAGCCGTGGCCCCGTGTGCGGGAGAGCCATACCCTGTGCACGTTAAAGAACACGCTGGATGGCCTTGACGGGAGGCTACCATCTGTCTCCCAACAGCTGTTCCAGTGGGTCCCCTCCCCCAACCTTCTCTGAGCCTTCGGGGTCCATGTGACCTGGCCATTTAGCCCATGGTGTGCAAAAAAGTGCCGCTCAGAGGTAAAACAACCCAACCCAACAACCCAACAGCTGTTCCAGTGGGTCCCCTCCCCCAACCTTCCTTGAGCCTACGGGGTCCTTGTGACCTGACCATTTAGCCCATGATGTGCAAAAAAGTGCCGCTCAGAAGTAAAACAACCCAACGTTAAAGATCACGCTGGAAGGCCTTGACGGGAGGCTACCACCTGTCTCCCAACAGCTGTTCCAGTGGGTCACCTCCCCCAACCTTCCTTGAACCTTCGGGGTCCTTGTGACCTGGCCATTTAGCTCATGGTGTGCAAAAAAGTGCCGCTCAGAGGTAAAACAACCCAACCCAAATCTAAAGGCAAGCGATCTTGGTTAGTTGGGTTATTTTACATCTAAGCGGCACTTTTTTTGCACACAGTGGACTAAATGGCCGGGTCACAAGGATCCTAAGGGGTCATAGAAGGTTGGGGAAGAGGATCCACTGGAGCAGTTACTAGGAGATAATGGTGCGCGTCCCTAACCTGGGAACTGCAGATTAGGTTCTTTAGTCGCTATCAACAAAGCTACCGCACAGTATGATGGGTTGGGTTGTTTTACCTCTGAGCGGCACTTTTTTGTACACAATGGGCTAAATGGCCAGGTCACAATGACCCCAAAGGATAAAAGAAGGTTGGGGGAGGGTACTCACTGTAACAACTGTTGGGAGACAGATGGTAGCCTCCCGTCAAGGCCATCCAGCGTGTTCTTTAACGTTGGGTTGTTTTACCTCTGAGCGGCACTTTTTTGCACACCATGTGCTAAATGGCCAGGTCACATGGACCCCGAAGGCTCAGAGAAGGTTGGGGGAGGGGACCCACTGGAACATCTGTTGGCAGACAGATGGTAGCTTCCCGTCAAGGCCATCCAGCGTGTTCTTTAACGTTGGGTTGTTTTACCTCTGAGCGGCACTTTTTTGCACACCATGGGTTAAATGGCCAGGTCACATGGACCCCGAAGGCTCAGAGAAGATTGGGGGAGGAGACCCACTGGAACAGCTGTTGGGAGACAGATGGTAGCCTCCCGTCAAGGCCATCCAGCGTGTTCTTTAACGTTGGGTTGTTTTACCTCTGAGCGGCACTTTTTTGCACACCATGGGCTGAATGGCCAGGTCACATGGACCCCGAAGGCTCAGAGAAGGTTGGGGGAGGAGACCCACTGGAACAGCTGTTGGGAGACAGATGGTAGCCTCCCGTCAAGGCCATCCAGCGTGTTCTTTAACGTGCACAGGGTATGGCTCTCCCGCACACGGCGCCGCGGCTTAACGTCCCATCCGACGGACGGCGGCCTTTCCAAGCCCATTGGTGTCCCCTACTGACCGTGGGCAGGTCGGGGAGTTTTACGTAGATAAATCTCAATGCTGATCCAGCTGGGACTCGAACCTGGGAACTACAGATTACGAGCGTGGCGCGCTACCGACTGAGCCCCCCCCCCCCCCCAGCCCCCCACAGTATGATGATTAAACGCTCTAAGTTAACTGAGTGCGAATAATTAAATGCAAAAGATTCTCACAAACACACCCACGCACATAAAAAAAAAAAAATCACCGATTGATAATTTACACTAAACACCAAAACAAGTGTGAAACGCACCGTGGAGAGAACATCACCAATTAAGTACTCTGCTAATTCGTATCAGTTCCCACGGAAAACCGACCCCTTGGCTGATTAATAAAGGTAGTCGTGACATATCGTGATCAACTGGAGCAGTTCTTTCCCCATTACACGCCAGCTAATCTCTCATTACATCCGAAACTGCAGTAGCACTCTTCAGGTCCGGATGAAAAGATGATACCAATCATAATGCGCACTTGGCTGTGGCGGCACGTGTCCCACCCCACGCGCGAGGAGCCCGAACGTCCCCGGCGCCCGTCCTGAATCGCAACAAAGTTGCCCATGATTTGTGGGTGGAGAACTTCGGGGAGGTAGAGCGAATGCCATATGGCACATGACAGCATTTTCATGAGTCGATTGTGTTGGAAATGGGAACGAAGACTGTTGGGAAGATTTTTGTTTGATTTTAGTGTCCTGGATGCACCAAGAGCTCTGTGGTTGATTAGTACAAACGGTATAAGCCAGTATGTCAACGACCCATTCATAGATTCTAGATTCTGCAGTGCACCTTGCGTTAAGTTAGTTTCCTTCCCCAGGAAGCAAACTTCTGCTAGAGAGTGAGATGTACAGGAAACTAGTGTCCCTCTTGCAGTAGCGCCCTCTGGCCCGCGTGCGTATGCGGTACACTTCCAGGAAGGAGGGTCTAGGGCCACAGGAAGTAACACCGGAGCCGGACTTGATACAATTATTGTGGCAGAACGGTGAACCATTTCCCTAAGTATTCCCAGCGATGTTCGACGGCTCGTCGGCTTATCCTTACGGGCAGGGGTACGGAAATGTTCTTCCGAAGGAAGAGACAGTGGAGGTGCCACTCCAACCCTCAGACGAAGAAGAGAGAGGGGTAATCACCGAAGCCCCGCCCCCGTTGTTCGCCAACGCTAGTGGAAGCGAAGCCGATAGCGGCCAGTTGGGATCGACCACTCCAGAAGTTGATGTTCCTGTATGTTTAGACAGGTCAGTACGATCGGATGTGATCGTAAAATCCGAAATTACAGGATGGACTGGATGTGAATATCGTTGTCTGACCACTTTAAATCAAGCAAGCACTTCGCCGTCCCCTCCGCAAGCGAAAGACGAGGGGATGGGACCGTCGCCGCTGGCTTCGACGAGTCGTTACCTTGGCAACGACTCCCAAACTAGCGATGGCGAAAATTGTGACGAACACATAGCTCCAATTCATGGAAAGTATTCCGGATACAGAAGTCCCGAAAGGAACGTGTATAATTCGGTATTGACATTGAGAGATCCGTATTTGGGTTCGAGTGCCTTCAGTAATATTGGGGGACATTCTCCTCAGTTGTTGTCAGGATCGTACGCAACGGATTTGGTCTCTACAAAAGCGGCAGTCGCACCGCATGAAACTTCTTACACGCCCACTTTATCATTTAACGGGCATCAGGGACATGCAGACATCTACCGGCCTTCGGTTCCTTTGAGACACGGGGACGGTCCTTACGGGATGTCTTACCCTGATAGAGAACAGCAGAGAAGAAATCACGAATATGGTAAGTTTTTATGTATTTTTACAAACAGATTTTAGTAATATATGTTTTCTTAAAAGAGCTATTTCTCAAAAGAGGGACTGTATTATTTTAAAGACGAACCATATTAATGTAAAGGGCTTTGAGTTGGGTTGCTATCCTCTGAGCGGCACTTTTTTGCACACCATGGGCTAAATGGCCAGGTCACAAAGACCCTGAAGGCTCAGAGAATGTTGGGGGAGGGGACCCACTGGAACAGCTATTGGGAGATAGATGGTAGCTTCCCGTCAAGGCCGTCCAGTGTGTTCTTTAACGTTCGGATGCTTTACCTATGAGCGGCATTTTTTGCACACCATGGGCTAAATGGCCAGGTCACATGGATGGTAGTCTCCCATCAAGTCCATCCAGCGTGTTGGGGTCCTAGGTTGGGTTGTTTTACCTCTGAGTGGCACTTTTTTGCACACCATGGGCTAAATGACGAGATCACAAGGACCCCGAAGGCTCAGAGAAGGTTGGGGGAGGGGACCCACTGGAACAGCTATTGGGAAACAGATGGTAGCTTCCCGTCAAGGCCGTCCAGTGTGTTCTTTAACGTTCGGTTGTTTTACCTCTGAGCGGCATTTTTTTGCACACCATGGGCTAAATGGCCAGGTCATAAAGACCCTGAAGGCTCAGAGAATATTGGGGGAGGGGACCCACTGGAACAGCTATTGGGAGACAGATGGTAGCTTCCCGTCAAGGCCGTCCAGTGTGTTCTTTAACGTTGGGTTGTTTTACCTCTGAGCGGCACTTTATTGCACACCATGGGCTAAATGGCCAGGTCACATGGACCCCGAAGGCTCAGAGAAGGTTGGGGAAGGGGACTCACTGGAACAACTGTTGGGAAACAGATGGTAGCCCCGTGAAGGCCATCCAGCGTGTTCTTTAACGTGCACAGGGTATGGCTTTCCCACACACGAGGACACGGCTTAACGTCCCATCCGACGGACGGCAGCCTTTCCAAGCCCATCGGTGTCCCCTACTGACCGTGGGCAGGGCGGGGAATTTTGCGGAGATAAATCTCAACGCTGACCCAGCTGGGACTCGAACCTGGGAACAACAGATTACGAGCCTGCAGCGCTACCGACTGAGCCATCCCCGCCCACAGATTTTTGTAATATATATTTTCTCAAAAGAGGGACTGTACTAATTTAAAGAGGAATCATATTAATGTAGAGGGCGTAATCTAAAGAGGGGGCTAGTAAAGTTAATGGGGCAAAAATTATTAAGTTATGTATATTTCACTCATTTTTCGAAAAAAATTTTTGGACACCTCTAAAATGGAAGGGAAAATATTATAGTGCATTAAAAATCGAGTCTGTAGCCCCCCCCCCCCTAATTTTTTTGACTCAAACGAGTTACTTTACCACTTCACATCATCCTTCACTTCTTTTCTAGATGTGAGACTGTTACTGTATATTATTAACCTATTACTAAACATATCCGCTAAGAGCGGGAATAAACAATTCTGAGTCCGGGACATTTAAAATTTTTAGCCCCCCCCCCCCAACCCCATGTTTTCAGAAACTGAACACCGTGAATAAATAAATAAATAAAAAGCACTGATTTCATATCAATTTTTCTGAGCACGAATAAGATTGTTGTTACTAATTTAGAATTCTGCATAACTGGAAAATTATGTTCATTATATTTAAAATAATGCGAAGTATTAGTGGCAAAAGATCTCTGCCCCCGTTTTTCTTCTAGGGGCCAGGTCCATCATGCCCCCCCCCCCCTTTTTTTTTTCTAGAGGCCAGGGCCATTATGCCCTCCTCTGCCTTTTTTTCTCTAGGGACGCCATATTAATGTAGAGGGCGTAATCTAAAGAGGAGGGGGAGGGGGGGTAGTAAAGATAAATTTCTTTAGATTACGCCCTCTACATTAATATGGTATCAGAGCTTTTTTATTTCAGCATGCCTCCCTCCCCTTTTTCCCTCTAGGGACCAGGGCCATCATGCCCACCTCCCCCCCCACTTCTTTTTTTCAGGGGCCAGGACCATCATGCCCACCCTTTTTTTCCAGGGACCAGGGCCATCATGCCGCCTCCCCCTTTTTTCCCAGGGGCCAGGGCCATCATGCCGCCCCCCCCTTTTTTTTTCAGGGGCCAGGGCCAAAATGCCCCCCCCTCTTTCTTTTCAGGGGCCAGGATCATCATGCCCGCCTCCCCTTTTTTCCCAGGGGCCAGGACCATCATGCCCCCCGCTTTTTTTTCAGGGGCCAGGACCATCATGCTCCCACCTCTTTTTTTTCATGGGCAAGGACCATCTTGCCCGCCTCCCCCTTTTTTCCCAGGGGTCAAGACCATCATTCCCCCCTCTTTTTTTCAGAGGCCAGGACCATCGTGCCCCCTTCCCCTTTTTTCCCAGGGGCCATGACCATCATGCCCGCCTCCCCCTTTTTTCCCAGGGACCAGGACCACCATGCCCCCTCCCCCCCCCCCCCCTATTTCTTTCCAGTGGCCAGGGCCATCATGCCCCCATCCAATCCGTCTTTGCTGGGGAGAAAATGTACGACTTTGTAGTTATTGATGTTTAGTTAGGGGGCCCGGTGAAGAGTGAAGACTGGTCATGACTTAAATTTCAAATCTTCTTTTAAATGCAAAAATAAAGAAGCAAAAAGAAAGGTAAAATAATTATTTTTTATTGTAATTTCAAACTTTTAAGCAACGTTTAGTAATTCATAATATTAAGTATTTTTCGGCTTTTGGATTTTTTTTTTCAGGTATTCTTTCTCATTAATGCGTTGAGTTGTTTATCTCTGAGCGGCACTTTCTTTTGCGCATGGTAGTCTAAATGTCCAGGTCACAAGAACCCCGAGGGCTCAGAGAAGTTTGGGGGAGACTATCCACGGTGTGGTAGAATGGTACTACAGTCGCTCAAAAAAGTATCCAAACACTATGGTTGATTACAGAATTCAGAAAAAATCTCTGGCAACGATTTTTTCTAGAAATTAGTGATCGGGCAACCATCGTAATTTCACTAATTTTTTTAGAAATTAGTGATCTGGTAACCTTCGTGATTTCATTAATTTTTTTAGAAATTAGTAATCTGGTAACCTTAGTGATTTCATTAATTTTTTTTAGAAATTAGTGATCTGGTAACTTTCGTAATTTCATTAATTTTTTTTAGAAATTAGTGATCTGGTAACCTTCCTAATTTCATTAATTTTTTTAGAAATTAGTGATCTGGTAACCTTCGTGATTTCATTAATTTTTTTAGAAATTAGTAATCTGGTAACCTTCGTGATTTCATTAATTTTTTTTAGAAATTAGTGATCTGGTAACTTTCGTAATTTCATTAATTTTTTTTAGAAATTAGTGATCTGGTAACTTTCCTAATTTCATTAATTTTTTTAGAAATTAGTGATCTGGTAACCTTCGTGATTTCATTAATTTTTTTAGAAATTAGTAATCTGGTAACCTTCGTGATTTCATTAATTTTTTTTAGAAATTAGTGATCTGGTAACCTTCGTAATTTAATTAATTTTTTTTAGAAATTAGTGATCTGGTAACCTACCTAATTTCATTAATTTCTTTAGAAATTAGTGATATGGCAACCTTCGTGATTTCATTAATTTTTTTAGAAATTAATGATCTGGTAACCTTCGTGATTTCACTAATTTTTTTTAGAATTAGTGATATAGCAACCTTCGTGTACAGTACACGAAGGTTGCCAGATCCCTAATTTCTAAAAAAAATCGTTGCCAGATATCATCTCTCAATAATTGTATTCGCAATAATCAACTCTTTGTCCTGTCATCTCAATAGCGGAATTGACAATAATCAACCTTTTGTACTGTTCTCTCATTAATGGAATTTGCAATAATCAACTCTTTGTCCTGTTGTCTTAACAATAGTGTCGGCAATAGCCTAGTCTTTGTCCTGTTCTCTCAATAATGTAATTGAAAATAATCAACTCTTTCTCTTGTTCTATCAATAATGTAATTGACAATAATAAACTCTTTCTCTTGTGCTCTAAATAATGGAATTGACAATAATCAACTCTTTCTCTTGTGCTCTCAATAATGAAATTGACAATAATCAACTCTTTCTCTTGTTCTCTCAATAATGGAATTGACAATAATCAACTCTTTCTCTTGTTCTCTCAATAATGGAATTGACAATAATAAACTCTTTCTCTTCATCTCTCAATAATGTAATTGACAATAATAAACTCTTTCTCTTGTTCTCTCAATAATGTAATTGACAATAATAAACTCTTTCTGTTGTTCTCTGAATAATGGAATTGACAATAATAAACTCTTTCTCTTGTTCTCTCAATAATGGAATTGACAATAATCAACTCTTTCTCTTGTGCTCTCAATAATGAAATTGACAATAATCAACTCTTTCTCTTGTTCTCTCAACAATGGAATTGACAATAATCAACTCTTTCTCTTGTGCTCTCAATAATGGAATTGACAATAATCAACTCTTTCTCTTGTGCTCTCAATAATGAAATTGACAATAATCAACTCTTTCTCTTGTTCTCTCAATAATGGAATTGACAATAATCAACTCTTTCTCTTGTTCTCACAATAATGGAATTGACAAAAAATAAATTCTTCGTCCTGTTCTATGAATAATGGAATTGACAATAATCAACTCTTTCTCTTCATCTCTCAATAATGTAATTGACAATAATCAACTGTTTCTCTTGTTCTCTCAATAATGGAATTGACAAAAAATAAATTCTTTGTCCTGTTCTCTGAATAATGGAATTGACAATAATCAACTCTTTCTCTTGTTCTCTCAATAATGTAATTGACAATAATCAGCTCTTTCTCTTGTTCTCTCAATAATGGAATTGACAATAACAAACTCTTTCTCTTGTGCTCTCAATAATGGAATTGACAATAATCAACTCTTTCTCTTGTTCTCTCAATAATGGAATTGACAATAATCAACTCTTTCTCTTGTGCTCTCAATAATGGAATTGACAATAACAAACTCTTTCTCTTGTGCTCTCAATAATGGAATTGACAATAATCAACTCTTTCTCTTGTTCTCTCAATAATGGAATTGACAATAATCAACTCTTTCTCTTGTGCTCTCAATAATGGAATTGACAATAACAAACTCTTTCTCTTGTGCTCTCAATAATGGAATTGACAATAATCAACTCTTTGTCTTGTTCTCTCAATAATGGAATTGACAATAATAAACTCTTTCTCTTGTTCTCTCAATAATGGAATTGACAATAATTAACTCTTTCTCTTGTGCTCTCAATAATGGAATTGACAATAATAAACTCTTTCTCTTGTTCTCTGAATAATGGAATTGACCATAATCAACTCTTTCTCTTGTTCTATGAATAATGGAATTGACCATAATCAAATCTTTCTCTTGTTCTCTCAATAATGGAATTGACCATAATCAACTCTTACTCTTGTTCTCTCAATAATGGAATTGACAATAATCAACTCTTTCTCTTGTTCTCTCAATAATGGAATTGACAATAATCAACTCTTTCTCTTGTGCTCTCAATAATGGAATAGACAAAATATAAATTCTTCATCCTGTTCTCTGAATAATGGAATTGACAATAATCAACTCTTTCTCTTGTTCTCTGAATAATGGAATTGACAATAATAAACTCTTTCTCTTGTTCTCTGAATAATGGAATCGACAATAATAAACTCTTTTCTCTTGTTCTCTCAATAACGGAATTGACAAAAAATAAATTCTTCGTCCTGTTCTCTGAATAATGGAATTGACAATAATCAACTCTTTCTCTTCATCTCTCAATAATGTAATTGACAATAATCAACTGTTTCTCTTGTTCTCTCAATAATGGAATTGACAATAACAAACTCTTTCTCTTGTGCTCTCAATAATGGAATTGACAATAATCAACTCTTTCTCTTGTTCTCTGAATAATGGAATCGACAATAATAAACTCTTTTCTCTTGTTCTCTCAATAACGGAATTGACAAAAAATAAATTCTTCGTCCTGTTCTCTGAATAATGGAATTGACAATAATCAACTCTTTCTCTTCATCTCTCAATAATGTAATTGACAATAATCAGCTCTTTCTCTTGTTCTCTCAATAATGGAATTCACAATAACATAATGGAATTGACAATAATCAGCTCTTCTCTTGTTCTCTCAATAATGGAATTACAATCAACTTTCTTCAATATGAATTGACAATAATCAACTCTTTCTCTTGTTCTCTCATATGGAATTGGAATTGACAAATATATTCATCCTGTTCTCTGAATAATGGAATTGACAATAATCAACTCTTTCTCTTGTTCTCTCAATAATGGAATTGACAATAATCTACTCTTTCTCTTGTGCTCTCAATAATGGAATTGACAATAATCAACTCTTTCTCTTGTTCTCTCAATAATGGAATTGACAATAACAAACTCTTTCTCTTGTGCTCTCAATAATGGAATTGACAATAATCAACTCTTTCTCTTGTTCTCTCAATAATGGAATTGACAATAATTAATTCTTTCTCTTGTGCTCTCAATAATGGAATTGACAATAATAAACTCTTTCTCTTGTTCTCTGAATAATGGAATTGACCATAATCAACTCTTTCTCTTGTTCTCTGAATAATGGAATTGACCATAATCAAATCTTTCTCTTGTTCTCTCAATAATGGAATTGACCATAATCAACTCTTTCTCTTGTTCTCTCAATAATGGAATTGACAATAATCAACTCTTTCTCTTGTTCTCTCAATAATGGAATTGACAATAATCAACTCTTTCTCTTGTGCTCTCAATAATGGAATTGACAAAATATAAATTCTTCATCCTGTTCTCTGAATAATGGAATTGACAATAATAAACTCTTTCTCTTGTTCTCTGAATAATGGAATTGACAATAATAAACTCTTTCTCTTGTTCTCTGAATAATGGAATCGACAATAATAAACTCTTTCTCTTGTTCTCTCAATAATGGAATTGACAATAATAAACTCTTTCTCTTGTTCTCTCAATAATGGAATTGACAAAAAATAAATTCTTCGTTCTGTTCTCGGAATAATGGAATTGACAATAATAAACTCTTTCTCTTCATCTCTCAATAATGTAATTGACAATAATCAACTCTTTCTCTTGTGCTCTCAATAATGGAATTGACAATAATCAACTCTTTCTCTTGTTCTCTCAATAATGGAATTGACAATAATCAACTCTTTCTCTTGTGCTCTCAATAATGGAATTGAGAATAATCAACTCTTTCTCTTGTTCTCTCAATAGTGGGATTGACAATAACAAACTCTTTCTCGGGTGCTCTCAATAATGGAATTGACAATAATCAACTCTTTCTCTTGTTCTCTCAATAATGGAATTGACAATAATTAACTCTTTCTCTTGTGCTCTCAATAATGGAATTGACAATAATAAACTCTTTCTCTTGTTCTCTGAATAATGGAATTGACCATAATCAACTCTTTCTCTTGTTCTCTGAATAATGGAATTGACAATAATGAAATCTTTCTCATGTTCTCTGAATAATGGAATTGACAATAATCAACTCTTTCTCTTGTTCTCTGAATAATGGAATTGACAATAATAAACTCTTTCTCTTGTTCTCTGAATAATGGAATTGACAATAAGCAACTCTTTCTCTTGTGCTCTCAATAATGGAATTGACAATAATAAACTCTTTCTCTTGTTCTCTGAATAATGGAATTGACCATAATCAACTCTTTCTCTTGTTCTCTGAATAATGGAATTGACAATAATGAAATCTTTCTCATGTTCTCTGAATAATGGAATTGACAATAATCAACTCTTTCTCTTGTTCTCTGAATAATGGAATTGACAATAAGCAACTCTTTCTCTTGTGCTCTCAATAATGGAATTGACAAAATATAAATTCTTCATCCTGTTCTCTGAATAATGGAATTGACAATAATGAACTCTTTCTCTTGTTCTCTGAATAATGGAATTCACAATAATAAACTCTTTCTCTTGTTCTCTGAATAATGGAATCGACAATAATAAACTCTTTCTCTTGTTCTCTCAATAATGGAATTGACAATAATAAACTCTTTCTCTTGTTCTCCCAATAATGGATTTGACAAAAAATAAATTCTTCGTCCTGTTCTCTGAATAATGGAATTGACAATAATCAACTCTTTCTCTTCATCTCTCAATAATGTAATTGACAATAATCAACTGTTTCTCTTGTTCTCTCAATAATGGAATTGACAAAAAATAAATTCTTTGTCCTGTTCTCTGAATAATGGAATTGACAATAATCAACTCTTTCTCTTGTTCTCTGAATAATGGAATTGACAATAATAAACTCTTTCTCTTGTTCTCTCAATAATGGAATTGACAATAATAAACTCTTTTCTCTTTTTCTCTCAATAACGGAATTGACAAAAAATAAATTCTTCGTCCTGTTCTCTGAATAATGGAATTGACAATAATCAACTCTTTCTCTTCATCTCTCAATAATGGAATTGACAATAATCAGCTCTTTCTCTTGTTCTCTCAATAATGGAATTGACAATAACAAACGCTTTCTCTTGTGCTCTCAAAAATGGAATTGACAATAATCAACTCTTTCTCTTGTTCTCTCAATAATGGAATTGACAATAATCAACTCTTTCTCTTGTGCTCTCAATAATGGAATTGACAATAATCAACTCTTTCTCTTGTTCTCTCAATAATGGAATTGACAAAAATATATTCTTTGTCCTTTTCTCTGAATAATGGAATTGACAATAATAAACTCTTTCTCTTGTGCTCTCAATAATGGAATTGACAATAATCAACTCTTTCTGTTGTTCTCTGAATAATGGAATTGACAATAATCAAATCTTTCCCTTGTTCTCTCAATAATGGAATTGACAATAATAAACTCTTTCTCTTGTTCTCTCAATAATGGAATTGACAATAGTCAACTCTTTCTCTTGTTCTCTCAATAATGGAATTGACAAAAATATATTCTTTGTCCTTTTCTCTGAATAATGGAATTGACAATAATAAACTCTTTCTCTTGTGCTCTCAATAATGGAATTGACAATAATCAACTCTTTCTGTTGTTCTCTGAATAATGGAATTGACAATAATCAAATCTTTCCCTTGTTCTCTCAATAATGGAATTGACAATAATAAACTCTTTCTCTTGTTCTCTCAATAATGGAATTGACAATAGTCAACTCTTTCTCTTGTTCTCTCAATAATGGAATTGACAAAAATATATTCTTTGTCCTTTTCTCTGAATAATGGAATTGACAATAATAAACTCTTTCTCTTGTGCTCTCAATAATGGAATTGACAATAATCAACTCTTTCTCTTGTTCTCTGAATAATGGAATTGACAATAATCAACTCTTTGTCTTGTTCTCTGAATAATGGAATTGACAATAATCAACTCTTTCCCTTGTTCTCTCAATAATGGAATTGACAATAATAAACTCTTTCTCTTGTTCTCTCAATAATGGAATCGACAATAATGAACTCTTTCTCTTGTTCTCTCAATAATGGAATTGACAATAATAAACTCTTTCTCTTGTTCTCTCAATAATGGAATTGAAAATAATCAACTCTTTCTGTTGTTCTCTGAATAGTGGAATTGACAATAATCAACTCTTTCTCTTGTTCTCTCAATAATGGAATTGACAATAATAAACTCTTTCTCTTGTTCTCTCAATAATGGAATTGACAATAACAAACTCTTTCTCTTGTGCTCTCAATAATGGAATTGACAATAATCAACTCTTTCTCTTGTTCTCTCAATAATGGAATTGACAATAATCAACTCTTTCTCTTGTGCTCTCAATAATGGAATTGACAATGATCAACTCTTTCTCTTGTTCTCTCAATAATGGAATTGACAATAATCAACGCTTTCTTTTGTTCTCTGAATAATGGAATTGACAATAATCAACTCTCTCTTGTGCTCTCAATAATGGAATTGACAATAATGAACTCTTTCTCTTGTTCTCTCAATAATGGAATTGACAATAATCAACTCTTTCTCTTGTTCTCTCAATAATGGAATTGACAATAATCAACGCTTTCTTTTGTTCTCTGAATAATGGAATTGACAATAATCAACTCTCTCTTGTGCTCTCAATAATGGAATTGACAATAATGAACTCTTTCTCTTGTTCTCTCAATAATGGAATTGACAATAATCAACTCTTTCTCTTGTTCTCTGAATAATGGAATTGACCATAATCAACTCTTTCTCTTGTTCTCTGAATAATGGAATTGACAATAATGAAATCTTTCTCATGTTCTCTGAATAATGGAATTGACAATAATCAACTCTTTCTCTTGTTCTCTGAATAATGGAATTGACAATAAGCAACTCTTTCTCTTGTGCTCTCAATAATGGAATTGACAAAATATAAATTCTTCATCCTGTTCTCTGAATAATGGAATTGACAATAATGAACTCTTTCTCTTGTTCTCTGAATAATGGAATTCACAATAATAAACTCTTTCTCTTGTTCTCTGAATAATGGAATCGACAATAATAAACTCTTTCTCTTGTTCTCTCAATAATGGAATTGACAATAATAAACTCTTTCTCTTGTTCTCCCAATAATGGATTTGACAAAAAATAAATTCTTCGTCCTGTTCTCTGAATAATGGAATTGACAATAATCAACTCTTTCTCTTCATCTCTCAATAATGTAATTGACAATAATCAACTGTTTCTCTTGTTCTCTCAATAATGGAATTGACAAAAAATAAATTCTTTGTCCTGTTCTCTGAATAATGGAATTGACAATAATCAACTCTTTCTCTTGTTCTCTGAATAATGGAATTGACAATAATAAACTCTTTCTCTTGTTCTCTCAATAATGGAATTGACAATAATAAACTCTTTTCTCTTTTTCTCTCAATAACGGAATTGACAAAAAATAAATTCTTCGTCCTGTTCTCTGAATAATGGAATTGACAATAATCAACTCTTTCTCTTCATCTCTCAATAATGGAATTGACAATAATCAGCTCTTTCTCTTGTTCTCTCAATAATGGAATTGACAATAACAAACGCTTTCTCTTGTGCTCTCAAAAATGGAATTGACAATAATCAACTCTTTCTCTTGTTCTCTCAATAATGGAATTGACAATAATCAACTCTTTCTCTTGTGCTCTCAATAATGGAATTGACAATAATCAACTCTTTCTCTTGTTCTCTCAATAATGGAATTGACAAAAATATATTCTTTGTCCTTTTCTCTGAATAATGGAATTGACAATAATAAACTCTTTCTCTTGTGCTCTCAATAATGGAATTGACAATAATCAACTCTTTCTGTTGTTCTCTGAATAATGGAATTGACAATAATCAAATCTTTCCCTTGTTCTCTCAATAATGGAATTGACAATAATAAACTCTTTCTCTTGTTCTCTCAATAATGGAATTGACAATAGTCAACTCTTTCTCTTGTTCTCTCAATAATGGAATTGACAAAAATATATTCTTTGTCCTTTTCTCTGAATAATGGAATTGACAATAATAAACTCTTTCTCTTGTGCTCTCAATAATGGAATTGACAATAATCAACTCTTTCTGTTGTTCTCTGAATAATGGAATTGACAATAATCAAATCTTTCCCTTGTTCTCTCAATAATGGAATTGACAATAATAAACTCTTTCTCTTGTTCTCTCAATAATGGAATTGACAATAGTCAACTCTTTCTCTTGTTCTCTCAATAATGGAATTGACAAAAATATATTCTTTGTCCTTTTCTCTGAATAATGGAATTGACAATAATAAACTCTTTCTCTTGTGCTCTCAATAATGGAATTGACAATAATCAACTCTTTCTCTTGTTCTCTGAATAATGGAATTGACAATAATCAACTCTTTGTCTTGTTCTCTGAATAATGGAATTGACAATAATCAACTCTTTCCCTTGTTCTCTCAATAATGGAATTGACAATAATAAACTCTTTCTCTTGTTCTCTCAATAATGGAATCGACAATAATGAACTCTTTCTCTTGTTCTCTCAATAATGGAATTGACAATAATAAACTCTTTCTCTTGTTCTCTCAATAATGGAATTGAAAATAATCAACTCTTTCTGTTGTTCTCTGAATAGTGGAATTGACAATAATCAACTCTTTCTCTTGTTCTCTCAATAATGGAATTGACAATAATAAACTCTTTCTCTTGTTCTCTCAATAATGGAATTGACAATAACAAACTCTTTCTCTTGTGCTCTCAATAATGGAATTGACAATAATCAACTCTTTCTCTTGTTCTCTCAATAATGGAATTGACAATAATCAACTCTTTCTCTTGTGCTCTCAATAATGGAATTGACAATGATCAACTCTTTCTCTTGTTCTCTCAATAATGGAATTGACAATAATCAACGCTTTCTTTTGTTCTCTGAATAATGGAATTGACAATAATCAACTCTCTCTTGTGCTCTCAATAATGGAATTGACAATAATGAACTCTTTCTCTTGTTCTCTCAATAATGGAATTGACAATAATCAACTCTTTCTCTTGTTCTCTCAATAATGGAATTGACAATAATCAACGCTTTCTTTTGTTCTCTGAATAATGGAATTGACAATAATCAACTCTCTCTTGTGCTCTCAATAATGGAATTGACAATAATGAACTCTTTCTCTTGTTCTCTCAATAATGGAATTGACAATAATCAACTCTTTCTCTTGTTCTCTGAATAATGGAATTGACCATAATCAACTCTTTCTCTTGTTCTCTGAATAATGGAATTGACAATAATGAAATCTTTCTCATGTTCTCTGAATAATGGAATTGACAATAATCAACTCTTTCTCTTGTTCTCTGAATAATGGAATTGACAATAAGCAACTCTTTCTCTTGTGCTCTCAATAATGGAATTGACAAAATATAAATTCTTCATCCTGTTCTCTGAATAATGGAATTGACAATAATGAACTCTTTCTCTTGTTCTCTGAATAATGGAATTCACAATAATAAACTCTTTCTCTTGTTCTCTGAATAATGGAATCGACAATAATAAACTCTTTCTCTTGTTCTCTCAATAATGGAATTGACAATAATAAACTCTTTCTCTTGTTCTCCCAATAATGGATTTGACAAAAAATAAATTCTTCGTCCTGTTCTCTGAATAATGGAATTGACAATAATCAACTCTTTCTCTTCATCTCTCAATAATGTAATTGACAATAATCAACTGTTTCTCTTGTTCTCTCAATAATGGAATTGACAAAAAATAAATTCTTTGTCCTGTTCTCTGAATAATGGAATTGACAATAATCAACTCTTTCTCTTGTTCTCTGAATAATGGAATTGACAATAATAAACTCTTTCTCTTGTTCTCTCAATAATGGAATTGACAATAATAAACTCTTTTCTCTTTTTCTCTCAATAACGGAATTGACAAAAAATAAATTCTTCGTCCTGTTCTCTGAATAATGGAATTGACAATAATCAACTCTTTCTCTTCATCTCTCAATAATGGAATTGACAATAATCAGCTCTTTCTCTTGTTCTCTCAATAATGGAATTGACAATAACAAACGCTTTCTCTTGTGCTCTCAAAAATGGAATTGACAATAATCAACTCTTTCTCTTGTTCTCTCAATAATGGAATTGACAATAATCAACTCTTTCTCTTGTGCTCTCAATAATGGAATTGACAATAATCAACTCTTTCTCTTGTTCTCTCAATAATGGAATTGACAAAAATATATTCTTTGTCCTTTTCTCTGAATAATGGAATTGACAATAATAAACTCTTTCTCTTGTGCTCTCAATAATGGAATTGACAATAATCAACTCTTTCTGTTGTTCTCTGAATAATGGAATTGACAATAATCAAATCTTTCCCTTGTTCTCTCAATAATGGAATTGACAATAATAAACTCTTTCTCTTGTTCTCTCAATAATGGAATTGACAATAGTCAACTCTTTCTCTTGTTCTCTCAATAATGGAATTGACAAAAATATATTCTTTGTCCTTTTCTCTGAATAATGGAATTGACAATAATAAACTCTTTCTCTTGTGCTCTCAATAATGGAATTGACAATAATCAACTCTTTCTGTTGTTCTCTGAATAATGGAATTGACAATAATCAAATCTTTCCCTTGTTCTCTCAATAATGGAATTGACAATAATAAACTCTTTCTCTTGTTCTCTCAATAATGGAATTGACAATAGTCAACTCTTTCTCTTGTTCTCTCAATAATGGAATTGACAAAAATATATTCTTTGTCCTTTTCTCTGAATAATGGAATTGACAATAATAAACTCTTTCTCTTGTGCTCTCAATAATGGAATTGACAATAATCAACTCTTTCTCTTGTTCTCTGAATAATGGAATTGACAATAATCAACTCTTTGTCTTGTTCTCTGAATAATGGAATTGACAATAATCAACTCTTTCCCTTGTTCTCTCAATAATGGAATTGACAATAATAAACTCTTTCTCTTGTTCTCTCAATAATGGAATCGACAATAATGAACTCTTTCTCTTGTTCTCTCAATAATGGAATTGACAATAATAAACTCTTTCTCTTGTTCTCTCAATAATGGAATTGAAAATAATCAACTCTTTCTGTTGTTCTCTGAATAGTGGAATTGACAATAATCAACTCTTTCTCTTGTTCTCTCAATAATGGAATTGACAATAATAAACTCTTTCTCTTGTTCTCTCAATAATGGAATTGACAATAACAAACTCTTTCTCTTGTGCTCTCAATAATGGAATTGACAATAATCAACTCTTTCTCTTGTTCTCTCAATAATGGAATTGACAATAATCAACTCTTTCTCTTGTGCTCTCAATAATGGAATTGACAATGATCAACTCTTTCTCTTGTTCTCTCAATAATGGAATTGACAATAATCAACGCTTTCTTTTGTTCTCTGAATAATGGAATTGACAATAATCAACTCTCTCTTGTGCTCTCAATAATGGAATTGACAATAATGAACTCTTTCTCTTGTTCTCTCAATAATGGAATTGACAATAATCAACTCTTTCTCTTGTTCTCTCAATAATGGAATTGACAATAATCAACGCTTTCTTTTGTTCTCTGAATAATGGAATTGACAATAATCAACTCTCTCTTGTGCTCTCAATAATGGAATTGACAATAATGAACTCTTTCTCTTGTTCTCTCAATAATGGAATTGACAATAATCAACTCTTTCTCTTGTTCTCTCAATAATGGAATTGACAATAATAAACTCTTTCTCTTGTTCTCTCAATAATGGAATTGACAATAACAAACTCTTTCTCTTGTGCTCTCAATAATGGAATTGACAATAATCAACTCTTTCTCTTGTTCTCTCAATAATGGAATTGACAATAATCAACTCTTTCTCTTGTGCTCTCAATAGTGGAATTGACAATAATCAACTCTTTCTCTTGTTCTCTCAATAATGGAATTGACAATAATAAACTCTTTCTCTTGTTCTCTCAATAATGGAATTGACAATAATCAAATCTTTCTCTTGTTCTCTCAATAATGGAATTGACAAAAGTAAATTCCTTGACCTGTTCTCACAATAATGGAATTGACAATAATCAACTCTCTGCGCTCTTCTCTCAATAATTTTGTTCTTACAGGAACAGCATCTTTTTCCGAGAAGGAAGCCAATCGGCAGCCGTAGTTTCCCGACAAACATCCGCCTAGCTTTCCCCCTACTTCCTCTGCAGGTTGCTTGATAAAGAGGCTCTCGTGCAGGCACATGCACAATTCGTGACTGATTCTCTTCAGTGATTGAACAACGTTGGAGATTGAAATGTCAAAAGTTTAATTTCACTCCATTGAACCCCTTGTGGTGGAATAATTTTTTTTACAAAAAAAGCAAGTTGAGAAAAAGACACTAAAGAAAAAAAAAATCTAGGGTTGGGTTGTTTTAGCTCTGAGGGGCACTTTTTTGCGCACCATGGGCTAAATGGCCAGGTCACATGGACCCCGAAGGCTCAGAGAAGGTTGGGGGAGGTGACCCACTGGAACAGCTGTTGGGAGACAAATGGTAGCCTCCCGTCAAGGCCATCCAGCGTGTTCTTTAACGTTGGGTTGTTTTACCTCTGAGCGGCACTTTTTTGCGCACCATGGGCTAAATGGCCAGGTCACATGGACCCCGAAGGCTCAGAGAAGGTTGGGGGAGGTGACCCACTGGAACAGCTGTTGGGAGACAAATGGTAGCCTCCCGTCAAGGCCATCCAGCGTGTTCTTTAACGTTGGGTTGTTTTACCTCTGAGCGGCACTTTTTTGCACACCATGGGTTAAATGGCCAGGTCACATGGACCCCGAAGGCTCAGAGAAGGTTGGGGGAGGGGACCCACTGGAACAGCTGTTGGGAGACAGATGGTAGCCTCCCGTCAAGGCCATCCAGCGTGTTCTTTAACGTTGGTTTGTTTTACCTCTGAGCGGCACTTTTTTGCACACCATGGGCTAAATGGCCAGGTCACATGGACCCCGAAGGCTCAGAGAAGGTTGGGGGAGGGGACCCACTGGAACAGCTGTTGGGAGACAGATGGTAGCCTCCTGTCAATGCCATCTAGCGTGTTCTTTAACGTGCACAGGTTATCGCTCTCCCACACACGGGGCCACGGCTTAACGTCCCTCCGAAGGACGGCGGCCTTTCCAAGCCCATCGGTGTCCCTTACTGACCGTGGGCAGGGGGGGGGGAATTTTGTGAAGATAAATCTAAACGCTGACCCAGCTGGGACTCGAACCTTGGAACTACAGATTGCGAGCCTGGCGCGCTACCGACTGAGCCACACCCGCCCCTGAAACACACTGAGCCAGCCAGGATAAAAAAAAATCTAGGAGATTAACATATCACCTGTGACGCATAGAAAAAGCTCGTTTTCAAAGAGAATTAAGTTTTTTATTTCCGGTTTTACCACTTTTTAAAAGTAGAAATTCGAATTGATGGGGGGCGGGGGTGGCTCAGTCGGTAGCGCGCCAGGCTCGTAATCTGTAGTTCCCAGGTTCGAGTCCCAGCTGGGTCAGCGTTGAGATTTATCTCCGCAAAATTCCCCGCCCTGCTCACGGTCAGTAGGGGACACCGATGGGCTTGGAAAGGCCGCCGTCCGTCGGATGGTACGTTAAGCCGTGGCCCCGTGTGTGGGAGAGCCATACCCTGTGCACGTTAAAGAACACGCTGGATGGCCTTGACGGGAGGCTACCATCTGTCTCCCAACAGCTGTTCCAGTGGGTCCCCTCCCCCAACCTTCTCTGAGAGGGGCGGGGGTAGCTCAGTCGGTAGCGCGCCAGGCTCGTAATCTGTAGTTCCCAGGTTCGAGTCCCAGCTGGGACAGCGTTGAGATTTATCTCCGCAAAATTCCCCGCCCTGCCCACGGTCAGTAGGGGACACCGATGGGCTTAGAAAGACCGCATCCATCGGATGGGACGTTAAGCCGTGGTCCCGTGTGCGGAAGAACCATACCCTATGCACGTTAAAGAACACGCTGGATGGCCTTGACGGGAGGCTACCATCTGTCTCCCAACAGTTGTTCCAGTGGGTTCCCTCCCCCAAACTTCTCTGAACCTTCGGAGTCCATGTGACCTGTCCATTAAGCCCATGGTGGGCAAAAAAATGCCGCTCAGAGGTAAAACAACCCAACGTTAAAGAACACGCTGGATGGCCTTGACGGGAGGCTACCATCTGTCTCCCAACAGCTGTTCCAGTAGGTTTCCTCCCCCAACCTTCTCTGAGCCTTCGGGGTCCATGTAACGTGGCCATTTAGCCTATGGTGTGCAAAAAAGTGCCGCTCAGAGGTAAAACAACCCAACGTTAAAGAACACGCTGGATGGCCTTGACGGGAGGCTACCATCTCTACCAGTGGGTCCCCTCCACCAACTTTCTCTGAGCCTTCGGGGTCCTTGTGACCTGGCCATTTAGCCAATGGTATGCAAAAAAAATGCCGCTCAGAGGTAAAACAACCCGTTAACGAACACGCTGGATGGCCCTGACGGGATGCTACCATCTGTTTCCCAGAGGGTCGCCTCCCCCAACCTTCTCTGAGCCTTCGGGATCCTTGTGACCTATTCATTTTAGCCCATGGTGTGCAAAAAAGTGCCGCTCAGACGTAAAATAACCCAACGTTAAAGAACACGCTGGATGGCCTTGACGGGATGCTACTATCTGTTTCCCAGAGGGTCGCCTCACCCAACCTTTTCTGAGCCTTCGGGGTCCTTGTGACCTAGCCATTTTAGCCCATGGTGTGCAAAAAAGTGCCGCTCAGAGGTAAAACAACGCAACCTTAGAGAGAAAAAACGAAGAACTTTTAAAAATGGCTATTTTGTCCTTTTAAGTTATTACTCATTACAACAGTCTAATTGCTGGTGATAGCAGCGTTTTATGTTAATGTCGCGTGTCATTGTGCTTTGCTTCGCGTGGCATCATTTACTGCACGTGGGAAAGCACGATTAGGAGCGTGGGTCACGCAACGGTCACAAATAATAGGATGACATGAATTGTGTTCGGGGTTCTCTTGCATCGGGTGATTATTTTACTCCTTTCATGGTTAAATACTTCGGAGTTGGAAGTGATAAAGTGGGAAGTGAACGAGATCTTTACTTAATCACTGGAAGTATAGAGGTCCAACATTTCCCATAGGATCTATGTACTTTTGTATTAATTACCACGTATTAGTACACTTTTATTGTAGGGGCGGGGGCGGCTCAGTCGGTAGCGTGCCAGGCTCGTAATCTGTAGTTCCCAGGTTCGAGTCCCTGCTGGGTCACCGTTGAGGTTTATCTCCGCAAAACTCTCCGCCCTGCCCACGGTCAGTAGGGAACACCGATGGGCTCTGGAAAGGCCGCCGTCCGTCGGATGGGACGTTAAGCCGTGGATCCGTGTGCGGGAGAGCCATACTCTGCGCACGTTAAAGAACACGCTGGATGGCCTTGATGGGAGGCTACCATCTGTCTCCCAACAGATGTTCCAGTGGGTCCCCTCCCCCAACCTTTTCTGAGCCTTCGGGGTCCATGTGACCTGGCCATTTAGCCCATGGTGTGCAAAAAAATACCGCTCAGAGGTAAAACAACCCATCATTAAAAACACTCTGAATGGTCTTGACGGGAGGCTACCATCTGTCTCCCAACAGCTGTTCCAGTGGGTCCCTTCCCCCAACCTTCTCTGCGCCTTCGGGGTCCTTGTGAAATGGCCATTTAGGCCATTGTGTACAAAAAAGTGCCGCTGAGAGGTAAAACAACCCAACGTTAAAGAACACGCTGGATGGCCTTGACGGAAGGCTACCATCTGTCTCCCAACATCTGTTCCAGTGGGTCTCCTCCCCCAACATTCTCTGAGCCTTCGGGGTCCGTGTGACCTGGCCATTTAGCCCATGGTGTGCAAAAAAGTGCCGGTCAGAGGTAAAACAACCGAAAGTTAAAGAACACGCTGGATGGTCTTGACGGGAGGCTACCATCTGTCTCCCAGCAGCTAGCTATTCCAGTGGGTCCCCTCCCCCAACCTTCTCTGAGCCTTCGGGGTCCTTGTGACCTGGCCATTTAGCCCATGGTGTACAAAAAAAAAAGTGCCACTCAGAGGTAAAACAACCCAACCTCACGAACTGAATATGGATTAAAACCGAATTGGAATTAATGTATAATATTTTGCCGGGACTACTCGATGACTGGATCTGAGCATTGAGATTTTTTTCAGGAACATCTAGACATAATAAGAAATCGAGATCCTTTGCCTCGAACTGCGCAGTTGTTTGGCTACGTCATAATCACGTGTGAACCTTGGCGGCAAATGGTCCGCATCCAGCAGAAGAAATGGCAGCAAACAAAAATGTTTTATCGGAGCGTTTGGCCACTTGGATATATCAACTTCCGGTGAGCGTGGTAGAAGTGTTCGTTAACCGACCGGAAGTATGTCCAGACCCGATTTCCTGCTTCGCCCGTTGAAGATAACAAAATTGCATTTACGAATGGTCCAGCTTCTTCCTGATGTATATCCGGTTTACAAAACTTCAACAAGCTATCTTCGCTCACCTACAGAAATTTTAAATGCATTGCCCGACAGCGTTACATGTTCATTGAAAGTCTTGAATCTAAACTAATGCGTCTGGTATTGTCGATTTTTTAATGCTTCAAATATTTTTTATTTAAAAAACTTTATACGTCATGAATGAATATTTATTAGGGAACTGAACCATCGTAGGTTGGGTTGTTTTACCTATGAGCGGCACTTTTTTGCACATCATTGGCTAAATGGCCAGGTCACATGGACCCCGAAGGATCAGAGAAGGTTGGGGTAGGGGACCCACTGGAACAGCTGTTGGAAGACAGATGGTAGTCTCCCGTCAAAGCCATCCAGCTTGTTCTTTAACGTTGGGTTGTTTTACCTTTGAGCGGCATTATTTTGCACACCATGGGCTAAATGGCCAGGTCACATGGATCCCGAAGGCTCAGAGAAGGTTGGGGGAGGGGACCCACTTGAACAGCTGTTGAAAAACAGATGGTAGCCGCCCGTCAAGGCCATCCGGCGTGTTCTTTAACGTGCACAGGGTATGGCTCTCCCGCACACGGAGTCACGGCTTAACGTCCCATCTGACGGACGGCGGCCTTTCCAAGCCCATCGGTGTCCCCTACTGACCGTGGGTAGGCGGGGAATTTTTCGGAGATAAATCTCAACGCTGACCCAGCTGGGACTCGAACCTGGGAACTACAGATTACGAGCCTGGCGCGCTACCGACTGAGCCACCCCCGCCCCTAACCATCGTAGACTCGGGCTCTAAGCGAGCCGAAGTGCTCCGTGATAATTAAGGCATTGATTCATTCGTGCAAGGGGGCGGGATGGGGGTGGGGTGGCTAAGTCGGTAGCGCGCCAGGCTCGTAATCTGTAGTTCCCAGGTTCGAGTTCCAGCTAGGTCAGCGTTGAGACTCATCTCCGCAAAATTCCCCGCCCTGCCCACGGTCAGTAGGGGACACCGATAGGCTTGGAAAGACCGTCGTCCTTCTTATGGAACATTAAGCTGTGGCTCCGTGTACGGGAGAACCTTACCCTGTGCACGTTAAAGTTTGTGGTCATTGGAAGTTTTTAGCCCATTGTGAGCAAAAAACTGGATGGCCTTGACGGGAGGCTACCATCTGTCTCTACAACAGCTGTTCCAGTGGGTCCCCTCCCCCAACCTTCTCTGAGCCTTCGGGGAGCCTTGTGACCTGGCCATTTAGTCCATGGTGTGCAAAAAAGTGCCGCTCAGAGGTAAAACAACCCAACGTTAAAGAACACGCTGGATCGCCTTGACGGGAGGCTACCATCTGTCTCCCAAGTGCTGTTCCAGTGGGTACCCTCCCCCAACCTTCTCTGAGCCGTCGGGGTCCTTGTGACCTGGCCATTTAGCCCATTGTGAGCAAAAAAAGGCATCTCACAGGCAAAACAACCCAACCTATTCTAGAGATGTCAACACGACCATTACATCTACGATGATCGAACAATCTGCTCCTACATCACGACCCAACAGCCAGATACAGTCATCATTACATCATGTAGTATTGTTTCGACATCCTTGATGACTCAAGCAACTTCCTCGGGACGCACGAAACTTGGACGAATCGCAGGCAGAATGAATGTGAAAGGGAAAATGACGAGGAAAGGGAAGATTTCTCTTGTATAAAATATTCTTCCACGAAGAGAGAGGGAAAAGAATTATTGGAAAGTGTTACCAAAATCGCTCTTAGGGATTTATAATGCGAAAAATACAGCTTAAATACCAAAAAACTGTGTTGGTCATTCGAGTTGGGTTGGGTTGTTTCACCTCTGAGCGGCACTTTTTTGCACACCATGGGCTAAATGGCCAGGTCACAAGGACCCCGAAGAATCAGAGAAGGTTGGGGGAGGGGACCCACTGGAAGAGCTGTTGGGAGACAGATGGTAGCCTCCCGTCAAGGCCATCCAGCGTGTTCTTTAACGTTGGGTTGTTTTACCTCTGAGCGGCACTATTTTGCACACCATGGGCTAAATGGCCAGGTCACATGGACCCCGAAGGCTCAGAGAAGGTTGGGGGAGGGGACCCACTGGAACAGCTGTTGGGAGACAGATGGTAGGCTCCCGTCAAGGCCATCCAGCGTGTTCTTTAACGTTGGGTTGTTTTACCTCTGAGCGGCACTATTTTGCACACCATGGGCTAAATGGCCAGGTCACATGGACCCCGAAGGCTCAGAGAAGGTTGGGGGAGGGGACCCACTGGAACAGCTGTTGGGAGACAGATGGTAGCCTCCCGTCAAGGCCATCCAGCATGTTCTTTAACGTGCATAGGGTATGGCTCTGCCGCACACGGGACAACGGTTTAACGTACCATCCGACGGACGGCGGCCTTTTCAAGCCCATCGATGTCACCTACTGACCGTGGGAAGGGCGGGAAATTTTGCGGAGATAAATCTCAATGCTGACCCAGCTGGGACTCGAACCTGGGAACTACAGATTACGAGCCTGGCGCGCTACCGACTGAGCCACCCCCGCCCCGTTGGTCATTCGATGTAGAATATATGAGTTTCCTATGACTCATACTTCAGAACAGCTTACAGTTTCTTGTTGTGAATCATGTATGGAGTGATTAAGCTGTCTCGATGGCTTTTTGGGGCGGGGGTGGCTCAGTTGGTAGCGCGCCAGGCTCGTAATCTGCAGTTCCCAGGTTCGAGTCCCAGCTGAGTCAGCGTTGAGATTTATCTCCGTAAAATTCTTCGCCCTGCCCACGGTCAGTAGGGGACAACAATGGGCTTGGAAAGGCCGCCGTCTGTCGGATGGGACGTTAAGCCGTGGCCCCGTGTGCGGGAGAGCCATATCATGTGAACGTTAAAGAACACACTGGATGGATTTGACGGGAGACTACCATCTGTCTCCCAACAGCTGTTACAGTAGGTCCCCTCCCCCAACCTTCTCTGAGCCTTCGGGGTCTATGTGACCTGGCCATTTAGCCCATGGTGTGCGAAAAAGTGCCGTTCAGAGGTAAAACAACCAATGTTAAAAAAAACACTGGATGGCCTTGATGGGAGGCTACCATCTGTCTCCCAACAACTGTTCCAGTGGGTCCCTTCCCCCAACCTTCTCGAGCCTTCGGGGTCTTTGTGACCTGGCCATTTCTCCCGCGGTGTGCAAAAAAGGGCCGCTCAGAGGTAAAACAATCAACCAACCAACCTCGGTTTCAGGAACGCTCCATTACTTCTATACACACCGAAGCCTACTCATCAGTAACACTTTAGCCTTCATTATTTTGGTTGTGCAATCGGGTCTTTAATTATTCGTGTTCTTCGCCCAAATTAAATTTCGAATAATTGCATGGACATAAATGAACGAATATATCCTTAAGACTATAATTTTTCCAGCTGTTATATTCTGAAAATCAGACCCTGATCTAGAAAAAATAAATGAAAAAAATAGGGTAAAATGGGTGTGTGGGTGTGTGGGGGGTGTAATGACTAAATCGAGCAGGAAAATATAACAATTAAAGGGATTGGATTGGATTGTTTTACCTCTGAGCGGCACTTTTTTGCACACCATGGGCTAAATGGCCAGGTCACAAGGACCCCGAAGGCTCAGAGAAGGTTGGGGAAGGGGACCCACTGGAACAGCTGTTGGGAGACAGATGGTAGCCTCCCGTCAAGGCCATCCAGCGTGTTCTTTAACGTGCACAGGGTATGTCTCTCCCACACACGGGGCCACGGCTTAACGTCCCATCCGACGGACGGCGGCCTTTCCAAGCCCATCGGTGTCCCCTACTGACCGTGGGCAGGGCGGGGAATTTTGCGGAGATAAATCTCAACGCTGACCCAGCTGGGACTCGAACCTGGGAACTACAGATTACGAGTTTGGCGCGCTACCGACTGAGCCACCCCCGCCCCACAATTAAGGGGAAGTGAGCGGTTGGTGAAAGCCAAGAGACTGGAATTCCATTGAAGTGTGACATTTTCCACTTCGTTTAGAGATCTGAAACCAATTTCTTGAAAAATGCATGAAATATATATATATTAGTTTAATAATTTTTGGAAATTATGGAATTTGCAAAGGTCATTTTCCTTGGTGAGTGCTCAGTACACTTTAAAGGACAAACTGGATGACCTTGATGAGAAGCTACTATCTGTGTCCAAATAATAGGTCATCTCCCTCAACCTTCTCTCAGCTATTGGGGCCCTTGTGACCTGGCCATTTAGTCAATTATGAGCAAAAAATGTGCATCTCAAAGGTAAAAGAGCATCAGGCTCCTGCTTCGAAAGCTTTAGTTATTTTATGACTCGATCAACTCCTTAGGGAATTTTAGTTAAATCACGACTCAGTCTTTTTTTTTGACGCATTCTTAGTCTCCTGCTTGGAAAGCTTTACTTATATCATGACCCGGCTTTCTCCTTGGAGAATTTTATTTATATCATACTCAGTCTCTTCCTCTCAGTCTCCTCCTTCAAAAGCCCTAGTAATATCACGATTCAGTCTCCTCCTTCAAAAGCTTTAGTTGTAACACGACTCAGTCTCCTCCTTCAAAGCCTTAGTTGTAAAACGACTCAGTCTCCTCCTTAAAAGCCTTAGTTGTAAAACGACTCAGTCTCCTCCTTCGAAACTTTAGTTAAATAACGACTCAGTCTCCTCCTTAAAATCCTTAGTTGTAAAACGACTCAGTCTCCTCCTTCGAAACTTTAGTTAAATAACGACTCAGTCTCCTCCTTAAAAGCCTTAGTTGTAAAACGACTCAGTCTCCTCCTTCGAAACTTTAGTTAAATAACAACTCAGTCTCCTTCTTAAAAGCCTTAGTGTAACACGACTCAGTCTCCCCCTTCAAGGGGCGGGGGTGGCTCAGTCGGTAGCGCGCCAGGCTCGTAATCTGTAGTTCCCAGGTTCGAGTCCCAGCTGGGTCAGCGTTGAGATTTATCTCCGCAAAATTCCCCGCCCTTCCCACGGTCAGTAGGGGACACCGATGGGTTTGGAAAGACCGCCGTCTGTCGGATGAGACGTTAAGCCGTGGCCCCGTGTGCGGGAGCGCCATACCCTGTGCACGTTAAAGAACACGCTGGATGGCCTTGACGGGAGGCTACCATCTGTCTCCCAACAGCTGTTCCAGTGGGACCCCTCCCCCAACCTTCTCTGAGCCTTCGGGTCCATGTGACCTGGCCATTTGGCCCATGGTGTGCAAAAAAGTGCCGCTCAGAGGTAAAACAACCTAACCCAACTCCCCCTTCAAAACCTTAGTTAAATAACGACTCAATCTCCTCCTTAAAAACTTTAGTTGTAACTCGACTCAGTCTCCTCCTTCAAAACTTTAGTTAATAACGACTCAGTCTCCTCCTTAAAAACTTTAGTTATGTAACACAGTCTCCTCATTAAAAGTTTTAGTTAAATAACGACTCAGTCTCCTCCTTAAAAGCTTTAGCTATATCACGTTATATCACGACTCAATCTCTCCCTTCAAATGCTTTAGTTATCTCACGACTCAGTCTCTCCTTTCAAAAGCTTCAGTTATATCAGACTCTGTCTCCTCCTTCAAAAGCTCTAGTTATACCACGACTCGGTCTCTCCCTTCAAATGCTTTAGTTATTTCACCTCTCAGTCTCCTCCTTCAAAAGCCTTAGTTATATCACGACTCAGTCTCTCCTTTCAAAAACTTTAGTTATATCACGACTCAGTCTCTCCCTTCAAATGCTTTAGTTATTTCACCTCTCAGTCTCCTCCTTCAAAAGCCTTAGTTATATCACGACTCAGTCTCTCCTTTCAAAAACTTTAGTTATATCACGACTCAGTCTCTCCCTTCAAATGCTTTAGTTATTTCACCTCTCAGTCTCCTCCTTCAAAAGCCTTAGTTATATCACGACTCAGTCTCTCCTTTCAAAAACTTTAGTTATATCACGACTCAGTCTCTCCCTTCAAATGCTTTAGTTATTTCACCTCTCAGTCTCCTCCTTCAAAAGCCTTAGTTATATCACGACTCAGTCTCTCCTTTCAAAAACTTTAGTTATATCACGACTCAGTCTCTCCCTTCAAATGCTTTAGTTATTTCACCTCTCAGTCTCCTCCTTCAAAAGCCTTAGTTATATCACGACTCAGTCTCTCCTTTCAAAAACTTTAGTTATATCACGACTCAGTCTCTCCCTTCAAATGCTTTAGTTATTTCACCTCTCAGTCTCCTCCTTCAGAAGCTTTAGTTATATCACGACACAATCTCTTCCTTCAAAACATTAGTTAAATAACGACTCAGTCTCCTCCTTCGAAAAGCCGACCGACAAACCCTTGACAACCCCGACAACCTATAACCTTAAAAAAAACCTCAACTCTGACCTGGGACGGGGGTGGCTCAATCGTTAGCGCGCCAGGTTCTTATTCTTCAGTTCCCAAGTTCGAGTCCCAGCTGGGTCAGCGTTGAGATTTATCTCCTCAAAACTCTCCGCCTTGCCACGATCAGTAGGCAGTTTTAAAAACCAGACAACCTATAACCTTAAGAAACTTAAGCAAACAATTCCCCACCGATTTAGTTATCGCATTTTCTTCTAAACCCCTCCCTTTTCTTTCAAGTAGGAACAAACCCCCTAACTGACATTTATTGCTCTCTCAATGAATACGCTTTGTTAAGGGCATTCCATTCTTCATCATGATGAATGTCCGAACGATAATTAGTTTTAGATGATGAATTCGCTCGTGAGCCATAAAGAGCGTTGCTAAGCGCTCCATCATAAATCACAGGCTGTGCTTGAGCCGAGTGCTAAGTGATCTCTTCCGATTCCATTCACTAGTCTAGGCGTCTGTGTGGAAATCAAGGAAATCCTTTTCGCTGAGCGAAACGGGGCCGACTCCCATTTTATGCTGAAGAGTTTGGTGTGAGGTGAACAGGGTTTGGACACCAATCCAATTTTCTAATCGGAAGTGGACTCAATTCAGTCTCCACCTCTATTTTTGCCAATTCTCGTTGATCATGCGTCTTTCAGTTTCTTGACGAGTAATGGCTGTCACATAAAAGAATATAGTACAGTCGCTCAAAAAAGCATTCGAACACTATGGTTGATTACAGAATTCAGAAAAAATATCTGGAAACGATTTTTTTCAGAAATTAGTGATCTGGCAACCTTCGTGTCACGTGACACGAAGGTTGCCAGATCACTAATTTCTGAAAAAAATCGTTTCCAGATATTTTTTCTGAATTCTGTAATCAACCATAGTGTTCGAATACTTTTTTGAGCGACTGTACAGTGTGAGTGTGGGTTGGGTTGTTTTACCTCTGAGTAGTACTTTTTTGAACACCATGGACTAAATGGCCATGTCACATGGACCCCGAAGGCTCAGAGGAGGTTGGGGGAGGGGACCCACTGGAACAGCTGTTGGGAGACAGATGGTAGCCTCCAGTCAAGGCCATCCAGCGTGTTCTTTAACGTGTACAGCGTATAACTCTCCTGCACACGGCTTAACGTCACATCCGATGGACGGCGGCATTTCCAAGCCCATCGGTGTCCCCTACTGACCATGGGCAGGACGGGGAGTTTTGCGGAGATAAATCTCAACTCTGACCTGGGACGGGGGTGGCTCAATCGCTAGCGCTCCAGGCTCTTAATCTTCAGTTCCCAGGTTCGAGTCCCAGCTGGGTCAGCGTTGAGATTTATCTCCGCAAAACTCTCCGCCTTGCCCACGGTCAGTAGGGGACACCGATGGGCTTAGAAAGGCCGCCGTCCGTCGGATTGGACGTTAAGCCGTGGTCCCGTGTTCGGGAGAGCCATACCCTGTACACGTTAAAGAACACGTTGGATGGCCTTGACGGGAGGCTACGATCTGTCTCCCAACAGCTGTTCCAGTGGGTCCCCTCCCCCAACCTTCTCTGAACCTTCGGGGTCCATGTGACCTGGCCATTTAGCCCATGGTGTGCAAAAAAGTGCCGCTCAGAGGTAAAAAAAACCCAACGTTAAAGAACACGCTGGATGACCTTGACGGGATGCTACCATCTGTCTCCCAACAGCTGTTCCAGTGGATCCCCTCCCACAACCTTCTCTGAGCCTTCGGGGTCCATGTGACCTGGCCATTTAGCCTATTGTGTGCAAAAAAAGTCCCGATTAGAGGTAAAACAACCCAACGTTAAACAACACGCTGGATGGCCTTGACGGGAGGCTACCCTCTGTCTCCCAACAGCTGTTCCAGTGGGTCCCCTCCCCCAACCTTCTCTGAGTCTTTGGGGTCCATGTGACCTGGCCATTTAGCCCATGGTGTACAAAAAAGTGCAGCTCAGAGGAAAAACAATCCAACCCAACAACTCAACACTGACCCAGCTGGGACTCGAACCCGAGAACTGCACATTACGAGCCTGCCACGCTACCGACTGAGCCACCCCCGTCCCACACAGAGTATGAGAAAAAGCAGTGTTCATTGAACACTGAGGATCCAGCCACCCTGAATCTTCTATGTTATGTTAACCACCCCCTAGTTGAAACGCGTAGTAAGCATAAGGCATCAAGCGACTGCCGGGCTTCCTGCTCCCACTCAGGAAGCGTTCAGCAGATCAGTCATAGAACGTCACGAGAGCACGCGTAGCACAGAGCGCCCCCTGCCGGGAATGAGCGACTGTCGCGTGGCGACGGTCACGTGTCTGACGGCCACCAGCTGCTGCGGGAGGAGGAGGGTGATGCATCACTGGCCGGTAGTGGATGACTAGGTGATGCTGTGGGAACTTCGACGGATTGATGATGTCTTCGGCTATTTGTCGGACTAGGAGGTGGGAAACTCGCGTGTTCAATGACGCGTGGCTAACGGGTGCGATGGCAGAATGAATTGCGCCTCTTGTTTCAGTTGTGCTTTTAATTGTTGAGTTGTTGTAAGAGAATCTGGTTATTATGGGGTGCGTCAGAAAACATGGGGAATGACGAATCTGCTTTGGCTAATATCTGGAGGTGATCCTTTTCTAAAAGGGTTGGGTTGTTTTACCTCTGAGCGGCACTTTTTTGCACACCATGGGCTAAATGGCCATGTCACACGGACCCCGAGGGCTCAGAGAAGGTTGGGGGAGGGGACCCACTGGAGCAGCTGTTGGGAGACAGATGGTAGCCTCCCGTCAAGGCCATCCAGCGTGTTCTTTAACGTTCGGTTGTTTTACCTCTTGAGCGGCACTTTTTTCAACACCATGGGCTAAATGTCCAGGTCACAATGCTCATAGGTAAAAGAACCCAACGAGCACGCTCAGATGTAAAAGAACCCAACGAGCATGCTCAGAGGTAAAAGAACCAAACAAAGCACGCTCAGAGGTAAGAGAAACCAACGAGCACACTCAGAAGTAAAAGAACCGAACGAGGAAGGTCAGAGATAAAAGACCCCAACGAGTATACTCAGAGGTAAAAGAACCCAACGAGTACGCTCAGAGGTAAGAGAAACCAACGGAGCACACTCAGAAGTAAAAGAACCGAACGAGGAAGGTCAGAGATAAAAGACCCCAACGAGTATACTCAGAGGTAAAAGAACCCAACGAGTACGCTCAGAGGTAACAGAATCCAACGAGCACGCTCAGATGTAAAAGAATCCAACGAGCACTGTCAGAAGTTAAAGAACACAACGAGGAAGCTCAGAGATAAAAGACCACAACGAGCACGCTCAGATGTAAAAGAACCCAACGAGTACGCTCAGATGTAAAAGAACCCAACGAGTACGCTCAGAGGTAAAAGACCCCAACGAGCACACTCAGTTGTAAAAGAACCCAACGAGCACGCTCAGAAGTAAAAGAACACAATAAGCACGCTGAATATTTTTCACGGAAGGAATCCATTGTCTCCTAACATTTATTGAGTAGGTCCACTTTTTACCTCTCAAACTCTGATCCTTTGGGGTCCTTGTGACCTGACCTCTTATACCATTGTGGGCGTAAAAGTAAGAGATAGAATCCGTCCTGTGTTCGAGTGGTTAGCGCACTTGGCTACTGATTTAAGGGACCTGTGTTCGAGCCCCAGGCATAGATGTATGCGTCGTTTTTCTGCTGAGGTCCTGCCATCCTCTCAGACCTTCTGCTATGGCGTATAAACTGACAGGCTCCTGTCAGACTTCTGTGGCAAGCAGGTGCATGAAGAACACAACAAGCACGCTCAGAGGTAAAAGAAACCAACGAGCTCGCTCAGAGGTAAAAGAAACCAACGAGCTCGCTCAGAGGTAAAAGAACCCAACGAGGAAGCTCAGGGGTAAAGGAACTGAAACAGCACACTCAGAGGTAAAAGAACCCAACGAGCTCCCTCAGAGGTAAAAGAACCAAACGAGCTCGCGCAGAGGTAAAAGAACCAAACGAGCTCGCGCAGAGGTAAAAGAACCCAACGAGCACGCTCAGGGGTAAAGGAACTGAAACAGCACACTCAGAGGTAAAAGAACCCAACGAGCTCGCTCAGAGGTAAAAGAAACCAACGAGCACACTCAGAGGTAAATGAACCCAACGAGCACGCTCAGGGGTAAAAGAACCCAACGAGCTCGCTCAGAGGTAAATGAACCCAACGAGCACGCTCAGGGGTAAAGGAACTGAAACAACACACTCAGAGGTAAAAGAACCCAACGAGCACGCTCAGGGGTAAAGGAACTGAAACAGCACACTCAGAGGTAAAAGAACCCAACGAGCACGATCAGAAATAAAAGAACCCAACGAGCGCGTTCAGAAATAAGAGTGGATATTTTTTTTTTATTTAAGTTTTGTTAAAATAATCCACCCCTCAGAAATAACACATTTGTTTTTTTTGAAATTCATCTCTCAATAATTTTTCTGCATTGTCATCCCACTTAATGTATTAATGCATGTTCTCCGGACTTCCACGTGGCCATACAGCGTCGGGTGCAGGAGCCACTTTCCCAGCTCATTGGCTGGTCACACGACCAGCGCGTGCGGCTCTTCTACGCGAAATCTGCTCTTTAAAGCTTAGGAAAGACCAAGATCGAAAAAAGATAAATCTTGTTTTCAATAGCCCAAGTCTTGCATCGAAAAAAAACCCCTCAGTCCATCCACAAATGGATGCATACAAAGTCATTGAGTGGATGTGGGTTTTTTTTTTAACTCACGCCGATTAGCGGGGGAACTGAAAGTAAAAATGGCCGAGGGGACTTCGAGGGGCTTGGTATCGTCTGCGCATGATCACCATTCGTGGCAACAGGGTGAAAGGAAGTAGTTTATTTTCGGTCGAGGATCGTGAAGGACACAATTGCTCTAACCTGACACATGCTGGGAGTTGGAACTAGAGTTTTGAATGCTGAGTAGGTTGATCCTGAGAAGTTGTTGATGGCAGCTGATGGATTGGCTGAGTGTGATTCCGCTTACACAATATTTAAATTAACGATCACTTCCTTTTTCTGCTGTGAAATACATGTTAACGACGTTCAGGAAATTACAATCTTATGTGAGAAACTTTTTTCACATGTCCTATTAAAAGAAAAAAAGATTAATCTGGCTGTAATATTTTCAGCTAGGGAAGATAAAATTCTTGTGTTGTTCTTCTTGATTTCAAAGGGGCGGGGGTGGCTCAGTCGGTAGCGCGCCAGGCTCGTAATCTGTAGTTTCCAGGTTCGAGTCCCAGCTGGGTCAGCGTTGAGATTTATCTCCGCAAAATTCCCCGCCCTGCCCATGGTCAGTAGGGGACACCGATGGGCTTGGAAAGGCCGCCGTCCGTCGGATGGGACGTTAAGCCGTGGCCCCGTGTGTGGGAGAGACATACCATGTGCACGTTAAAGAACACGCTGGATGGCCTTGACGGAAGGCTACCATCTGTCTCTCAACAGCTGTTCCAGTGGGTCCCCTCCCACAACTTCTCTGAGCCTTCGGGGTCCATGTGGCCTGGCCATTTAGCCCATGGTGTGTAAAAAAGTCCCGCTCAGAGGTAAAACAACCCAACGTTAAAGAACACGCTTGATGGCCTTGACAGGAGGCTACCATCTGTCTCCCAACAACTGTTCCAGTGGGTCCCCTCCCCCAAACTTCTCTGAGCCTTCGGGGTCAATGTGACCTGGCCATTTAGCCCATGGTGTGCAAAAAAGTGCCGCTCAGAGGTAAAACAACCCAACGTTAAAGAACACGCTGGATGGCCTTGACGGGAGGCTACCATCTGTCTCCCAACAGCTGTTCCAGTGGGTCCCCTCCCCCAACCTTCTCTGAACCTTCGGGGTCAATGTGACCCGGCCATTTAGCCCATGGTGTGCAAAAAAAGTGCCGCTCAGAGGTAAAACAACCAACCCAACTTGATTTCAAAATGAGATTGAATCGCCGTTGAAGGGATTTTTGATTCGTGAAAACGAGTTGAAATTGAAAAAACATTTCGGTTATATTTTTTTTAATTTCTATTAAGAGAATTTATGTAATAGTAAGAAGCCGTCCCGTGGTCGAGTGGTTAGCACGCTTGGCTACTGATCTAAGGGACCCGGGTTCGAGCCCCTGAATAGGCATGGATGTGTGTGTCGTTTTTCTGCTGAGGTCCTGCCATCCTCTCAGATCTCCTACTGTGGCATATAAACTGACAGGCTCCTGTCAGACCTCTGTGGCAAGCAGCTGCTTGAGGAGGTATTTATTTTTTTATAATCGTGACTTTCAGTGTCCTTGTTAGCGGGATGGGAGAATGCGGTGCGAAATCTGGGTCCGTAATAAATTAGTAGATCATTCACAATGAAATTTGTAGGGGGTGGCTCAGTCGGTAGCGCTCCAGGCTCGTAATATGCAGTTCCTAGGTTCGAGTCCCAACTGGGTCAGCGTTAGGACTTATCTCCGGAAAACTCCCCCGTCCTGCCCACGGTCAGCATGGAACACCGATGGGCTTGGAAAGGCTGCCGTCCATCGGATGGGACGTTAAGCCGTGGCTCCGTGTGCGGGAGAGCCATAACCTGTGCACGTTAAAGAACACGATGGATGGTCTTGACGGGAGGCTACCATCTGTCTCCCAATAGCTGTTCCAGTGGGTCCCCTCCCCCAACCTTCTCTGAGCCTTCGGGGTCCATGTGACCTGGCCATTTAGCCCATGGTGTGCAAAAAAGTTCCACTCAGAGGTAAAACAACCCAATGTTAAAGAACACGCTGGATGGCCTTGACGGGAGGCTATCATCTGTCTACCAACAGCTGTTACAGTGGGTCCCCTCCCCCAACCTTCTCTGAGCCGTCGGGGTCCATGTGACCTGGCCATTTAGCCCATGGTGTGCAAAAAAAGTGCCGCTCAGAGGTAAAACAACCCAACGTTAAAGAACACGCTGGGTGGACTTGACGGGAAGCTACCATCTGTCTCCCAATATCTGTTCCAGTGGGTCCCCTCCCCCAACCTTCTCTGAGCCTTCGGGGTCCATGTGACCTGGCCATTTAGCCCATGGTGTCAAAAAAAGTGCCGCTCAGAGGTAAAACAACCCAACGTTAAAGAACACGCTTAATGGCCTTGACGGGAGGCTACCATCGGTCTCCCAATAGCCGTCCCAGTGGGTCTCCTTCCCCAACCTTCTCTGAGCCTTCGGGGTCCATGTGACCTGGCCATTTAGCCCATGGTGTGCGAAAAAGTGCCGCTCAGAGGTAAACCAAACCAAAACCGATATCACATCCCCTTAATCTGTAAAACGTGCTGGACGAGTACATCTCACAGAATCTCTTCTCCATAAATTCTTTTTTCAAACCATGCCTTTTGAAAACCCTGCTTGAAAATTAGCCGCGTTCGATTGGCACCTTTGTGTTGAGTATAAGCACCGAATCAAAGTGCACAGGACCATCGCATTTATAACAGTGCAACCATTTCTCGAGCCAACCACCGCCACCAGCGGATGATCCGCACACAATGGCGCACATTGCCGACCAAGGGCGCACTTTAATGCCCGACACGCGTCCCGTCCTCAGTCCACGGGACATGGCTCTTCGAGGATCGCTTATGCCACGCGTCGTGTTCGATAATCTGGCCATTCCCGGGACGGGTTCAACTCGGCTTGTCACGGGTTCTGTTCCTTTGCATCCGACCCTACTACATCAAACTGTGACTGAGGAGATGAAGGGAACGGAACAGGGGAGATTATGAATGCCTAATAACAAGGGGGAGGGGTTCTGCTCATCGCCACAATGCGCATGAGCAGACTACGGGGAAGTGAACCGGACATTATGGACACACATCCGAAGTTCTGTTTACCGCGGGTCACCCTTTTTAAGTCGTATAAATATATATCGCTTCATTTCAAATTCTGGAATCATCCTAAGGTCATGACAGCTTTTTAACTTTTTTTTTTAAATGAGGTATCGTTTTTTTTTTTATCGTCTGCCAATCTTTGTGAACATTCAATTTTTTTCTTTTAAGAGAGAAATTTTTTTTGGGGTTGGGTTGTTTTACCTCTGAGCGGCACTTTTGTTGTACATCTTGGGCTAAATGGCCAGGTCACGTGGACTCCGAAGGCTCAGAGAAGTTTGGGGGAGGGGACCCACTGTAAGAGCTGTTGGGAGACAGATGGTAGCCTTCCGTCAAGGCCATCCAGCGTGTTCTTTAACGTTGAATTTTTTACCCCTGAGCGGCACTTTTTTGCACACCATGGGCTAAATGACCAGGTCACAAGGACCCCAAAGGCTCAGAGAAGGTTGGGGGACAGCGTTGAGATTTATCTCCGCAAAATTCCCCGCCCTGCCCTAAAAAATTATTAATTTATTAATTATTATAAAAAAATATTAAAAAAAAGTGCCGCTCAGAGGGACTCGAAGAGAGAATTTTTTTAATTAAGAGAAATTTTTTAAGATAGATAGATAGATAATTTTTTTTTCAGATACTGTTTTACAGTATAACCCAGTGGAACCCACTGTAACAGCTGTTGGTAGACAGATGGTAGCCTTCTGTCAAGGCCATCCAGCGTGTTCTTTAACATTGGGTTGTTTTACCTCTGAGTGGCACTTTTTTACACACCATGGGCTAAATGGCCAGGTCACATGGACCCCGAAGGCTCAAAGAAGGTTGGGGGAAGGGACCCACTGGAACAGTTGTTGGAAGACAGATGGTAGCTTCCCCGTCAAGGCCATCCAGCGTGTTCTTTAACGTGTACAGGGTATGGCTCTCTGTCACACGGGCCACTGCTTAACGTCCCATCCGACGGACGGCGGCCTTTCCAAGCCCATCGGTGTCCCCTACTGATCGTGGGCAGGGCGGGGAATTTTGCGGAGATAAATCTCAACGCTGACCCAGCTGGGACTCGAACCTGGGAACTGCAGATTGCGATCCTGGAGCGCTACCTACTGAGCCACCCCGCCCCGTTTACAATGGATCTATTGGCTTTTCTCTGTAATTTGTGGGTGTAGACCTCTGTGGCAAGCAGCTGCTTGAGGGGTATTTATTTTTTATTATTGCATCCTGAATAACCTCTTAAACGTTTTAATTAAAAAATAATTCTTCCTCAGGCTAGCTGATAGCCACAGACTTTTCTCAATTTAATACGCCAAAAAGAAAGTCTGTGAGGACGTCAAGACCTCAACAGAAATTTTTAAGAGAAATTTTTTAAGATAGATAGATAATTTTTTTTTTTTCAGATACTGTTTTACAGTATACAAAATCTTTTGAGGTCTCACAAGAGTAGTCTCGTTCGTGATATCTCGATACAGAAACAATTTCAATTTAAAACATCAGTCGTCACATTGAATATAATAAACAAAAAACAAAAACAATTCAAAACAAAAAATTTCTAGTAATCCAGAAGTGAGAAAGCCAGAATGCAAGAAACATTTAATATCTATGTCACATATAAACAGTTCTAGTAGTTTAATGCAAAAAAGTTTCCACATCATCCAGTTTTAAAATGTAGTTCTTGAGAACTTTAAAAAACAAATGGGTTGGGTGGTTTTACCTCTGAGCGGCACTTTTTTGCACACCATGGGCTAAATGGCCAGGTCACATGGACCCCGAAGGCTCAGAGAAGGTTGGGGGAGGGGACCCACTGGAACAGTTGTTGGAAGACAGATGGTAGCTTCCCCGTCAAGGCCATCCAGCGTGTTCTTTAACGTGTACAGGGTATGGCTCTCCCGCACACGGGGCCACGGCTTAACGTCCAATCCGACGGGCGGCGACCTTTCCAAGCCCATCGATGTCCCCTACTGACCGTGGACAGGGCGGGGAGTTTTGCGGAGATAAATTTCAACGCTGACCCAGCTAGGACTCGAACCTGGGAACTGGAGATTGCGAGCCTGGCGCGCTACCGAATGCAGAAATTTCATAAAATATGTTTTTATTCCTTCTTAATTGGTAATTATTCGTGTCAGTTTTAATGCTATCATTTCCAAAGAAAAGGTATTTAATAATTTCGAAAAAATAATCATAGCGTAAAGGCAAAATATCTGCTTCTCGAAACAAAGGTAATAAAGATTGCGTTTTGGGGCTTTTAGTTAATAAGCGAATAAATCTCTTTTGCAGCACTAAAAGTTGTTTAAAATTATTGAAATACATGCCTCCCCAAGATTTTATACCATATGTTAATTGAGAATGGATTAATGCATAATAAGTGCACACATAAATTTAAATGAAACTAAATGTCTTACAAGATATAAGCGGGCCAGGTTACGGATGACCTTTCTTTTAACCCATGTTACATGCACTTTCGAAGTTAGGCCTGCATCAATCCAAATACCTAAATATTTCACTGACGGCACAAAAGGAATTTGAGGACAATTTACAGTGACTTTTCGATGAACAATTCGTATCATGATATTTCAATTGATTGCGGTGCAAAATATCTGTAACCGAACAATTTTTCTTTAAGTAGAAATAAACTGCATTTGTCTTTGTCAGATTAATTGTTAAAAAATTACTCGTGGTCCAGTTTCTAATTAATTCTAGATCACTATTTCCTTGTTTAAAAATAATCGAAGAATCAGAACCAGTATATGTCAGGCAAGTGTCGTCAGCAAAAATAGTTAATTTACTTGTTAGATTAATGGAATCTAGATCATTAATGTAAATAATAAATAATAAGGGACCCAGAACAGATCCCTGGGGCACTCCGTATTCAACTTTAGTCCAAGCACTGTATGTATCTTTTATTTTTACTCTTTGCCTTCTGTTAGCTAAATAACTGCGAAACCAATTCAATGCCACTCCTCTAAATCCACCAGCTTGTAATTTTTGTATTAAATTTTGATGATTTGCCGTTTCGAATGCTTTTTTAATGTCCAGAAAGATTGTTAATGCATGATCATTGTTATTCATAGCTGTGTAAATCGTATTTGTTACCTGCAATAATGCATCATCCGTACCCATTTTTTCTCTAAACCCAAACTGATTGCTACTGAGAAAACATTTTTTTTCCAGATATTCATATAATTTTTTTTCCCTATTTTTTCAAAAATTTTAGATATTACTGAGAGTAATGCAATAGGTCTATAATTCCCTAATTCCTTTGGGTCACCGTCTTTAAAAATAGGAACAATGGAAGCTTTTTTCAAAACATCAGGGAAAATTCCTTGCTCAATGGATAGATTAAATAGATTTACAAGTATTTCGATAAATGTTTCTCCCAACAGATGAATTATTTCTGCGGTTAAGCCCTCAAAACCTGGAGATTTATTTTTTGGTAGAAGTATAATTTGAGTCCTAATATCTTTAGCTATTATTGGCGTTAAGAAGAAAGAACTTACCGCAGTTGATGATTTTCCGTCTTCTTCCCAATCAGCATTTGTTTAAACTAAATCTTTGTTCAAATTCCATGCAATTCCGGCAAAATAATCGTTGAACAAATTTGCAAATTTACAAGGGTCTTCGTCATATTTAATTAACTCGTTTTTACTTTTAATTGCACGGGGATAGTTTTCTTTCTCTTTAAAGTTACCACATATTTCATTTATTACATTCCACTGCTTTTTCTGGTTTTTACCTGCTTTGGAAAATTTATTAGTAAAATATTGTGTTTTTGTTTCCCGTATGGCACTAAATGGCACTTATGGCACTAAAATATGGTGACAAAAATTCTGTATTGGGAAAATGGCTGTTTAAGCGACATATCTGAAGGATTTTTCTTCATTTCCTTATACAGAGTGTTACGATAATTTATTAAAATTTCTAATTCATTTGTCATCCACGGTTTAATTTTCTTAAAACGTTTTTTCTTTACTTTCGTTGGGTTGGGTTGTTTGAGCGGCACTTTTTTGTGAGCGGCACTTTTTTGCACACCATGGGCTAAATGACCAGGTCACATGGACCCCGAAGGCTCAGAGAAGGTTGGGGGAGGGGACCCACTGGAACAGCTGTTGGGAGACAGATGGTAGCTTCCCGTCAAGGCCATCCAGCGTGTTCTTTAACGTGCACAGGGTATGTCTCTCCCGCACACGGGGCCACGGCTTAACGTCCCATCCGACGGACGGCGGCCTTTCCAAGTCCATCGGTGTCCCCTACTGACCGTGGGCAGGGCGGGGAATTTTTGCGGAGATAAATCTCAACGCTGACCCAGTTTTACTTTCGTTGAATCATCAATTAAATGGCTTAGCGTATCAATTAAATTTTTAAAAGAAGCATTAACAGAGCCGTCAATATATATATATATATCATCCCATTTTATATTTTCAATTAAGTTCGTTAATCTTTTTAAATCCATCATTTTTATGTCATCAATATTTAATTTTTGTTCAATTTTAATATCTGAATTAACCTTAACTAAGCAGTGATCTGTAATTCCAATGTCATCCAGAAATATATTAAAATTATATAAATCTTTGGTTCTAAGAAATACATGATCAATACATGTAGACGAGTTCTCCGTAATTCTGGTTGGCTCTTCTATCATATTAAGTAAACCATTTTCTGCTAAAAGTCCTGGGGCGGGGGTGGCTCAGTCGGTATCGTGCCAGGCTCGTAATCTGTAGTTCCCAGGTTCGAGTCCCAGCTGGGTCAGCGCTGAGATTTATCTCCGCAAAATTTCCCGCCCTGCCCATGGTCAGTAGGGGATACCGATGGACTTGGAAAGGCTGCCGTCTGTCGGATGGGACGTTAAGCCGTGGCCCCGTGTGCGGTAGAGCCATACCCTGTGCACGTTAAAGAACACGCTGGATGGCCTTGACGGAAGACTACCATCTGTCTCCCAACAGCTGTTCCAGTGGGTCCCCTCCCCCAACCTTCTCTGAGCCTTCGGGGTCCCTGTGACCTGGCCATTTAGCCCATGGTGTGCAAAAAAGTCCCGCTCAGAGGTAAAACAACACAGCTAATAGTCCTAGATATTCATCAGTGTTTGTATTGTCATTTAATAAGTTAATATTAATGTCTCCCAGATAGAGAGAATACACCTATCCCTTGATTTACACTGAAGATAGGTTCCGCACAAAACCGTGTAAATCGAAATCTTGGATTTTGCTATGTAAAACCGTGTAAAACGAAAAAAACACTAAAATGTTAATAATTCAGTTTCGATTTACACGGTTTTGATTTCGATTTACACGGTTTTGTGCGAAACCTATCTTCAGTATAAATCGAGGGATTGGTGTATTAAGAGTATCAAGTGATTCTAGGATTCCGTTTAACTCGGAAATAAAATTAAATACATTGTCAGAAGGAGATCTGTATACAGCCATTAATGTCCTCTCTTCGTTGGGGCGGGGGTGGCTCAGTCGGTAGCGCGTCAGGCTCGTAATCTGTAGTTCCCAGGTTCAAGTCCCAGCTGGGTCAGCGTTGAGATTTATCTCCACAAAATTCCTCGCCCTGCCCACGGTCAGTAGGGGACAACGATGGGCTTGGAAAGGCCGCCGTCCGTCGGATGGGACGTTAAGCCGTGGCCCCGTGTGCGGGAGAGCCATACCCTGTGCACGTTAAAGAACACGCTGGATGGCCTTGACCGGGGGGGGGCTACCATCTGTCTCCCAACAGCTGTTCCAGTGGGTCCCCTCCCCCAACCTTCTCCGAGCCTTCGGGGTCCTTGTGACCTGACCATTTAGCCCATGGTGTGCAAAAAAGTGCCGCTCAGAGGTAAAACATCCCAACCTAACCCCAAGTACGTCAAAAATTCATCAAAATGTGCTCTAGCACAGCATATATTTAACTGAATTAGAGAAAAATTACCAACAAACATCACAAAGCAAAAAAATAAATACAAAAATTCAATCTGTAATTATCAAACCTGCAATTTGCTATTTTTTTTTATAGATAAATGAAAAATTCTTTTCCGGTTTGGATAAATATTAATCAATCATTACGATTCGCATTTTTCGAAACTCTTAATTGCTTTATGGCGCCATCTAGCGGTGGAAAAAATTTAAATGCTGAGGGTTTTAAAGAGTGGTTCAAATGATCTGCTTATGGTAGAATCTGAAATTTAGGCGGTTGATAAATTTATTTTGGTAGTACCTTCTTCAGGGAGAGGGAATTGCATACTGTATAATGGACATTTCTTAAAAAAAATATGATGAAAAATATTTTGGTATATTTGATCTTATTTAAAAAAAGTTTGAAGAAATCTTGAACAATATTTAAGGGGGGAAATCCAGCCCCCACCCACACACACCCGCTTCCGCCTGCGCCCGTGCCCAAGACCTATCCTGAGAGTTGGGTTGGGTTGTTTTACTTCTGAGCGGAACTTTTTGCACACCATGGGCTAAAGGTCACATGGACTCCGAAGTCTCAGAGAAGTTTGGGGGAGGGGACCCACTGGAACGGAGTTGTTGGGAGACAACCTTTAAGTTGGGTTGTTTTACCTCTGAGCGGCAGTTTTTTTGCACACCATGGGCTAAATGGCCAGGTCACAAGGACCTCGAAGGCTCAGAGAAGGTTGGGGGAGGGGACCCACTGGAACAGCTGTTGGGAGACAGATGGTAGCCTCCCGTCAAGGCCATCCAGCGTGTTCTTTAACGTTGAGTTGTTTTACCTCTGAGCAGCACTTTTTTTGCACACCATGGGCTAAATGGCCAGGTCACAAGGACCTCGAAGGCTCAGAGAAGGTTGGGGGAGGGGACCCACTAGAACAGCTGTTGGGAGACAGATGGTAGCCTCCCGTCAAGGCCATGCAGCGTGTTCTTTAACGTGCACTGGGTATGGCTCTCACGTACACGGGGCCACGGCTTAACGTCCCATCCGACGGACGGCGGCCTTTCCAAGCGCATCGGTGTCCCCTACTGACCGTGGGCAGGGCGGGGAGTTTTTGCCGAGATAAATCTCAACGCTGATTCAGTTGGGACTCGAACCTGGGAACTGCAGATTATGGTCCTGTCGCGCTACCGACTGATCCACCCCCGCCTCTATTCTGAGGGAGGAAGAGGCCCAAAAAAAGAATGTGGCCATGAAAATGCAAAGATATAAAAGAGAGGACAAAGTTGAAAACAGGGAACATATTGTATCTTTCCTATTGCAAAATCATCGCGGCTTGAGGTCAGGAGGCGAAACAGTCCGAGTCAGAGACCAGATACATTTTCACGGCTAAGGTAAACATCCTTTATCTCAAATCCCCCACGTTTCTCTCCCACGCAAAGGGGACAACCACAAGTGGGTCGGACGACACGCGTGACTGCTTCGCGACAACAACGCCGTGAAACGGGTCAGAAGTTTGTTTTTCTGAAAGACGAGGCGGCGAACGGGGGGAATCAACATGGGTGCAGTGGGCACACGTGGACGCGTGCAAGCCGTTGCAGGAGTTTTCTGATACGAGCGAGGTGCTCGGGTTGCAATGATCCCGACTCATTGTGGAGGGAAAAACGTATTGTGGTTGATGTTGTGGCAATGGGGACTTGTCAGCAGACATCTGATCAAGCCAGGATGATTTTTGGAATCCGATGGCAAATCCTGTGCTTAGATCAATGAAATAATAACGACTCTGACAGATTCAGTGTTGGTCCGCTGGTAAATCTTGTGCTTAGATCAATGAAATAATAACGACTCTGACAGATTTCAGTGTTGGTCCGCTGGCAAATCCTGTGCTTAGGTCAATGAAATAATAACGACTCTGACAGATTTCAGTGTTCTTCCGCTGGTAAATCTTGTGCTTAGATCAATGAAATAATAACGACTCTGACAGATTTCAGTGTTGGTTCGCTAGCAAATCCTGTGCTTAGATCAATGAAATAATAACGACTCTGACAGATTTCAGTGTTGGTCCGCTGGCAAATCCTGTGCTTAGATCAATGAAATAATAACGACTCTGACAGATTTCAGTGTTGGTCCGCTGGAAAATCCTGTGCTTAGATCAATGAAATAATAACGACTCTGACAGATTTCAGTGTTGGTCCGCTGGCAAATCCTGTGCTTAGATCAATGAAATAATAACGACTCTGACAGATTTCAGTGTTCTTCCGCTGGTAAATCTTGTGCTTAGATCAATGAAATAATAACGACTCTGACAGATTTCAGTGTTGGTTCGCTAGCAAATCCTGTGCTTAGATCAATGAAATAATAACGACTCTGACAGATTTCAGTGTTGGTCCGCTGGCAAATCCTGTGCTTAGGTCAATGAAATAATAACGACTCTGACAGATTTCAGTGTTGGTCCGCTGGCAAATCCTGTGCTTAGATCAATGAAATAATAACGACTCTGACAGATTTCAGTGTTGGTCCGCTGGCAAATCCTGTGCTTAGGTCAATGAAATAATAACGACTCTGACAGATTTCAGTGTTCTTCCGCTGGTAAATCTTGTGCTTAGATCAATGAAATAATAACGACTCTGACAGATTTCAGTGTTGGTTCGCTAGCAAATCCTGTGCTTAGATCAATGAAATAATAACGACTCTGACAGATTTCAGTGTTGGTCCGCTGGCAAATCCTGTGCTTAGGTCAATGAAATAATAACGACTCTGACAGATTTCAGTGTTGGTCCGCTGGCAAATCCTGTGCTTAGATCAATGAAATAATAACGACTCTGACAGATTTCAGTGTTGGTCCGCTGGCAAATCCTGTGCTTAGGTCAATGAAATAATAACGACTCTGACAGATTTCAGTGTTCTTCCGCTGGCAAATCTTTTGCTTAGATCAATGAAATAATAACGACTCTGACAGATTTCAGTGTTGGTTCGCTAGCAAATCTTGTGCTTAGATCAATGAAATAATAACGACTCTGACAGATTTCAGTGTTGGTTCGCTAGCAAATCTTGTGCTTAGATCAATGAAATAATAACGACTCTGACAGATTTCAGTGTTGGTTCGCTAGCAAATCCTGTGCTTAGATCAATGAAATAATAACGACTCTGACAGATTTCAGTGTTGGTTCGCTAGCAAATCTTGTGCTTAGATTAATGAAATAATAACAGTTAGAAGTATTTGTGCCGTCAATATTTGATAAAACTTCTAGTTATTAGTATTTTTTCTAGCAATCATCACAGTTAGAAGTATTTGTTCCTAATAAACAATCAATTTTTGATAAATCTTCTAGTTAGCATTATTTCTAGCAATCATAGCAACCCTTACTCTGATGACTAGGTCTAGCAATCCTAGTCATCAGAATAACAAGTATTTGTTCCTAATACACCATCAATTTTTGATAAATCTTCTAGTTATTAGCATCTCCACCCCACCCCCCCAACCCCATCAATTGCGATAGTCACAAGCGCTTTCATTAGTATGGCTATCGCATTAGCAAAATTTCTGTAATTACTAGTAACGCTTTTCTGCAATCTCCTTAGCCGATACAGTTCGTTGTAAAAAAACTATATTCACTGTTTCCCAAATCTCCAAAGTTTCAGCAGTTATGAATAACTTTTTAGAACAACTTAGAACCAGAATTGTCGTTTATAATCCAGAATTGTCGAATGTGATCAATTTCCTACAACATCTCTACAGTGACTAGTGACATTTTTTCCAACAACCTCACAATCTAAAGTATTGTCATTTGTTGGGTTGGGTTGTTGGGTTGTTTTACCTCTGAGCGGCACTTTTTTGCACACCATGGGCTAAATGGCCAGGTCACATGGACCCCGAAGGCTCAGAGAAGGTTGGGGGAGGGGACCCACTGAAACAGCTGTTGGGAGCCTCCCGTCAAGGCCATCCAGTGTGTTCTTTAACATTGGGTTGTTTTACCTCTGAGTGTCACTTTTTTCGCACACCATGGGCTAAATGGCCAGGTCACATGGACCCCGAAGGCTCAGAGAAGGTTGGGGGAGGGGATCCACTGAAACAGCTGTTGGGAGACAGATGGTAGCCTCCCGTCAAGGCCATCCAGTGTGTTCTTTAACATTGGGTTGTTTTACCTCTGAGTGTCACTTTTTTTGCACACCATGGGCTAAATGGCCAGGTCACATGGACCCCGAACGCTCAGAGAAGGTTGGGGGAGGGGACCCACTGGAACAGCTGCTGGGAGACATATGGTAGCCTCCCGTCAAGGCCATCCAGTGTGTTCTTTAAAATTGGGTTGTTTTACCTCTGAGTGTCACTTTTTTTGCACACCATGGGCTAAATGGCCAGGTCACAAGGACCCCGAAGGCTCAGAGAAGGTTGGGGGAGAGACCCACTGGAACAGCTGTTGGGAGACAGATGGTAGCCTCCCGTGAAAGCCATCCAGCGAGTTCTTTAACATGCACAGGGTATGGCTCTCCCGCACACGGGGCCACGGCTTAACGTCCCACCCGACGGACGGCGGCCTTTCCAAGCCATCGGTGTACCCTACTGACCGTGGGCAGGGCGGGGAGTTTTTGCCGAGATAAATCTCAACGCTGATTCAGTTGGGACTCGAATCTGGGAACTGCAGATTACGGTCCTGGCGCGCTACCGCCCCATTGTCATTTGTACATAATCAGATCTTTAATTTCTTAGAAAACTTCCACTAGTGTCAGTGTCCCATTTCATCAATTCCCACAGTCAGAATTGTTGTTTGTGCTAAGCGGATCCCATCCCCATTGTCATACCCTGACGGAGAAACGCAAAGTACAACAGCTTTGTAACGGACGAATATGAAGTGAAAAAAAAAACATCGTATTTTATCTGAAACTGACACGTCATCATTTGCCATAACAACAGATGGGGGAGGATGCTCTGTTTTGTGACGACACTCTTCTCACAAGGCACCTTGTCAATGCCTTTGTAAAGACTTACTCGTCGCAGTAAACAGTTCACTGAAGAGAATGGGAACCATCCTGTTTATCTGTCAATGAAGCTTTATCAGGGATACTAAAGATATATCGACTCCCAGCTGGGTCAGCGTTGAGATTTATCTCCGCAATAATTTCCCGCCCTGCCCAAGATCAGTAGGGGACACCGATGAGTTTGGAAAGGCCGCCGTCCGTCGGATGGGACGTTAAGCCGTGGCCCCGTGTGCGGGAGAGATATACCTTATGCACGTTAAAGAACACGCTGGATGGCTTTGACGGGAGGCTACCATCTGTCTCCTAACAGCTGTTCCAGTGGGTCCCCTCCCCCAACCTTCTCTGAGCCTTCGGGGTCCATGTGACCTGGCCATTTAGCCCATGGTGTGTAAAAAAGTGCCGCTCAGTGGTAAAACAACCCAACGTTAAAGAACACACTGGATGGCCTTGACGGGAGGCTACCATCTGTCTCCCAACAGCTGTTCCAGTGGGTCCCCTCTCCCAACTTTCTCTGAGCCTTCGGGGTCCATGTGACCTGGTCATTTAGCCCATAGTGTGCAAAAAAGTGCCGCTCAGAGGTGTAACAACCCAACCCGTTTACAGTCTACTGCATCTTCCAAAAAAACATACGATATACTTATGTATATCTAAACCAGAAAGGTATGTGATGAGAGGAAAACCCAGATCAAGGGATCTTAACTGCTGTTACTGTTCAGGTAGCTATACCAGGATTGGGTTGTTTTTACCTCTGAGCGGCACTTTTTTGCACACCATGGGCGAAATGGCCAGATCACAAGGACCTCGAGGGCTCAGAAAAGGTTGGGAGACGGATGGTAGCCTCCCGTCAAAGCCATCCAGAGCGTTCCTTAACGTGCACAGATTATGGTTCTCTGATACACGGGGCTTAACGGCTGCCTTTCCAATCCCATCGGTGTCCCCTACTGACCGTGGGCAGGGCGGGGAGTTTTGAGGAGATAAATCTCAGCGGTGACCCAGCTGGGACTCGAACCTGGGAACTAGAGATCACGAGCTTGGCGCGCTACCGACTGAGCCACCCCCACCCCAAAAAATGGTGTAATTTTTGTGGTATTTGACACAGAATGCTCATATGAGCCTGTCAGTGCAATGCGTCATAGAGATCTATAAAGGTAGGACACATCTCGGTAGAAAGGAATGCCATTTGTTATCCTGGGCTTGAACCAGGTTCCTGTGATCTGCAGCCAAGTACACTATCCACTCGGTAACTGGGGCCGTAATTACGCTAGAAGAGATTATTAATTCTGTTACGGATTGTGGCAGCTACATCACAAGGGATCATTAATTGGCCTGAAGATTGAGACAGCTACGCCACAAGGGATCATTAATTGGTCTGAAGATTGAGGTAGTTACATCACAAGGGATCATTAATTGGCCTGAAGATTGAGGTAGCTACGCCACAAGTGATCCTTAATTGGCCTGAAGATTGAGACAGCTACGCCACGAGGGATCGTTAATTGGTCTGAAGTTTGAGACAGCTACGCCACAAGGGATCATTAATTGGCCTGAAGATTGAGGTAGTTACATCACAAGGGATCATTAATTGGCCTGAAGATTGAGGTAGTTACGCCACAAGGGATCATTAATTGTCCTGAAGATTGAGACAGCTGCGCCACAAGGGATCATTAATTGGCCTGAAGATTGAGACAGCTACGCCACAAGGGATCATTAATTGGCCTGAAGATTGAGGTAGTTACATCACAAGGGATCATTAATTGGCCTGAAGATTGAGGTAGCTACGCCACAAGGGATCATTAATTGTCCTGAAGATTGAGACAGCTGCGCCACAAGGGATCATTAATTGGCCTGAAGATTGAGACAGCTACGCCACAAGGGATCATTAATTGGCCTGAAGATTGAGGTAGTTACATCACAAGGGATCATTAATTGGCCTGAAGATTGAGACAGCTACGTCACAAGGGATCATTAATTGGCCTGAAGATTGAGACAGCTACGCCACAAGGGATCATTAATTGGCCTGAAGATTGAGACAGCTACTCCACAAGGGATCATTAATTGGCCTGAAGATTGAGGTAGTTACATCACAAGGGATCATTAATTGGCCTGAAGATTGAGACAGCTACTCCACAAGGGATCATTAATTGGCCTGAAGATTGAGGTAGTTACATAACAAGGGATCATTAATTGGCCTGAAGATTGAGACAGCTACGCCACAAGGGATCATTAATTGGCCTCAAGATTGAGGTAGTTACATAACAAGGGATCATTAATTGGCCTGAAGATTGAGACAGCTACGCCACAAGGGATCATTAATTGGCCTGAAGATTGAGACAGCTACGCCAGAAGAGATCATTAATTGGCATGAAGATTGAGACAGCTACGCCACGAGGGATCATTAATTGGCGTGAAGATTGAGGTAGTTACATCACAAGGGATCATTAATTGGCCTGAAGATTGATGTAGTTACATCACAAGGGATCATTAATTGGCCTGAAGATTGAGACAGCTACGCCACAAGGGATCATTAATTGGCCTGAAGATTGAGGTAGCTACGCCACAAGGGATCATTAATTGGCCTGAAGATTGAGACAGCTACGCCACAAGGGATCATTAATTGGCCTGAAGATTGAGACAGCTACGCCACGAGGGATCATTAATTGGCGTGAAGATAGAGGTAGTTACATCACAAGGGATCATTAATTGGCCTGAAGATTGATGTAGTTACATCACAAGGGATCATTAATTGGCCTGAAGATTGAGACAGCTACGCCACAAGGGATCATTAATTGGCCTGAAGATTGAGACAGCTACGCCACAAGTGATCGTTAATTGACATTAAGATTGAGGCAGCTGCAGGAGGCTACTTTGGGCTTCCTATTATCCCAAATTCTCACAGATCTGCATGGCTTATTATGTTGAGAGGAAGTTATCAAATCTTTGTGTCAAGCAGCTGTTTCAGGGCTAATTTGTATTTTGTTGTAGTTTTTTTCTTTTGTAAATATTAAGAAGAAGAATATTGCTTAATAAGAATTGGAATAAAAACTACATAACTAACTAAGCAGAATTATCGTGTCAGAACTTTGGGGAAGATAGTTGCTTCAGGAGGAAGATTGTTTCTTAAATCCGTCACTGCCATCTATGATCACAATTTACCTTTAAGAATTTCATTTCTATGGTGGCAATTCGTCCTGTAGTTTAAAGGACCATCCTATATTTTAGGGGGTTGTCCTATACTTTAAAGGACCATCCTATATTTTAGGGGGTTGTCCTATACTTTAAAGGACCATCCTATATTTTAGAAGGCTGTCCTATACTTTAAAGGACCATCTTATATTTTAGAAAGTTGTCCTATACTTTAAAGGACCATCCTCTATTTTAGGGGTTTGTCCTATACTTTAAAGGACCATCCTATATTTTAGGGGGTTGTCCTATACTTTAAAGGACCATCCTATATTTTAGGGGGTTGTCCTATACTTTAAAGGACCATCCTATATTTTAGAAGGCTGTCCTATACTTTAAAGGACCATCCTACATTTTAGAAAGTTGTTCTATACTTTAAAGGACCATCCTCTATTTTAGGGGTTTGTCCTATACTTTAAAGGACCATCCTATATTTTAGGGGGTTGTCCTATACTTTAAAGGACCATCCTATATTTTAGGGGGTTGTCCTATACTTTAAAGGACCATCCTATATTTTAGAAGGCTGTCCTATACTTTAAAGGACCATCTTATATTTTAGAAAGTTGTCCTATACTTTAAAGGACCATCCTCTATTTTAGGGGTTTGTCCTATACTTTAAAGGACCATCCTATATTTTAGGGGGTTGTCCTATACTTTAAAGGACCATCCTATATTTTAGGGGGTTGTCCTATACTTTAAAGGACCATCCTATATTTTAGAAGGCTGTCCTATACTTTAAAGGACCATCCTATATTTTAGAAAGTTGTTCTATACTTTAAAGGACCATCCTCTATTTTAGGGGTTTGTCCTATACTTTAAAGGACCATCCTATATTTTAGGTGGTTGTCCTATAGTTTAAAGGACCATCCTATATTTTAGAGGGTTGTCCTATAGTTTAAAGAACCATCCTATATTTTAGGGAGTTGTCTATAATTTAATGGATCATCTTCTATTTTAGGAGGTTGTCCTATAGTTTAAAGGACCATCCTATAATTTAGGGGGTTGTCCTATATATATATAAAAGTAGAAATAGGTTTTTGTCCCATGTTTCTTCTTCTGTCTTTTAAAAGTCCTACTTTTTTATACGAAATAAAAATCGTTCTAGTTTTGTGACTAATTTTTAAAAAAATTTCTTCTCATTATTATTGATGTGATTTTGTAATTAATAATGTTCAAAATTTGGAATTATTTAATTGCATTAAATTATTAAATAATTATTGAAATTGAGTGAACATTGGACAAATTCAAAGTTATTTTATTGATACTTTTTTACGCTTTTTATAATTTCTTGTATTTTAAGTGTTATTGATGTGAAATTTCTGAGAGTTTTGCGGAGATAAATCTCAATGCGAGCCCAGGGGGGGGGGGGGTCTCGAACTTTAGAAATTCTTGATTTAATTTAGAGCCTTTTAGGATGTTTACCACTTTTTGAGGATGACAAAAATTAATGAACAAATAGTATTAATAGAAAAAATTGCCAGAAGATATATTTTTCAATAGGTGTCCTATATTTTCTTCCAAAAAAAAAATGATCGCTATAGTCATTACCGAAATATTCATTTGAGCTATTTTATCGCAAAATATCTACCCCAGCCTTCAACTATTCCATATTTTAGAAGTTATAGAGTTAGATTCTCCATACTTTAGAAGTTATAGAGTTAGATTCTCCAAATTTTAGCAGTTATAGCGTTAGATTTTCCATATTTTAGAAGTTATAAAGTTAGATTCTCCATATTTTAGAAGTAATAGAGTTAGATTCTCGATATTTTAGAAGTTAAAGCGTTATATTCTCCATATTTTAAAAGTTATTCCCCAGCCTTCAACTATTCCATATTTTAGAAGTTATAGAGTTAGATTCTCCATACTTTAGAAGTTATAGAGTTAGATTCTCCAAATTTTAGCAGTTATAGCGTTAGATTTTCCATATTTTAGAAGTTATAAAGTTAGATTCTCCATATTTTAGAAGTTATAGAGTTAGATTCTCCATATTTTAGAAGTTATAGAGTTAGATTCTCCATATTTTAGAAGTTATAGAGTTAGATTCTCCATATTTCAGAAGTTATAGAGTTAGATTCTCCATATTTTAGAAGTTATAGAGTTAGATTCTCCATATTTTAGAAGTTATAGAGTTAGATTCTCCATATTTTAGAAGTTATAGAGTTAGATTCTCCATATTTTAGAAGTTATAGAGTTAGATTCTCCATATTTTAGAAGTTATAGAGTTAGATTCTCCATATTTCAGAAGTTATAGAGTTAGATTCTCCATATTTCAGAAGTTATAGAGTTAGATTCTCCATATTTTACAAGTTATAGAGTTAGGTTATCGATATTTCAGAAGTTATAGAGTTAGATTCTCCATATTTTAGAAGTTATAGGGTTAGATTCTCCATATTTTAAAAGTTATAGAGTTAAGTTATCGATATTTTAGAAGTTATAGAGTTAGATTCTCATGCATTTGGTCTCATACAATACGTTTTTGTAAGTGTGATCCAGATGTTACTAATTCCCATTTAAAATTGTTTTAAAATTAAAAATCACTGTGTATCTTGTTTAAGAGTTCTTTTTTTTCTAACCCTTCCACAATGCACTCCTCGAACTCTATTCCATTGGCTGAGTCACAGCCACTCAGCGGCCTCTTCATACCGTGACGTAACACCCCTCTGAACCCTCATTGGCTGCCGTGCAGCGGCTCGTGCCGCGCGCACGGCCGCTATTTGCCGGTAAGGTGGCGTGTAATCGATCATGCACTACAAGGGGTGTTCACTGTTTACTGGGAGAAACAGAACGCAGGGAACCGGCAAATTTATGGAGACTGGAACAAATTTTGGCCCTTGGCGGTGTGGAAAATGAAAGTGCATTGCTATTTAACTAACTGGCGACGAATACCAGTTTGTGTGAATAAGGACAATTAAATGATTTGAAGAAAACTCAAATAGGGAACTATTATTTCTTCTCTTCATGTTGTTGAAATATGCAGAGTGACTTTTTCGTGTGCTTTAAGATATTTGGAGAGGATCTCAATTGCTTGCAGATAAATATCAGAAAGGAAATTCGTCGAATTGCCTTCAAATCAGATTGGTGACTTTTGTTTAAAATTCTCTCTTACGGAATACCTGTCTTCTAGATAGGAGTTTGTTCCTCCCATGATGCTGTTTGCAGGTAAATGAAAATTAGTTTTATTTGTAGTAATTTAGTGAACCAATGGTTAATGAGTATGGTTAGGTTAGGACCCCTATATAGAAAGATGCTGCATAAAATTTCCTGTAACATTTTAGATGTTGGGTTGTTTTACCTCTGAGCGGCACTTTTTTGCACACCATGGGCTAAATGGCCAGGTCACATGGACCCCGAAGGCTCAGAGAAGGTTGGGGGAGGGACCCACTGGAACAGCTGTTGGGAGACAGATGGTAGCCTCCCGTCAAGGCCATCCAGCGTGTTCTTTAACGTTGGGTTGTTTTACCTCTGTGAGTGTCACTTTTTTTGCACACCATGGGCTAAATGGCCTGGTCACATGGACCCCGAAGGCTCAGAGAAGGTTGGGGGAGGGGACCCACTGGAACAGCTGTTGGGAGACAGATGGTAGCCTCCCGTCAAGGCCATCCAGCGTGTTCTTTAACGTTGGGTTGTTTTACCTCTGTGAGTGTCACTTTTTTTGCACACCATGGGCTAAATGGCCTGGTCACATGGACCCCGAAGGCTCAGAGAAGGTTGGGGGAGGGGACCCACTGGAACAGCTGTTGGGAGACAGATGGTAGCCTCCCGTCAAGGCCATCCAGCGTGTTCTTTAACGTTGGGTTGTTTTACCTCTGTGAGTGTCACTTTTTTTGCACACCATGGGCTAAATGGCCTGGTCACATGGACCCCGAAGGCTCAGAGAAGGTTGGGGGAGGGGACCCACTGGAACAGCTGTTGGGAGACAGATGGTAGCCTCCCGTCAAGCCCATCCAGCGTGTTCTTTAACATTGGGTTGTTTTACCTCTGAGCCGCACTTTTTTGCACACCATGGGCTAAATGGCCAGGTCACATGGACCCCGAAGGCTCAGAGAAGGTTGGGGGAGGGGACCCACTGGAACAGCTGTTGGGAGACAGATGATAGCCTCCCGTCAAGCCCATCCAGCGTGTTCTTTAACATTGGGTTGTTTTACCTCTGAGTGTCACTTTTTTGCACACCATGGGCTAAATGGCCAGGTCACATGGACCCCGAAGGCTCAGAGAAGGTTGGGGGAGGGGACCCACTGGAACAGCTGTTAGGAGACAGATGGTAACCTCTGGTCAAGGCCATCCAGTGTGTTTTTTAATATTCCCAGGTTATAGCTGCCTCGCACATAGGGTCACGGCTTAACGTCCCATTCGACGGACGGCGGCTTTTCCAGGCCCATCGATGTCCTCTACTGACCGTGGGCAGCGAATTTTTCGGAGATGAATCTCAAAGCTTGCGCAGCTGGGATTCGAACCTGGGAACTGCAAATTACGAGCTTGGGCGCTACCGACTGATCACCCATTCCCTGACGGAAGACTTACAGGTGTCACCTGAAAGATGTCCAGTGGACTTCCTTTCCCAATTTTCTCTGAGCCCTTGGGGTCCTTGTGACCTTGCCATTTAACCGATTGTGGACACAAAAGAGACCTCAGAGGTAAAATGAACTACCCTAGAGTTGGGTTGGGTTGTTTTACCTCTGAGCGGCACCTTTTTGCACACCATGGTCTAAATGACCAGGTAACAAGGACCCCGAAGGCTCAGAGAAGGTTGGGGGAGGGGACCCACTGGAACAGCTGTTGGGAGACAGATGGTAGCCTCCCGTCAAGGCCATCCAGTGTGTTCTTTAACGTGCACAGGGTATGGCTCTCCTGCATACGGGGCCACGGCTTAACGTGCCATCCGACGGAAGGCGGCCTTTCCAAGCCTATCGGTGTCCCCTACTGACCGTGGGCAGGGCGGGGAATTTTGCGGAGATAAATCTCAACGCTGACCAAGCTGAGACTCGAACCTGGGAACTACAGATTACGAGCCTGACGCGCTACCGACTGAGCCACCCCCGCTGGATGGCCTTGACGGGAGGCTACCATCTGTCTCCCAACAGCTGTTCCAGTGAGTCCCCTCCCCCAACCTTCTCTGAGCCTTCGGGGTCCTTGTGATCTGGCCATTTAGCCCATGGTGTGCAAAAAATTGGCGCTCAGAGGTAAAACAACCCAACGTTAAAGAACACGCTGGATGGCCTTGACGGGAGGCTACCACCTGTCTCCCAACAGCTGTTCCAGTGGGTCCCCTCCTCCAACCTTCTCTGAGCTTTCGGGGTCCTTGTGACCTGGCCATTTAGCCCATGGTGTGCAAAAAAGTGCCGCTCAGAGATAAAACAACCCAACCCAACGTTCGCAGATTGATAGTGAATTAATTGAAAGCCATGAAGACCTGGAAAAAAAAACTAGTCAGGAAAAGGTCTTTCAGCGCATAAAACAACTGAGTGTTCTTTTATATTGCATTTAAATTTGCCTCGTGAATATCTCTCCAAGATTCAGGCAAAACATCCACTATTAAACCGTTGCTGACCAGAGAAATTAAATCCGTTATTAAATAGTTATTAATGTGAGAATTTAAAAGTGCTGTTAACTATTACTGACTAAATAAATTAAATCGGTTACTAAACAGTAATTGACCAAAAGAATTAAATCCATTATTAAACGGTTGCCAATCAGTGATATTAAATTGTAATTGAATAGTTTCTGACAAGAGAAATAAAATCCGTTTTTAAATAGTTACTGACCAGGCAAATTAAATCTTCTTAAATAGTTGCTGATCAGATAAATACGTTGTTAAACAGTTAGTGACTAGAAGAATTAAATCCGGCATTAAACAGTTGGTGACTAGAAGAATTAAATCCGGTATTAAACAGTTAGTGACTAGAAGAATTAAATCCGGTATTAAACCGTTGGTGACTAGAAGAATTAAATCCGGTATTAAACCGTTGGTGACTAGAAGAATTAAATCCGGTATTAAACCGTTGGCGACTAGAAGAATTAAATCCGGTATTAAACCGTTGGCGACTAGAAGAATTAAATCCGGTATTAAACCATTGGTGACTAGAAGAATTAAATCCGGTATTAAACCGTTGGTGACTAGAAGAATTAAATCCGGTATTAAACCTTTGGTGACTAGAAGAATTAAATCCTGTATTAAACCGTTGGTGACTAGAAGAATTTAATCCGGTATTAAACCGTTGGTGACTAGAAGAATTTAATCCGGTATTAAACCGTTGGTGACTAGAAGAATTAAATCCGGTATTAAACCTTTGGTGACTAGAAGAATTAAATCCGGTATTAAACCGTTGGTGACTAGAAGAATTAAATCCGGTATTAAACCGTTGGTAACTAGAAGAATTTAATCCGGTATTACACAGTTGGTGACTAGAAGAATTAAATCCGTTATTAAACCGTTGGTGACTAGAAGAATTAAATCCGTTATTAAACCGTTGGTGACTAGAAGAATTAAATCCGGTATTAAACCGTTGGTGACTAGAAGAATTAAATCCGGTATTAAACCGTTGATGACTAGAAGAATTAAATCCGTTATTAAACAGTTAGTGACCAAAAGAATTAAATCCGTTATTAAACAGTTAGTGACCAAAACAATAAAATCCGTTATTACACAGTTGGTGACTAGAAGAATTAAATCCGTTATTAAACCGTTGGTGACTAGAAGAATTAAATCCGGTATTAAACAGTTAGTGACTAGAAGAATTAAATCCGGTATTAAACAGTTAGTGATTAGAAGAAATAAATCCGGTATTAAACAGTTAGTGACTAGAAGAATTAAATCCGGTATTAAACCTTTGGTGACTAGAAGAATTAAATCCTGTATTAAACCGTTGGTGACTAGAAGAATTTAATCCGGTATTAAACCGTTGGTGACTAGAAGAATTTAATCCGGTATTAAACCGTTGGTGACTAGAAGAATTAAATCCGGTATTAAACCTTTGGTGACTAGAAGAATTAAATCCGGTATTAAACCGTTGGTGACTAGAAGAATTAAATCCGGTATTAAACCGTTGGTAACTAGAAGAATTTAATCCGGTATTACACAGTTGGTGACTAGAAGAATTAAATCCGTTATTAAACCGTTGGTGACTAGAAGAATTAAATCCGTTATTAAACCGTTGGTGACTAGAAGAATTAAATCCGGTATTAAACCGTTGGTGACTAGAAGAATTAAATCCGGTATTAAACCGTTGATGACTAGAAGAATTAAATCCGTTATTAAACAGTTAGTGACCAAAACAATAAAATCCGTTATTAAACAGTTAGTGACCAAAACAATAAAATCCGTTATTACACAGTTGGTGACTAGAAGAATTAAATCCGTTATTAAACCGTTGGTGACTAGAAGAATTAAATCCGGTATTAAACAGTTAGTGACTAGAAGAATTAAATCCGGTATTAAACAGTTAGTGATTAGAAGAAATAAATCCGGTATTAAACAGTTAGTGACTAGAAGAATTAAATCCGGTATTAAACAGTTAGTGACTAGAAGAATTAAATCTGGTATTAAACAGTTACTGAGCTGAGAAATTAAATCATTCATTAAGCAGTTACTGCCCACAGAAATTAAACCCATTATTAGAGAGTTGCTGAGCAGAGAAATTAAATCCGTTATTAAAGTTATTTAGGAGAAGAATTAATCCGTTATTAAACAGTTGCTGACCACAGATATTAAACCCGATATTAAACAGTTTTATGGCAGAAAAGAAAAAGAAAACCTGGATTAGTCTAAGCCAGCAAAATTGAACATTACACAGTTCTAGTCCGCAAAATTCCCCCCTTGCCCACGGTCAGTAGGGGACACTGATGGGCTTGGAAAGGCCACCGTCCGTCGGATGGGACGTTAAGCCGTGGCCCCATGTGCGGGAGAGCCATACCCTGTGCACGTTAAAGAACACGCTGGATGGCCTTGACGGGAGGCTACCATCTGTCTCCCAACAGCTGTTCCAGTGGGTCCCATCCCCCAACCTTCTCTGAGCCTTCGGGGTCCTTGTGACCTGGCCATTTAGCCCATGGTGTGCAAAAAAATGCCGCTCAGAGGTAAAACAACCCAACCCAACACAGTTCAAGTTTAGCCACGTGATTGTGTATCGAATTTCCTACATTAATTTCTCATTACTGTTGTAACCTTTTTAATTTATTAATTCTCACCCACATGAGAGATGTTCCACGCATAGTTCTGCTATTATTTGCACTAGAGATTAGTTAAAACCCAAATTTTTGTGTCCTATTGTGATTAGAGAAGAAAAAAATCATAGACTCAGTGGTTACCGACATGTGGAAAAATGAATTTCGTGGTGGAACTTTTCAATTTTTCTTATTATAGGTAATTTAAAACTGCACTCAACGGCCATTTTATTTGGTACAGTTCCATGTTATGTCAATAATAACTCAGATAGAGAATTTTCAGGGGCGAGGGTGGCTCAGTCGGTAGCGCGCCAGGCTCGTAATCTGTAGTTCCCAGGTTCGAGTCCCAGCTGGGTCAGCGTTGAGATTTATCTCCGCAAAATTCCCCGCCCTGCCCACGGTCAGTAGGAGACACCGATGGGCTTGGAAAGGCCGCCGTCCGTCGGATGGGACGTTAAGCCGTGGCTCTGTGAGTGGGAGAGAGCCATGCCCTGTGCACGTTAAAGAACACGCTGGATGGTCTTGACGGGAGGCTACCATCTGCCTCACAACAGGTATTCAAGTGGGTCCCCTCCCCCAACCTTCTCTGAGTCTTCGGGTTCCTTGTGATTGATCATTTAACCCATGATGTGTAAAAAAAAAAAGTACCTTCAGAGGCAAAACAACCCATACTGACCCATGGCAAAATGGGGAGTTTTGCGGAGATAAAGCTCAAGCCCAGCTGGGATTCGAACCTGGGAACTGCAGGTTGTGTTGGGTTGTTTTACCTCTGAGCGGCACTTTTTTGCACACCATGGGATAAATGCCCAGATCACATGGACCCCGAAGGCTCAGAGAAAGTTGTGGGAGGGGACCCACTGGAACAGTTGTTGGGAGACAGATGGTATCCTCCCGTCAAGGCCATCCAGCGTGTTCTTTAACGTGCACAATGTATGGCTCTCCCACACACGGGATCGCGGCTTAACGTCCCATCCGACGGATGGCGGACTTTCCAAGCCCATCGGTGTCCCCTACTGACCGTGGACAGGGCGGGGAATTTTGCGGAGATAAATCTCAACGCTGACCCAGCTGGGACTCGAACCTGGTAACTACAGATTACGAGCCTGGCGCGCTACCGACTGAGCCACCCCCCTCCCCATTTAAAGAGTTATAGAATCTGAAACGTTTTGCAAGTTACCTCATTCTTAAAAAAAAAACATCGAAAATTCGCGAAATTATTACGCGAACTGTTAGAAACACTTTTACGTATGTTATTTAAGTTTAGTAATAACTGCACACTTAGCTACTGATCTAAGGGACCTGGGTTCGAGTCCCGGGTAAGGCATGGTTGTGTATGTTATTTTATCTGCTGAGGTCCTGCCATCCTCTCAGATCTCCTACTGTGGCATATAAACTGACAGGCTCCTGTCAGACCTCTGTGACAAGCAGCTGCTTGAGGGGGTATTTATTTATTTTTTATTTAAAAACTGCTATAGCCTTCGTTTCAACTTGGTTTTATTAAATTTTCAGGGCAATTATTTAAATTAATATTGCTCTAAATAACAGAATATAACAGGATTTTCCTTCAGCCATATTTTTTCAAAAAAAAAGCCTATTTAAAAAGTAACCGAGTTACTTTTAACATAATACAAAATTTTGTCTGATGAAGCGACTGTTAAGAGTACGTAGCTGATTGCGACTGAATAAATGACAGGATATAATCATTTCCTCTCATGTTTTTAGCATGTGCAGATCTGGGTCAGTCCCTGGGTCAGAGGTCAAATTCTGTTTCTAGGAAGCTGAAAAATCTTCGAGAAGTCCCATGGCCGAGGGGTTAGCGCGCTTGGCTACTGATCTAAGGGACCTGGGTTCGAGCCCCGGGTAAGGCATGGCTGTTTGTGTCGTTTTTCTGCTGAGGTCCTGCCATCCTCTCAGACCTTCTACTCTGGCATATAAACTGACAGGCTCCTGTCAGACCTCTGTGGCAAGCAGCTGCTTGAGGGGGTATTTATTTATTTTTTTTTATTACAGGAAATTTGAGATCGGAACATTTTTTGAAAATTTGCAACTAGGAGTGAACTGGGTCGTAGATCTGAGAAAAAATTCGAAATTTGATCTCCGAGGTGTTCTTCAAGGCCAGATAGAGGTCAAGTCTTAATCTGCAAGTGCCAGAAACGTCAATGTTGCTGATTGTGTGTATTTTGGGTCAAAGTTCACAGGAACTTTAGGAAATTTGCGATCCGACGTCCCCTTAATGGGCAAATACAGGTGACATTTCTTCCAGTCGTGTTTTAGAAACTTGAAAATTGGTCCCTGGTCAGAGGTCAAATTCTGATTTTAGAAAGCTGAAAAATCTTCGAGAATTCCAGGATTTTTATTTTAGTATCGGAAATTTGAGATCGAAAGAGTCCCTTGAAGTCAGAAGTTAAAATTTCATCTGCACATGCTAGTTGAGTTGAGTTGTTTTACCTCTGAGCGGCACTTTTTTGCACACCATGGGCTAAATGGCCAGGTCACAAGGGCCCCGAAGGCTCAGAGAAGGTTGGGGGAGGCGACCCACTGGAACAGCTGTTGGGAGAGAGATGGTAGCCTCCCGTCAAGGCCGTCCAGCGTGTTCTTTAACGTGCACAGGGTATGGCTCTCCCACACACGGGGCCACGGCTTAACGTCCCATCCAACGGACGGCGGCCTTTCCAAGCCCATCGGTGTCCCCTACTGACCGTGGGCAGGGCCGGGAATTTTGCGGAGATAAATCTCAACACTGACCCAGCTGGGACTCGAACCTGGGAACTACAGATTACGAGCCTGCATGCTCTCATGTTTTTAGCTTCTCATGTTTCTAGCATGTGCAGGGGGCGGGGGTGACTGAGTCACCCCCGCCCCCTGCACATGCTAAAAACATGAGAAGTTTAAAGAAAAGTAAGAATAATTTTTCTTTTATTTATATTATTATATTGACAATTCGCTCTTTCAGCACTTTCATATATTATTTTCATTCTCTCTTGAATTGCTGCAATAGATTACAATTTAAATTTTTTTCTTTTGTTCATTTCGTATGAAGAATTACAGTCACCTGCCAAAATATTAGAAAAATTTCCATGTTATGTCAATGGGCATCTCAAAACTCTATAACATCTAAAATACGCATTGGGGTGGGGGTGGCTCAGTTGGTAGCGCGCCAGGCTCGTAATCTGCAGTTCCCAGGTTCGAGTCCCAGCTGGGTCAGCGTTGAGATTTATCTCCGCAAAATTCCCCGCCCTGCCCACGGTCAGTAGGGGACACCGATGGGCTTGGAAAGGCCGCCGTCCGTCGGATGGGACGTTAAGCCGTGGCTCTGTGTGAGGGAGAGCCATACCCTGTGCACGTTAAAGAATACGTTGTATAGCCATGACGGGAGGCTACCATCTGTCTCCCAACTGCTGTTCCAGTGGGTCCACTCCCTCAACTTTCTCTGAGCCTTCGGAGTCCATGTGACCTGGCCATTTAGCCCATGGTGTGCAAAAAAGTGCCGCTCACAGGTAAAACAACGCAATATTAAAGAACACACTAGATGGCCTTGACGGAAGGCTACCATCTGTCTCCCAACAGGTGTTCCAGTGGGTCCCCTCCCCCAACCTTCTCTGAGCCTTCGGGGTCCATGTGACCTGGTTATTTAGCCCATGGTGTCCAAAAAAGTGCCGCTCAGAGGTAAAACAACCCAACGTTAAAGAACACGCTGGATGGCCTTGACGGGAGGCTACCATCTATCTCCAAACAGTTGTTCCAGTGGGTCCCCTCCCCCAACCTTCTCTGAGCCTTCTGGGTCTTTGTGACCTGGCCATTTAGCCCATGGTGTGCAAAAAAGTGCCGCTCAGAGGTAAAACAACTCAATGTTAAAGAACACGCTGAATGGCCTTAACGGGAGGCTACCATCTGTCTCCCAACTGCTGTTCCAGTGGGTCCCCTCTCCCAACCTTCTCTGAGCCTTCGGGTTCCTTATGACCTGGCCATTTAGCCCATGGTGTGCAAAAAATTGCCGCTCAGAGGTAAAATAACCCAACCCTAAAATACGCATGTAATAGAAAAATGTGACTGAAGATGAATTAAAGATCATCACCAAATCTATCTAAATCTCGATTTTCAGCAATATAAAAAGAGTTATGAAAGATGTTAAGAAAATAATATAACATTTATATACATAACATTTTATAACATTATGTATATAAAGAGTTATGAAAGCTGGAATATATAACAATAGTTATTATTCCGCGAGAATTTACCTCAGAAATTAATTAAAGCTAAAATAATAATTATAGTTTAAAAAAATTTATGAAATAAATATTCATTTTTAAAAATTATTAAATATTGCAGCTTCCACAACACTAAATACTGGACAAATATTGTTGAAAATCGAGATTTAAATAAATTAAAGATCGTAATCAAATCAATCTTCAGTCACATTTTTCCATAAATGCATATTTTAGAAGTTATAAGAGCTTCGAATTTGACATAACATTGACATAACATGGAAGACAATTTATTGTTAAATATTTCAGCTTTCATAACTCTTTAAATACTGCATGAATATTATTGAAAATCGAGATTTAAATAGATTTGATTACGATCTTTAATTTATCTTCAGTCACATTTTTCCATTAAATGCATATTTTAGAAGTTATAGAGCTTCGACATTTGAAACCCATTAACATAAAACGGATTGTTGGGTTGTTTTACCTCTAAGCGGCACTTTTTTTGCACACATGGGCTAAATGGCCAGGTCACATGGACTCCGAAGGCTCAGAGAAGGTTGGGGGAGAGGACCCACTGGAACAGCTGTTGGGAGACAGATGGTAGCCTCCCGTCAAGGCCATCCAGCGTGTTCTTTAACGTGCACAGGGTATGGCTCTCCTGCACACGGGCCACTGCTTAACGTCCCATCCGACGGACGGCGGCCTTTCCAAGCCCATCGGTGTCCCCTACTAACCGTGGGCAGGGCGGGGAATTTTGCGGAGATAAATCTCAACGCTGACCCAGCTGGGACTCGAACCTGGGAACTACAGATTACGAGCCTGGCGCGCTACCGACTGAGCCACCCCCGCCCCCACATAAAACGGAAGTTATGTAATATTTTGGTAAGGCAGTGTATCAGTTTCTTGGTAGGTTATACCACTTTGTGTAGTCTAGATATTTAGAAACTGGATTTCTAATAATAAAAATCTTGCAAATGTTCGTAGAGTTTGGTTGGAGAACTAAATTGCACAGTCTTATTTGGACCTCCGTAGCCCATGGCTGCTTGAGGATGATGATGATGACGGAAAAATGATCGTTCGCACGTGCAAGTGACGCCAAATTAGAATTTTTCTCTCTGATTGGAAAAAATATATACACATTCGTATCAGAATAATATGACCACATACCATAGTATATGTATGGTAGTTGGTCACATTATTTTGATTCGACTTTGTATATATGTGGAATCAGACAAAAGCGTAAGTATGAATCTATTAACTGAAAGAAATAAAGCCGGTGAGAAAAATTTGTGCGTTTGTAATAGTACAGGGATTGCTCTTTAATTCTTGCCGTGGTTTAGGGACGTTTGCAGAATGTGATTAGTAATGTTGTGTTCACTGCATGCTACAAGTGATTGCAAGGTAAACAGAAATAAGGCGTCTTCTCACGGCAATTACGACTTTACGTAAACCCTATTGAACGTTGGGTTGTTTTTTCTCTGGGAGGTACTTTTTTGCACAAAATGGGCTAAATTGCCAAGTCACAAGGACCCATAGGGCTCATAGAATGTTGGGGATGTAGGATACGGATTGTAGCTTCTGTCAAGGAAATCCAACGTGTTGTTTACTGTGAGCATAGTAGAGGTCGCCCGCAGACCAGATCTTTTGATTCCTACCCATTTGCCCAACAACCCCAAAAATTCAGATTCCCATTTGCCCAACAACCCCAAAAATTCAGATTCCCATTTGCCCCACGACCCAAAATTCAGATTCTCATTTGCCCCACGACCCAAAAATTCAGATTCCCATTTACCTCACGATACAAAAATTCAGATTCCCGTTTGCCTCACGACCCAAAATTCGGATTCCCATTTGCCTCACGACCCAAAAATTCAGATTTCCATTTGCCTCACGATCCAAAAATTCAGATTCCCATTTGCCTCACGATCCAAAAATTCAGATTCCCATTTACCTCACGACCCAAAATTCAGATTTCGATTTACCTCACTATACAAAATTCAGATTCCAATTTGCCTCACGACCCAAAATTCAGATTCTCATTTGCCCCACGACCCAAAAATTCAGATTCCCATTTACTTCACGATACAAAAATTCAGATTCCCGTTTGCCTCACGACCCAAAATTCGTATTCCCATTTGCCTCACGATCCAAAAATTCAGATTCCCATTTGCCTCACGATCCAAAAATTCAGATTCCCATTTGCCTCACGACCCAAAATTTAGATTCCCATTTACCTCACGACCCAAAATTCAGATTTCGATTTACCTCACTATACAAAATTCAGATTCCAATTTGCCTCACGACCCAAAAATTCAGATTTCCATTTGCCTCACGATCCAAAAATTCAGATTCCCATTTGCCTCACGATCCAAAAATTCAGATTCCCATTTACCTCACGACCCAAAATTCAGATTTCGATTTACCTCACTATACAAAATTCAGATTCCAATTTGCCTCACGACCCAAAATTCAGATTCTCATTTGCCCCACGACCCAAAAATTCAGATTCCCATTTACTTCACGATACAAAAATTCAGATTCCCGTTTGCCTCACGACCCAAAATTCGTATTCCCATTTGCCTCACGATCCAAAAATTCAGATTCCCATTTGCCTCACGATCCAAAAATTCAGATTCCCATTTGCCTCACGACCCAAAATTTAGATTCCCATTTACCTCACGACCCAAAATTCAGATTTCGATTTACCTCACTATACAAAATTCAGATTCCAATTTGCCTCACGACCCAAAATTCAGATTCCCATTTGCCTCACGACCCAAAATTCAGATTCCCATTTACCTCACGACCCAAAAATTCAGATTCCCATTTACCCCACGACCCAAAAATTCAGATTCCCATTTACCTCACTACCCAAAACCCGATTCCCATTTACTTTAAAACCCAAAATTCAAATTTCTATTTACCTCACAATCGAATTAATAGCAGTACCTATAGTCTAGTGGCCGGGATAAGAGTCCTTGCGACCCTGGATTCGGGAAGCCCTGCCCTAGGGTTTTATGAAAGACTCGAAAAGAGATCGCAGACATCTTTTTCTTTTTTTAAAATAATGCGGAGATTGACTCAGTCGGCAGCAGTACAGAAAATCTGCTGTTCCGAGGTTCAAGTTGCAACTGCGTCATATTTGGTATTATCTCGGCTAAAACTCACTTTGTTCTGGGTGATAAATTGATAAAGAGAACACCAATGGGCAAGCTCAGTGGTGTCCTCTTTATCAAAGATAGAAGATAAATTAAAGAATACAATAAAACCTATTTATATCTCGATTTTAAACATTATTCGTTCAGTATTTAAAGTTTTTAAAATTTCAAGAGTTAAATTAAAAATTTCATCTGTAAAAAACAAAAACAATTCGATATCTTCAGACAGACGACAAAGTGGAGACAATTGCTCTTTTATTTTTTCTTTTGAAAGTGAGCTAAAATTAATGCAGTGAATATTACTAGTGGACAGACCACCAAGTAGTGGTAGTCCTTGTAGGGGAAAAAATCACGACCAAGTAGTGGTAGTCCTTGTAGGGAAAAAAATCACGACCAAGTAGTGGTAGTTCTTCTACGGAAAAAATCGCGACCAAGTAGTGGTAGTCCTTGTAGGGAAAAAAATCACTACCAAGTAGTGGTAGTTCTTCTACGGAAAAAATCGCAACCAAGTAGTGGTAGTCCTTGTAGGGAAAAAAATCACGACCAAGTAGTGGTAGTTCTTCTACGGAAAAAATCGCGACCAAGTAGTGGTAGTCCTTGTAGGGAAAAAATCACGACCAAGTAGTGGTAGTTCTTCTACGGAAAAAATCGCGACCAAGTAGTGGTAGTCGTTGTAGGGAAAAATCGCGACCAAGTAGTGGTAGTCCTTGTAGGGAAAAAATCACAACCAAGTAGTGGTAGTCCTTGTAGGGAAAAAATCACGACCAAGTAGTGGTAGTTCTTCTACGGAAAAAATCGCGACCAAGTAGTGGTAGCCTTTGTAGGGAAAAATCGCGACCAAGTAGTGGTAGCCTTTGTAGGGAAAAATCGCGACCAAGTAGTGGTAGCCTTTGTAGGGAAAAATCGCGACCAAGTAGTGGTAGTCCTTGTAGGGAAAAATCGCGACCAAGTAGTGGTAGTCCTTGTAGGGAAAAAATCACGACCAAGTAGTGGTAGTCCTTGTAGGGAAAAAATCACGACCAAGTAGTGGTAGTTCTTCTACGGAAAAAATCGCGACCAAGTAGTGGTAGCCTTTGTAGGGAAAAATCGCGACCAAGTAGTGGTAGCCTTTGTAGGGAAAAATCGCGACCAAGTAGTGGTAGTCCTTGTAGGGAAAAATCGCGACCAAGTAGTGGTAGTCCTTGTAGGGAAAAAATCACGACCAAGTAGTGGTAGTCCTTGTAGGGAAAAAATCACGACCAAGTAGTGGTAGTCCTTGTAGGGAAAAAATCACGACCAAGTAGTGGTAGTTCTTCTACGGAAAAAATCGCGACCAAGTAGTGGTAGCCTTTGTAGGGAAAAATCGCGACCAAGTAGTGGTAGCCTTTGTAGGGAAAAATCGCGACCAAGTAGTGGTAGTCCTTGTAGGGAAAAAATCACAACCAAGTAGTGGTAAAACCTGTAGAAAACGTAAAAAAATCACGACCAAATATTTCTTTCTTGATTTTTTTTTTCACGATTTCGTAATGCACTTCCATCATTTGTGTTATTAATTATAATCTTTAATCTGGTCTTTATGTGATTTGTGCAATTGTTTAATGAGGCATGCTCGTAATAAAGAGAAACTTTTCCCCTTTCTGATTTCAGAAACATCTTATAAGGCTGCCTGGGGCACTCCTCCCGCTCAAGCTCAAGGTTAGTGGCTTTAAACATTTAAAATGCCATTTCCTATTGGAATGGAATCCTTTGAAGTGGCTTACTTTTTAACAAAATTTTCTTCTTAAAATATTAGAAATAGGTAGTAAGTAAATATTAAAGAAAGACAAACAATAATAAAAAAAAAACAGGGATATATTTTGCATCAGTGATAAAACAAAATCACGACCAAGTAGTGGTAATCCTTGTAGGAAAAAAATCGCGACCAAGTAGAGGTAGTCCTTGTAGGGAAATTCACTACCAAGTAGTGGTAATTCTTGTAGGGAAAAAATCACGACCAAGTAGTGGTAGTCCTTATAGGGAAAAAATCGCGACCAAGTAGTTATAGTCCTTGTAGGGAAAAAATCACAACCAAGTAGTGGTAGTCCTTGTGGGGAAAAAATCACGACCAAGTAGAGGTAGTCCTTGTAAGGAGAAATTCACGACCAAGTAGTGGTAGTCCTTGTAGGGAAAAAATCACGACCAAGTAGTGGTAGTCCTTGTAGGAAAAAAATCGCGACCAAGTAGTGGTAGTCCTTGTAGGGGAAAAATCGCGACCAAGTAGTTATAGTCCTTGTAGGGAAAAAATCACAAGCAAGTAGTGGTAGTCCTTGTAGGGGAAAAATCGCGACCAAGTAGTTATAGTCCTTGTAGGGAAAAAATCACAAGCAAGTAGTAGTAGTCCTTGTGGGGAAAAAATCGCAACCAAGTAGTGGTAATCCTCGTAGGAAAAAAATCGCGACCAAGTAGAGGTAGTCCTTACCTAGTCCTAGGAGAAATTCACGACCAAGTAGTGGTAGTTCTTCTACGGAAAAAATCGCGACCAAGTAGTGGTAGTCCTTGTAGGGGAAAAATCGCGACCAAGTAGTGGTAGTCCTTGTAGGGAAAAAATCGCGACCAAGTAGAGGTAGTCCTTGCAGGGAAAATATCACGACCAAGTAGTGGTAGTCCTTGCAGGGAAAAATCACGACCAAGTAGGTAATCGTTGTAGGAAAAAAATCGCGACCAAATAGAGTTAGTCCTTGTAGGGAAATTCACGACCAAGTAGAGGTAGTTCATGTAGGGAAAAAATCGCGACCAAGTAGTGGTAGTCATTGTAGGAAAATTCACGACCAAGTAGACGTAGTCCTTGTAGGGATGAAATCACGTAAGTAGAGGTAGTAAGTGTAGGGTAGTAAGTAGAGGTAGTAAGTGTAGGGTAGTAAGTAGAGGTAGTAAGTGTAGGGAAAAAATCGCGATCAAGTAGAGGTAGTCCTTGTAGGGAAAATATCACGACCAAGTAGTGGTAGTCCTTGTAGGGAAACAATCGCGACCAAGTAGAGGTAGTCCTTGTAGGGAAAATATCATGGCCAAGTAGTGGTAGTCCCTAAGAAAACTTAAAAAGATAACGACCAAGTGTTCTTGATTAAAAGTTTCAAAGAAATCCTCAAAATGAACAGGATCAATGTCTCTATATAATAAAAATATTTATTATCTATTATTATTACTGGTGTATTTTAATATTGATTTTTACACTAACGCTTATTTAGAAATATACCATTTTTGGAGAGAAACATTCGTATTTTTTAGCATTTTCATAATGCTAATGCATTCGTATAATTTTGTTTTCTCTCCAAATAATATATATTTATAAATAAACAGTATAAATATTAGTATTAAAATCCACTGGAAATAATAATAGAAATAAATATATATGAGATGCTTAGATTTTTTAGGACCACCTGTGCTGACGTCACAAATCAGTTGTACGGTCTTCTGTTAGAGGAGGCGTCGACAGATTCCGTTACTACATCAAAAAAAAAGTCCAGATTCTAGAGCGGAACTTAGGGGTGGGGGGGAGGTGCAAATATTGACTCTAGTGAACTGACAAAAGGAAGCTGCAGCAGGATTTTTTATATTCATACATTAATTTCACCAAATAGTGAAATACAATAAACCGCAGCATAACAAAGTCATCGGATAACGACTTTTCGCTTAAAAAATGAACTTCTCATCATCATCATCAAGCAGCCATGGGCTACGGAGGTCCAACCAGACCGTGCAATTTAGTTCTCCAAGCAAGTCTATCCTGAGCTACATCTACTGCATCTGGCCACTGTACACCAATTCTAACAAGGTCCTGTTTGACATTGTCTGCCCACCGCATCCTAGGTCTCCCCTTCTTTCTGAGGCCTTTAGGCACACTGTTCATAACTCTTTTCATCATCATCATCCTCATCCTCAAGCAGCCATGTTTTATGGAGGTCCAACCAGACCGTGCAATTTAGTTCTCCAAGCAAGTCTATCCTGAGCTACATCTACTGCATCTGGCCACTGTACACCAATTCTAACAAGGTCCTGTTTGACATTGTCTGCCCACCGCATCCTAGGTCTCCCCTTCTTTCTGAGGCCTTTAGGCACACTGTTCATAACTCTTTTCATCATCATCATCCTCATCCTCAAGCAGCCATGTTTTATGGAGGTCCAACCAGACCGTGCAATTTAGTTCTCCAAGCAAGTCTATCCTGAGCTACATCTACTGCATCTGGCCACTGTACACCAATTCTAACAAGGTCCTGTTTGACATTGTCTGCCCACCGCATCCTAGGTCTCCCCTTCTTTCTGAGGCCTTTAGGCACACTGTTCATAACTCTTTTCATCATCATCATCCTCATCCTCAAGCAGCCATGGGCTACGGAGGTCCAACCAGACCGTGCAATTTAGTTCTCCAAGCAAGTCTATCCTGAGCTACATCTACTGCATCTGGCCACTGTACACCAATTCTAACAAGGTCCTGTTTGACATTGTCTGCCCACCGCATCCTAGGTCTCCCCCTCTTTCTGAGGCCTTTAGGCACACTGTTCATAACCCTATTCGCCAATCTATAATTATTCATACGGGCAACATGGCCAAACCAACGGAGTCTCTCTCTGCACAATATGCTGCTTAAAGGAGGTTGCAGATTGCTTTGCGTAACCTCAACATTAGTTACAAAGTTGAACCACCTAATACCCAAGATACTGCGTAAGCATCTAGAATCAAAAGCATCTAGTTTCCTGTTATCTTGTTTACAAAGTGTCCAAGTTTCACTACCATAACTAACCCTAGAAAGAACTGTAGACTACTATTGACCAATATAACGAATTTTTCCCGCATAACGAATTACGAAGTCTCGTGGGGATAAACTTCGGCCAATCAGAATGGGTGGGTTGTTTTACCTCTGAGCGGCACTTTTTTGCACACCATGGGCTAAATGGCCAGGTCACATGGACCCCGAAGGCTCAGAGAAGGTTGGGGGAGGGGACCCACTGGAACAACTGTTGGGAGACAGATGGTCGCCTCCCGTCAAGGCCATCCAGCGTGTTCTTTAACGTTGGGTTGTTTTACCTCTGAGCGGCACTTTTTTGCACACCATGGGCTAAATGGCCAGGTCACATGGACCCCGAAGGCTCAGAGAAGGTTGGGGGAGGGGACCCACTGGAACAACTGTTGGGAGACAGATGGTCGCCTCCCGTCAAGGCCATCCAGCGTGTTCTTTAACGTTGGGTTGTTTTACCTCTGAGCGGCACTTTTTTGCACACCATGGGCTAAATGGCCAGGTCACATGGACCCCGAAGGCTCAGAGAAGGTTGGGGGAGGGGACCCACTGAAACAGCTGTTGGGAGACAGATGGTAGCCTCCCGTCAAGGCCATCCAGCGTGTTCTTTAACGTTGGGTTGTTTTACCTCTGAGCGGTACTTTTTTGCACAACATGGGCTAAATGGCCAGGTCACATGGACCCCGAAGGCTCAGAGAAGGTTGGGGGAGGGGACCCACTGGAACAGCTGTTGGGAGACAGATGGTAGCCTCCCGTCAAGGCCATCCAGCGTGTTCTTTAACGTTGGGTTGTTGCACCTCTGAGCGGCACTTTTTTGCACACCATGGGCTAAATGGCCAGGTCACGTGGACCCCGAAGGCTCAGAGAAGGTTGGGGGAGGAGATTCACTGGAACAACTGTTGGGAGACAGATGATAGCCTCCCGTCAAGGCCATCCAGTGTGTTCTTTAACGTGCTCAGGGTGTCCCATACACGGAGCCACGGCTTAACGTCCCATCCGACGGACGGCGGCCTTTCCAAGCCCATCGGTGTCCCCTACTGACCGTGGGCAGGGCGGGGAATTTTGCGGAAATAAATCTCAACGCTGACCCAGCTGGGACTCGAACCTGGGAACTACAGATTACGAGCCTGGCGCTCTACCGACTAAACCACCCCCGCCCGCCCTCACCAATCAGAATGTTTCTAGACTCAGTAGGCCTCAGTCAATGCCCATTTATGAATTACGTCGTTCGCTGTGTTTTCGGTTGTCGAAAGAGATTTCTGGAAGACTTTGATTTTTATTCGATTTTTTTTTTCGTACTTCAAAGTGAATTAATGATCCGTAGAGAAGGTAAGAAATTAGGGAAGGACATAACTCTTGAGAAAAAAAAAACAATAAAGAAATTTGAAGCCTGAAAAGCGATGAAAGCAAATGTGCTTGCTATGGAATATGCTTCAATCTTGCTTCAATCGACGATTTCGAACATCCTGCTAAATGGGAACAACATAAAAGCTACGAAATTGAGTGATGCATATACAGTCACTCAAAAAAAATATCCGAACACTATGGTTGATTACGAAATTCAGAAAAAATATTTGGCAACGATTTTTTTTTTTTTTAGAAATTAGTGATCTGGCAACCTTCGTGTCACGTGACACGAAGGTTGCAAGATCACTAATTTCTAAAAAAAAAATGGCTGTCCCACACGCGGCTTAACGTCCCATCCGACGGACGGCGGCCTTTCCAAGCCCATCGATGTCCCCTACTGACCGTGGGCAGGGCGGGGAGTTTTGTGGAGATAAATCTCGACGCTGACCCAGCTGGGACTCGAACCTGGGAACTACAGATTATGAGCCAGGCGCGCTACCGAATGAGCCACCCCCACTGAGAGCGATAAAAGTATATTTAAATATATTACAATCAAGTCAAATGTTTGCCAAATGAACAAAAATTTAATATTTAATCGGCTTCTGATTTTTAGCTCAGTTTCCAAAAATTTAGCCCATAATTAACTTAAATTACTACTTTCCAAAGGTGCAATAGTCTGCAAATCAAAAACTTTATTCTCTTTGAAAACAAGCAGTCCACATTCACCAGAGGTGATATGTCTTGTTCTAGTTTGATTTTTCAATTTGAATGATGATGTTTTCATTAAACTTTAAATTCCTTAGGAAATATTTTCTCCTGACTCTTTTTTCAGACCCATACCAAGTATTTGGAGCAGCGAGTAGCCGTCTGGCCTCTTCTGGTAAGTTAAAATATTTTATGTATTTTCATGCAAAACTTGTAATGCCACTCAGAAAATCTTGATATTGTTTTAGATTGTTTTACCTCTGAGCGGCACTTTTTTGCACACCATGGGCTAAATGGCCAGGTCACAAGGACCCCGAAGGCTCAGAGAAGGTTGGGGGAGGGGACCCACTGGAACAGCTGTTGGGAGACAGATGGTAGCCTCCCGTCAAGGCCATCCAGCGTGTTCTTTAACGTTTGGTTGTTTTACATCTGAGCGGCACTTTTTTGCACACCATGGGCTAAATGACCAGGTCACAAGGACCTCGAAGGCTCAGAGAAGGTTGGGGGAGGAGACCCACTGGAACAGCTGTTGGGAGACAGATGGTAGCCTCCCGTCAAGGCCATCCAGCGTGTTTTTTAACGTTGGGTTGTTTTACCTCTGAGCGGCAATTTTTTTGCACACCATGGGCTAAATGACCAGGTCACAAGGACCTCGAAGGCTCAGAGAATGTTGGGGGAGGGGACCCACGGGAACAACTGTTGGGAGACAGATGGTAGCCTCGCTTCAAGGCCATCCAGCGTGTTCTGTAATGTGTAGAGGGTATGGCACTCCTGCACACGGAACCACGGCTTATCGTCCCATCCGACGGACGGCGGCCTTTCCAAGCCCATCGGTGTCCCCTACTGACCGTGGGCAGGGCGGGGAATTTTGCGGAGACAATCTCGACGCTGACCCAGCTGGAACTCGAACCTGGGAACTACAGAGCACGAGCCTGGCGTGCTACCGACTGAGCCACCCCCACCCCGTGTGTGGGGAGATCCATGCCCTATGCACGTTATAGAACACGCTGGATGGCCTTGACGGGAGTCTACCACCTATCTCCCAACAGCTGTTCCAGTGGGTCCCATCCCCCAACATTCTCTGAACCTTCGGGGTCCATGTGACCTGGTCATTTAGCCCATGGTGTGCAAAAAAGTGCCGCTTAGAGGTAAAACAACCCAACGTTAAGGAACAGCTGGATGGCCTAGACGGGAGGCTACCATCTGTTTCCCAACAGCTGTTCCAGTGGGTCACCTCCCCCAACCTTCTCTGAGAGGTTCTTGTGACCTGGTCATTTAGCCCATGGTGTGCAAAAAAGTGCCGCTCAGAGGAAAAACAATCCAACTCGTCATAAATATTCTCGGATCCATTTCCATTATCCTCATTTTCTTCTTTACTGGTGGGAAAATAAAAAAAAAGTGAATATGCTGAGTTGGCTCCAAGGTAGCAAGTAGGAAATCACTGTTTTATGTAATCATGAGCCTCATTTATTCCGTCTTTATTTCTGGTCATGTTTTCCGCTGTTTTACAGCTCACTAGGTGGCGCTGTTGTAGTTACTTTCGTGGTTAATAATTCTAAATATGAGAAGGTCATAGGAAGGTTATGTCACGCAACTTGTTTGATAAGAAACCAATTTTTTCTGTTTAGGACTGCTAGGCAGGTTTGTTTTTCTGAATATATATATTTTAATTGCTTAATCTACATTATAGTGCATGTTAAGAAGAAATACAATGGATAATAAGATTATTTCCTATCCTCATTAATGCAGGGTATAACATGACTGATTTGGACGCTCTACATTCTGAACTATTGGGCAATTTAGTCATTGCAGATTCCTGCTAAATTAAAAAAAAATCTCAAGCAGCTACTTGCCACAGAGGTCTTACAAGAGCCTATCAGTTTAATACGCTGTTGGGTTGTTTTCCTCTGAGCGGCGCTTTTTTGCACACATTGGGCTAAATGGCCAGGTCACATGGACCCCGAAGGCTCAGAGAAGGTTGGGGGAGGGGACCCACTAGAACAGCTGTTGGGAGGCAGATGGTAGCCTCCCGTCAAGGCCTTCCTGAATGTTCTTTAACGTTGGGTTGTTTTACCTCTGAGCGGCACTTTTTTGCACACCATGGGCTAAATGGCCAGGTCACATGGACCCCGAAGGCTCAGAGAAGGTTGGGGGAGGGGACCCAATGGAACAGCTGTTGGGAGACAGATGGTAGTCTCCCGTCAAGGCCTTCCTGAATGTTCTTTAACGTTGGGTTGTTTTACCTCTGAGCGGCACTTTTTTGCACACCATGGGCTAAATGGCCAGGTCACATGGACCCCGAAGGCTCAGAGAAGGTTGGGGGAGGGGACCCCCGGAACATCTGTTGGGAGACAGATGGTAGCCTCCCGTCAAGGCCATCCAGCGTATTCTTTAACTTTGGGTTGTTTTACCTCTGAGCGACACTTTTTTGTACACCATGGGCTAAATGGCCAGGTCACATGGACCCCGAAGGCTCAGAGAAGGTTGGGGGAGGGGACCCACTGGAACAGCTGTTGGGAGACAGATGGTAGTCTCCCGTCAAGGCCATCCAGCGTGTTCTTTAAAGTGCACAAGGTATGGCTCTCCCGCACACGGGGCCACGGCTTAACGTCACATCCGACGGACGGCGGCCTTTCCAAGCCCATCGGTGTCCCCTACTGACCGTGGGTAGGGCGGGGAATTTTGCGGAGATAAATTTCAACGCTGACCCAGCTGGGACTCGAACCTGGGAACTACAGATTAGGAGCCTGGCGCGCTACCGACTGAGCCACCCCCGCCCCTTAATACGCTGTACACGAAGGTTGCCAGATCACTAATTTCTAAAAAAAGAGACCTATCAGACTAGGACTCGGAAGATGGCGGGACCTCAGCAGAAAAACAACACAAACATCCATGACTTACACGAGACTTGGGCGGATGTGGCTCAATCGGTAGCGTGCCAGGCTCATAATATGTAGTTCTAAGGTTCGAGTCTTGGAACTACAGATTACGAGCGTTGAGATTTATCTCCGCAAATTTCCATCCCCTGTCCATGGTCAGTAGGGGACACCGATGAGCTTGGAAAGGGCGCCATCTGTCGGATGGGACGTTAAGCCGTGGTTCTGTGTGCGGAAGAGCCATAACCTCTGCATGTTAAAGAGCTTAGTGTCGCTCAGAGGTAGAACAATCCAACGTTAAAGAACACGCTGGATGGTCTTGACGGGAGGTTACCATCTGTCTTCCAACAGCTGTTCCAGTGGGTCCCCTCCCCCAACCTTCTCTGAGCCTTCGGGGTCCATGTGACCTGGTCATTTAGCCCATTGTGTGCAAAAAAGTGCCTTTCAGAGGCAAAACCAACCCAACCTACCCGGGGCGCCCTATCCAATGAACCGAACCCAGCTCCTTTTGGACAGGTAAATTCGATCATCCGTTATCCCTTGCGCATATGGCGCACACAAAATGAAACTGTAAGGACGAAACTTACGATAAGTCGTAAAACTGCGAACATTTTCAGCGTCTTCCTTGGGGAAATTAGGTTCATTTAACGGATGTACGTGAAGGTCACCTCTAGGTTGGGCTTCCGATTTCCTTCCTACTAAAGCTTCATCCGGTATTCTTTGGCCTCCTCTTCTTTTAACTTACTAATGACCCAATTCCAATCTGCAAAACAAAAGACGTTAGACGGCGTTGCCAGTTTTCGTGAACGTCTTGAGAAGGGGATTTCAATTTATTAAAATATCTGAATTCTTATACACTATATTTCAAAAATTAATATAGTGTATAAGGGTTCGTCCGAGTTATAAGGTCTGATGCATTTAAAACCAGCTTCACTGGTTATAAAAATTTACTTCCAACACTCAGTAAAACACGAGGTCCCATCAGTTCATCACGGTCAATTCATCGCGACATCAGTTGATCACAGAGTCAATTTATCATATCATCAATTCATCACAGTCAATTTATCACATTGTCAATTCATCACAGGGTCAGTTTATCACATTGTCAATTCATCACAGAGTCAATTTATCATATCGTCAATTCATCACAGAGTCAATTTATCACATTGTCAATTCATCACAGAGTCAATTTATCACATTGTCAATTCATCACAGAGTCAATTTATCATATCGTCAATTCATCACAGAGTCAATTTATCATATCGTCAATTCATCACAGAGTCAATTTATCATATCGTCAATTCATCACAGAGTCAATTTATCACATGTCAATTTATCACATGTCACTTCATCGCAGGGTCAATTCATCACAGGGTCAATTCATCACAGGGTCAATTTATCACAGGGTCAATTCATCACAGGGTCAATTTATCATATCGTCAATTCATCACAGTCAATTTATCATATCGTCAATTCATCACAGTCAATTTATCATATCGTCAATTCATCACAGAGTCAATTTATCATATCGTCAATTCATCACAGAGTCAATTTATCATATGTCAATTCATCACAGGGTCAATTCATCACAGGGTCAATTTATCACAGGGTCAATTTATCACATTGTCAATTCATCACAGGGTCAATTCATCACAGGGTCAATTTATCACAGGGTCAATTTATCACAGAGTCAATTTATCACATTGTCAATTTATCACAGAGTCAATTTATCATATCGTCAATTTATCATATCGTCAATTCATCACAGAGTCAATTTATCATATCGTCAATTCATCACAGAGTCAATTTATCATATCGTCAATTCATCACAGAGTCAATTTATCATATCGTCAATTCATCACAGGGTCAATTTATCATATCGTCAATTCATCACAGGGTCAATTTATCACATTGTCAATTCATCACAGGGTCAATTTATCACATTGTCAATTCATCACAGGGTCAATTTATCATATCGTCAATTCATCACAGAGTCAATTTATCATATCGTCAATTCATCACAGGGTCAATTTATCACATTGTCAATTCATCACAGGGTCAGTTTATCACATTGTCAATTCATCACAGAGTCAATTTATCATATCGTCAATTCATCACAGAGTCAATTTATCACATTGTCAATTCATCACAGAGTCAATTTATCACATTGTCAATTCATCAGAGTCAATTTATCATATCGTCAATTCATCACAGAGTCAATTTATCATATCGTCAATTCATCACAGAGTCAATTTATCATATCGTCAATTCATCACAGAGTCAATTTATCACATGTCAATTTATCACATGTCACTTCATCGCAGGGTCAATTCATCACAGGGTCAATTTATCACAGGGTCAATTCATCACAGGGTCAATTTATCACATTGTCAATTCATCACAGTCAATTTATCATATCGTCAATTCATCACAGTCAATTTATCATATCGTCAATTCATCACAGTCAATTTATCATATCGTCAATTCATCACAGAGTCAATTTATCATATCGTCAATTCATCACAGAGTCAATTTATCATATGTCAATTCATCACAGGGTCAATTCATCACAGGGTCAATTTATCACAGGGTCAATTTATCACATTGTCAATTCATCACAGGGTCAATTCATCACAGGGTCAATTTATCACAGGGTCAATTTATCACATTGTCAATTTATCACAGAGTCAATTTATCATATCGTCAATTTATCATATCGTCAATTCATCACATTGTCAATTCATCACAGAGTCAATTTATCATATCGTCAATTCATCACAGAGTCAATTTATCATATCGTCAATTCATCACAGAGTCAATTTATCATATCGTCAATTCATCACAGGGTCAATTTATCATATCGTCAATTCATCACAGGGTCAATTTATCACATTGTCAATTCATCACAGGGTCAATTTATCACATTGTCAATTCATCACAGGGTCAATTTATCATATCGTCAATTCATCACAGGGTCAATTTATCACATTGTCAATTCATCACAGGGTCAATTTATCACATTGTCAATTCATCACAGGGTCAATTTATCACATTGTCAATTCATCACAGAGTCAATTTATCATATCGTCAATTCATCACAGAGTCAATTTATCATATCGTCAATTCATCACAGGGTCAATTTATCATATCGTCAATTCATCACAGGGTCAATTTATCACATTGTCAATTCATCACAGAGTCAATTTATCATATCGTCAATTCATCACAGGGTCAATTTATCACATTGTCAATTCATCACAGAGTCAATTTATCATATCGTCAATTCATCACAGGGTCAATTTATCACAGGGTCAATTTATCACATTGTCAATTCATCACAGGGTCAATTCATCACAGGGTCAATTCATCACAGGGTCAATTTATCACAGGGTCAATTCATCACAGAGTCAATTTATCATATCGTCAATTCATCACAGAGTCAATTTATCATATCGTCAATTCATCACAGAGTCAATTTATCATATCGTCAATTCATCACAGGGTCAATTTATCACATTGTCAATTCATCACAGAGTCAATTTATCATATCGTCAATTCATCACAGGGTCAATTTATCACATTGTCAATTCATCACAGAGTCAATTTATCATATCGTCAATTCATCACAGGGTCAATTTATCACATTGTCAATTCATCACAGAGTCAATTTATCATATCGTCAATTCATCAGAGTCAATTTATCATATCGTCAATTCATCACAGAGTCAATTTATCATATCGTCAATTCATCACAGAGTCAATTTATCACATTGTCAATTCATCACAGAGTCAATTTATCATATCGTCAATTCATCACAGAGTCAATTTATCATATCGTCAATTCATCACAGAGTCAATTTATCATATCGTCAATTCATCACAGGGTCAATTTATCACATTGTCAATTCATCACAGAGTCAATTTATCATATCGTCAATTCATCACAGGGTCAATTTATCACATTGTCAATTCATCACAGAGTCAATTTATCATATCGTCAATTCATCACAGAGTCAATTTATCATATCGTCAATTCATCACAGGGTCAATTTATCACATTGTCAATTCATCACAGAGTCAATTTATCATATCGTCAATTCATCACAGAGTCAATTTATCATATCGTCAATTCATCACAGAGTCAATTTATCATATCGTCAATTCATCACAGGGTCAATTTATCACATTGTCAATTCATCACAGAGTCAATTTATCATATCGTCAATTCATCACAGGGTCAATTTATCACATTGTCAATTCATCACAGAGTCAATTTATCATATCGTCAATTCATCAGAGTCAATTTATCATATCGTCAATTCATCACAGGGTCAATTTATCACATTGTCAATTCATCACAGAGTCAATTTATCACATTGTCAATTCATCAGAGTCAATTTATCATATCGTCAATTCATCACATTGTCAATTCATTACATTGTCAATTTATCACATTGTCAATTCATCACCATTTTTCTATTAAATGCCTATTTTAGAAGTTATATCAATGAGAATCCGACTTTTAAGCTCTATAACTGAGATTTTCTAACATTTCGGTACTGCAGCTTCGTTAAGATATAAAAACTTAACCAAAAAGACTAAACTCGTCTCTTCGTTTCATTACAGGAAGCGGTCAGATCCAGCTTTGGCAGTTCCTCCTGGAGCTCTTATCGGACAGCAACAACTCCGGTTGCATCACGTGGGAAGGAACCAACGGCGAATTCAAACTGACAGACCCGGATGAAGTGGCCCGGAGATGGGGGGAGCGTAAGAGCAAGCCCAACATGAACTACGACAAGCTCAGTAGAGCTCTGCGTTACTATTACGACAAGAACATCATGACCAAAGTGCACGGAAAACGCTACGCCTACAAGTTCGACTTCCACGGACTCGCCCAAGCAACTCAGCCGTCGATTCCTGACCCTACCCCCGCTTACAAATATCCATCGGAACTTTTCGTCCCTAGTTATTCTCACGGACCGAAACTGAATTTTAGTGTTGCTCCTCATCACGCGGCCATACCCACCTCAACAGCGAACCTGTTCCCTTCCCCGTCAGCCTATTGGAGCAGCCCAAGTACGGGGATTTATCCAAACATTGCTCCTAACCCCGGCCATCCCATAACCCACCATCATTCGGGCCATGTGACGTCACACATCACTCCTTACCCTCATTACGGGTGAGTTCAAAATCATGTTATTTGATCTCACCGTAAATCATGTTTTAAAATTTAATCTGATGTGACGTCACGTATCACTCCTTACCCTCATTACGGGTGAGTTCAAACACCATCATTCGGATCATGTGACGTCACATATCACTCCTTACCCTCATTACGGGTAAGTTCAAACACCATCATTCGGGCCATGTGACGTCACATATCACTCACCCTCATTACGGGTGAGTTCAAACACCATCATTCGGGCCATGTGACGTCACATATCACTCCTTACCCTCATTACGGGTGAGTTCAAACACCATCATTCGGGCCATGTGACGTCACATATCACTCCTTACCCTCATTACGGGTGAGTTCAAACACCATCATTCGGGCCATGTGACGTCACATATCACTCCTTACCCTCATTACGGGTGAGTTCAAACACCATCATTCGGGCCATGTGACGTCACATATCACTCCTTACCCTCATTACGGGTGAGTTCAAACACCATCATTCGGGCCATGTGACGTTACATATCACTCCTTACCCTCATTACGAGTGAGTTCAAAGTGTGCTGGACACAGTGGAAGTTGTGACTCAGAATGAATTTTAAGTCTGGGGTATGTGTAACTAATTTAATGTAATAAAACTATAAAGAAGTGGCTAAAATGAGAATGAAGTCACTTATATAGTTCCCATACGGCATTTCTGCAAATGTAGGTGATCCAGTCTAGTTAAACACTCGAGTTCCATATTTTATATTGTGTTGTAAAAGAAAAGCTTTTCTTTCTGATTTAATCGTAGTGGATTAAAGAATCTTATTTTCACTTGGAAAATCATCGTAAGTGTGCTAATTATGCTTAAAGTCACGATACAGTCGCTCAAAAAAATATCCGAACACTATGGTTGATTACAGAATACAGAAAAAATATCTGGCAACGATTGTTGCCAGATATTTTTTCTGGAAAATATCTGGCAACAATCGGCTTTTATTTTGAAAAATCTTTATTAATTAATCTGGCTTTTATTTTGAAAAATATCTGGCAACCTTCGTGTCACGTGACACGAAGGTTGCCAGATCAGAGGCGGTGGTGCTCAGTCTGTAGCGCGCCAGGCTCGTAATCTGTAGTTCCCAGGTTCGAGTCCCAGCTAAGTCAGCGTTGATATTTGTCTCCGCAAAATTTCCTGCCCTGCCCACGGTCAGTAGGGCACACAGATGGGTTTGGAAAGGCCGCCGTCCGTCGGATGGAACGTTAAGCCGTGGCCCCGTGTGCGGGAGAACCATACCCTATGCACGTTAAAAACACGCTCGATGGCCTTAACGGGAGGCTACCATCTGTCTCCCAACAGCTGTTCCAGTGAGTCCCCTCCCCCAACCTTCTCTGAGCTTTCGGGGTCCTTGAGACCTGGCCATTTAGCCCATGGTGTGCAAAAAAGTGCCGCTCAGAGGTAAAACAACCCAGTTGCCAGATCACTAATTTCTAAAAAGTCGTTGCCAGATATTTTTTCTGAATTCTGTAATCAACTACAGTGTTTGGATACTTTTTTGAGCGACTGTACATTTATTAAATTAAGCATGGTCTGCAGATCGGTGTAAAGGAAGAAAATAATATTATGCTGATTGCTTTATCAGCATTCACTAGGACTAATTAAGGGAAGAGACTAACATAGAAAAATATATTCCTCAATTTCCTGGTTATTGTAATCAAATACACTGCCAAAATATTAGAGAATTACAATGTTTTGTCAATGGAAATATAACTTTGATGCTCTATACCTTGTAGAATATGCATTTAACGGAAAAATTTAACAGAAGATATATAAAAGATCATAACCAAAGCTATTTAAATCTTGATTTTCAACAATATTCGTTCAGTATTTAAAGATTTGTGGAAGTTGGAACCCCGTGTGCGGGAGAGCCATACCTTGTGCATGCTAAAGAACACGCTGGATGGCCTTGACGGGAGGCTACCACCTGTCTCCCAACAGCTGTTCCAGTGGGTCCCTTCACCCAACCTTCTCTGAGCCTTCGGAGTCCTTGTGACCTGGCCATTTAGCCCCTTGTGTGCAAAAAAAAGAGCCGCTCAGAGGTAAAACTACTCCTAAAATACGCTGGATGGCCTTGACGGGAGGCTACCATCTGTCTCCCAACAGCTGTTCCAGTGGGTCCCCTCCCCCAACCTTCTCTGAGCCTTCGGGGTCCTTGTGACCTGGCCAGTTAGCTCATGGTGTGCAAAAAAGTGCCACTCAGAGGTAAAATAACCAAACGTTAAAGAAAATGCTGGATGGCTTTGATGGGAGGCTACCATCTGTCTCCCCACAGCTGTTCCAGTGGGTCTCCTCCCCCAACCTTCTCTGAGCCTTCGGGGTCCATGTGACCTGGCTATTTAGCCCATGGTGTGCAAAAAAGTGCCGCTCAGAGGTAAAACAACCCAACTCAACCTCTAAATATTCGAAATTCATTTTCAGCCTTCAGTTATAACTTCCTCTTCTCGGTTAACCAAAGTTAGATTCTACGGAATTCACAATAATGAGATTTTAATTACAATCACATTACCTAAATTTCGAGTATAAATGGTATTTATACCAATGGATAAAAAAAGGCGATACAGAGTTTGAAAAAGGATGTTTTTACCTTTAAATGAAATCTCCTTTTTTTTTTTCCATTTTTTTTTTGTGTTTTTCGCTTCTGTTGTTTCGAAACTCATTTTTTAATAGGCTTGGGTTGTTGGGTTGTTTTACCTCTGAGCGGCACTTTTTTGCACACCATGAGCTAAATGGCCAGGTCACATGGACCCCGAAGGCTCAGAGAAGGTTGGGGGAGGGGACCCACTGGAACAGCTGTTGGGAGACAGATGGTAGCCTCCCGTCTAGGCCATCCAGCGTGTTCTTTAACGTGCACAGGGTATGTCTCTTCCGCACACGGGGCCACGGCTTAACGTCCCATCCGACGGACGGCGGCCTTTCCAAACCCATCGGTGTCCCCTACTGACCGTGGGCAGGGCGGGGAGTTTTGCGGAGATAAATCTCAACGCTGACCCAGCTGGGACTCGAACCTGGGAACTACAGATTACGAGCCTGGCGCGCTACCGACTGAGCCACCCCCGCCCCTTTTTAATAGGCACAAAACAGTGCGTGATATTCCTCGTGTTGCTGGTGCAGAGTTTCAGCATTTTCTGTTCAATTGTAATGATTCTCGTGCGCTGGCCACGTGGATGTCAGAAAAAAAGGGAAAAACCTGTTTTTCCGAAAAGAACGATAACGAGAAGGAAATTTTCGTAACGTCTTTCCGTGTAGCCTTTTTCAGTTTTGATATAAATGAATTCGAAGCTTTTTAATCTCACAGGGAAAAAGTAGTAACGAATTTCCAAAGTAAGGAGAATACTGTTTCATCAGCGTTTTTTTTTTTATTAACGTTTTTGTGATGAATGAAATCTTTCTGGAACAACTTCATCTGTTAGGGATCTCTTATCTAATCTGTGGGCCACATCTGGCTTAACCCTTTCAGGACGGGGCGGGGGTGGCTCGGTCGGTAGCGCGCCAGGCTCGTAATCTGTAGTTCCCAGGTTCGAGTCCCAGCTGGGTCAGCGTTGAGATTTATCTCCGCAAAATTTCCCCGCCCTGCCCACGGTCAGTAGGGGACACCGATGGGCTTGGAAAGGCCGCCGTCCGTCGGATGGGACGTTAAGCCGTGGCCCCGTATGCGGGAGAACCATACCCTGTGCACGTTAAAGAACACGCTGGATGGCCTTGACGGGAGGCTACCATCTGTCCCCCAACAGCTGTTCCAGTGGGTCCCCTCCCCCAACCTTCTCTGAGCCTCCGGGGTCCATGTGACCTGGCCATTTAGCCCATGGTGTGCAAAAAAGTGCCGCTCAGAGGTAAAACAACCCAACCCAAAACAACCCTTTCAGGACCATAAGGTTTCTAAGAGTAAATATTAGTATGTAACTGTTTATTTTAGTTTGTTTAGACGTAAAATAAATAAAAATCATAAGAAAAATACATAACAATGTGTAGTTTTTTTGGAATTTTATGGGAAATATTTTTCCCAATGGACTATAAAGGTAACGCAAATTATAGTTAGGCTTATTATGCAATGTCTTTTATTTATTGGTTTATTAGAACAAAATGTTAACTAAAATAATACAAAATTATGAAATAAAATTACTATACAAAATGATGTGCTAATTATGATATTCTGTGAAGCAATTTCTTTTGGTAGTGAGGCAAAGATGGACATTGCACATAGTACATATATTATGCGTCCTGACAGTTCTGTTTTTGTTTTCTAAACGTTCCCGTTTACGTAATTGCGTTCGGCATACGTTCTATTTTGACATTCTGTATAAAAAATGCAGATAAGGTTATAATTAAATACGACAATCACCAATTTTAAAATGGGGAAAAATGTTTCCTTTAGTCGTGAAAGGGTTAAGAATGATTTTTATAAAAACAAAATAATCACTGAAAGAATATTGCTGAAAATCGAGCTTTAAAAATATTCAATTTTGATCTTTATCTTCAATAACATTTTTCCATTAAACGAATATTTTAGGAGTTGGATTAACATTGTCATAACATAGAAATTCTGATATATTATCTCATATATGGTGATATATGATATATTATCTCATGGCAATATATACTCATTAAAGAAAATGCTAGCACCAAATAATTTTGAAGAGTTTCAAAAGATTATACTTTGCAGTAGATTTTGTAAAACTTTGTAGTGATTTCACAAAACCATAAAGAGGATATAGTTTCAACGGTTGGATCAAAATATTATTGTAAACTATGTATAGATGCATTTTTTTTAACATTTAATGTAAGTATATCATTTTTCTTATTTTCTGAGGAAGGTTCATCAAGATTAAAGTAGATTAAAGAGATGATAATAATTTTATTTATGCCTCAGTATGATTATATATGTTACCGCTAAAGTGCAGAAATCAGTTATTCTACAGATTATCTAGGTGCAGATTAACTAGGTGCAGATTAACTAGGGTGATCCGTTAATGTGCGGAAAATTGTTTCATTTCTCAAACTACCTAGGTAATCTGTAAATTACCTGGATAATCTGCACATTACCTACTAGGCACTCGTTAAAGTGAAAATAAGATCTTTTCTGGAACAACAGGAACGTTTCTGTACGCTTAAATTAACATAATGTTATTTATCTAGTATCCGAGAGTAGAGTTGAAACCAGGATCATCCCTCTGTCAACATGAATCAGTCGTCCGAATTATAAAAAACGCCCCCAAAATGAGCAGGCCAAGTGAGAACGAATCATTTTAGTGATTCGTTATCAAGAATGAATCACTTGACCGATTCGTTCTCACTTGACCTCCGCTCATCCGGGGCGTTTTTTATAATGCGGACGAGTGAATCACGTGACACGAAGATTCATATTCAAGAGATTCACCACTATGAGAGAAACAAACTTTTGAACTTTAACGATACGGAAGCCGTTAATGTGCACATTACCTAGGTAAAATGCGGAAAATTCTTGATTCCGCACGTTAACGGAGCAAATCAGTTAATCTGCAGATTAGCTAGGTAATGTGCACATTAACGACTTTCGAGCTTTAGCGGTAACATATACATAGATTACCCATCTAAGCCTTATGGCTTGTCAGCAGAATTCTTTTTTAATCACATGACACGTTAATTAAAGAATAAAAATGTAAGAAAATCTAAATTCTCCAAAAAGAGTTTTAGTGCTACAAGCATCCTTTATTATACAGTATTTTATTAAAGTTTAAAGAATTGTGCTGAGTTTTAAGTTAATTTTTTATCAGTGTTGGCTATAGCTTCAGTTATTTATGGTGCTACAACTATAATAAAAAATTATATTTGCGTTGTCGTCATGATATATGAGACAAAAAGTGTTCTAAACTTTGCATTTAATATCATAAATTATATTTTAGATGCGTGCGAGTGGTTAGCGCGCTTGGCTACTGATCTACGGGACCTGGGTTCGAGCCCCGGGTAAGGCATAGATGTTCGTGTTGTTTTCTGCTGAGGTCCTGCCATCCTCTCGGATCTTCTACTGTGGCATATAAACTGACAGGCTCCTGTCAGACCTCTGTGGCAAGCAGCTGCTTGAGGGGGTATTTATTTATTTTATTTAAATATAATTTTAATAGTTTACCATCGTGAGTTTCCGCAAAAATTCCCCGCCCTGCCCACGGTCAGTACGGGACACCGATGGGCTTGGAAAGGCAGCTGTCCGTCGGTGGGACGTTAAGCCGTGGCCCCGTGTGCGGGAGAGCCATACCCTGTGCACGTTAAAGAACACGCTGGATGGCCTTGAAGGGAGACTACCATCTGTCTCCCAACAGCTGTTTCAGTGGGTCTCTTCTCCCAACCTTCTCTGAGCCTTCTGGGTCTTTGGACCTGACCATTTAGCCCATGGTGTGCAAAAAAGTGCCGCTCAGAGGTAAAACAACCCAACGTTAAAGAACACTCTGGATGGCCTTGATGGGAGGCTACCATCTGTCTCCCAACAGCTGTTCCAGTGGTCCCCTCCCCCAACCTTCTCTGAGCCTTTGGGGTCCAAGTGACCTGGCCATTTAGCCCATGGTGTGCAAAAAAGTGCCGCTCAGAGGTAAAACAACCCAACTCATCGTGAGTAATTCTAATCTGATAGGGGACTAGAGCAGACTCGTAATCTGGAGTACCCAGGTTCGAGTCCCATCGGTGTCCCACCATAAAATTTGTCTATTGATACTTCAAATTTTGATCCATAAAAATTTCTTATTGATACTTTTCAATACACAGTTTGTTCTCGTTTACCACAAAATTTTTGTACGTTTCCATTTTCGATAGGTGACAAGATATTTAATTGCTAATATTTCCAACATATATTATTTTTATTCAAATAATGTTACTGTATTGTCTTCTAGTTACAAAATGTTTCAGAGAAAATAGAAAACTTAGTATTAAGGTTTATTACTTAAGAATATTAAAAACTGAATGATAGTGTTGCAATCAAGTTCTTAATGCCCTAGTTGTGCAAGAAAAATAATGATATTTAGATATAACCTCTTCAGACCTGGTTGGATTGGTTGTTTTACCTCTGAGCGGCACTTTTTTGTACACCATGGGCTAAATGGTCAGGTCACATGGACCCCAAAGGCTCAGAGAAGGTTGGAGGAAGGGGCCCACTGGAACAGCTGGGGGAGACAGATGGTAGCCTCCCGTCAAGGTCATCCAGAGTGTTTTTTTAACGTTGGCTTGTTTTTACCTCTGAGCGGCACTTTTTTTGCACACAATGGGCTAAATGGCCAGGACACAAGGAGCCCGAAGGCTCGGAGAAGGTTGGGGGAGGGGACCCACTGGAACAGCTGTTGGGAGACAGATGGTAGCCTCCCGTCAAGGCCATCCAGAGTGTTCTTTAACGTTGGGTCGTTTTACCTCTGAGCGGCACTTTTTTTGCACACAATGGGCTAAACGGCCAGGTCACAAGGACCCCGAAGGCTCAGAGAAGGTTGGGGGAGGGGACCCACTGGAACAGCTGTTGGGAGACAGATGGTAGCCTCCCGTCAAGGCCATCCAGAGTGTTCTTTAACATGCACAGGGTATGGCTCTCCCGCACAAGGGGCCACGGTTTAACGTCCCATTCCGATGGATGGTGACCTTTCCAAGACCATCGGTTCTTTAACATGCACAGGGTATGGCTCTCCTACATAAGGGGCCACGGCTTAACGTCCCATCCGACGGACGGCGGCCTTTCCAAGCCCATCGGTGTCCCCTACTGACCGTGGGCAGGGCGGTGAGTTTTGCGAAGATAAATCTCAACGCTGACCCAGCTGGGACTCGAACCTGGGAACTGCAGATTAAGAGCCTGGCGCGCTACCGACTGAGCCACCGCCGCCACTTTCAGACCTGGTGTACATTTAATGAAAAAATTGCGATTTTTTCAAAAGCAGAAAAAGTGTCTGTAGTCTTGCAATGTTTGTAAAGTCTTTAAAATACAGGAATAGACTGGAATTTGGTGCCATCTTTGAATATAATAGAAATTTTATACAATAACATTGAAGATAACTGTACAGTCGCTCAAAAAAATATCCAAACACTATGGTTGATTACAGAATTGAGAAAAAATATCTGGAAACGAATTTTTTAGAAATTAGTGATCTGGCAACCTTCGTGTCACGTGACACGAAGATTGCCAGATCACTAATTTCTAAAAAAATCGTTGCCAGATACTTTTTCTCAATTCTGTAATCAACCACAGTGTTCGGATGCTTTTTTGAGCGACTGTAGGTGGTCATATTATTTTGATACTAGATCGCGTGGGCTCACTCACGAAAATATTGAGCGTGTGCAGTTACCGTTCACAGCAAACTGGAGCGTGTGCAGTAACTGCACACGCTCCAGTTTGCTGTGAACGGTAACTGGAGCGTGTACAGTTGCTGTACACGCTCCAGATATTTTTCCTGAATTCTGTAATCACGTGACACGAAGGTTGCCAGATCACTAATTTCTAAAAAAAATCGTTGCCAGATATTTTTTCTCAATTCTGTAATCAACCATATTGTTCGGATATTTTTTTGAGCGACTGTACAGTTATCTTCAATGTGCCTTTAGTATCAATTTTCACGTACAAACAATTTCAAGACATTGCAAGGTTCATTGCAAGGTAATTTCTGATTGCGACTCTTCAACAAATAATAACATTCCTCGAGCTGCATTTTTAACAGCACTCATATTACTACTTTTGTGCAATACTCCAATTCTAGTCATGTTTATTATTTATAACTGCAAGGATGTCAAAGTTTAATGATGTGCCACTGTACTCTAAATATTATGTAGTGATTATAAAGTTAGCTAATTTGGTTTCTAGTCATAGGGTTAACTAAACCAGGAACATTGAGATTCACTGATAATTGTTACATTTGTTTTCAGAATAAATGTTAATATGAAAACCTGTGTAATTGATATGTTCATAATAGTTCTCATATCTAAGTCATATTTGTAATACTGATGATATCTGAGGTAATTATAGCAAATTAATTAAGCACATTAATATTTTGTAATGTCTACTTGTGAAAAGTAATTGACCTGATGCATAACGGAAAAAAGCGGGACATTTATCCGATTTTGTGTGAAAAAAAAATGACGAAGCAGAACATTTAACAGACTATATAGAGAGAAAAAAAAAGCATAACATTTATCAAAATTTTGAGAAAAAATTACAAGGCAGGACATTTGAGATTTTATGTGAAAAAAAAAACAAAGGACATTTAATAGAAGTTATGTGGAAAAGCAGGACTTTTATCCGATTTTGTGTGAAAAAAATGACAAAACAGAACATTTAACACAATATATATAGAGAAAAAAAACATGACATTTATCAAAATTTTGTGGAAAAAATACAAGAGATTTTATGTGAAAAAACAAAGCAGGACATTTAATAGAAGTTATGTGGAAGAGCAGGACTTTTATCCGATTTTATGTGAAAAATGACAAAGCAGGACATTTAACATTAATTTTGCGGAGATAAATCTCATCGCTGATCCAGCTGGGACTCGAACCTAGGAACTACTGATTACAAACCTTATGAATGTTAAGGAAAATTTTAACTGAAGCATTTAAAAATTTAATTTTTCAACGATTTTAGATTTTTTAATGCACCATTCTTACCTATTTGGCATCAAATTTACGAAATACGACAGATATTAGGAAAAAATTTTGTTGTAAAAATATCTTGGTGTACATATATTTGAATGTGATACAGGTGTTTAAACTTTACAATGATGTTGGAAGACTTTGAGCTAAACTGTGTATGTTGTATCTGAACAAATAAATAAAAATTTAATAATTGGTCTCAAAGCACCTGTAATACATGGTATTGTAAATATCATATTACTTCTTCATGTCAATGCTCTTTTTTATTTATAAATAAAACTTTCAAAAAATTACAGTGTATCGATTTTACTGTTTTTATTATTATTATGTATAGAAAAAAACTATATCATATATTCAGCAGCCATTTTATTACATACAGTTTTTATGTCAATACTCAGATACAGAATTCGGTAATTTCTGAATTTTTTTTTTAGATATAAATGTGATTAAAAATAATTTATAAATGTGATTAAAAATAATTTAAAGATTTCAATCAAATCTTTAAATCTCGATTTTTCACCAAAAGTCGTTCGGTATTTAAAGTGTTGAGGAAATTCGAATATTTAACAGCAATAATGCCATTTAAATAATTGTTCTGTAAAAGTTAATACGGAATCAATAACCATTATACTAACCGTACACTATGGTAAGGGTATGTTATACTAAATTTTACTGGGGCGGGAGTGGCTCAGTCGGTAGCGCGCCAGGCTCGTAATCTGTAGTTCTCAGGTTCGAGTCCCAGCTGGGTCAGCGTTGAGATTTATCTCCGCAAATTCCCCGCCCTGCCCACGGTCAGTAGGGGACACCGATGGGCTTGGTAAAGGCCGCCGTCCGTCGGATGGGACGTTAAGCCGTGACCCCGTGTGCGGGAGAGACATACCCTGTGCACGTTAAAGAACACGCTGGATGGCCTTGACGGGAGGCTACTATCTGTCTCCCAACAGCTGTTCCAGTGGGTCCCCTCCCCCAACTTTCTCTAAGCCTTCGGGGTCCTTGTGACCTGGCCGTTTAGCCCATGGCGTGCAAAAAAGTGCCGCTCAGAGGTAAAAACCCAACCCAACTAAATTTTACTAACACTTGTAAGAATAATTTTAGCAGTTAGAGTAAACATTATGTAAATTTTAACCAATTTTAAATGTTTTGCAGAACGACTAATGTTGTTAATATTTAAACTTTAATAATTACTATTTAAATACTGAACGCATATTGTTGGAAGTTGAGAGTGAAATACAGTCGCTCAAAAAAGTATCCGAACACTGTGGTTGATTACAGAATTCAGAAAAATATCTGGCAATGATTTTTTTAGAAATTAGTGACCTGGCAACCTTCGTGTCACGTGACACGAAGGTTGCCAGATCACCAATTTCTAAAAAAATCGTTACCAGATATTTTTTCCGAATTCTGTAATCAACCACATTGTTCGGATATTTTTTTTGAGAGACTGTATATTTGATTGAGATCTTTAATCTTTTTTTCTTAAAAAGCTTTTTTAAACGTTGGCGAGTTACAATTGATAATACATAGATAACATCGTGTTCCTAACTGGACATTCACTTGCAGATAGAAATTTTGCGTATTTAACTGGATACTATAAGTAGCATCAATGCACTGGATAATTGCTGGTGCTTGGTGTTATTTCTAGTGTGGGAAAATGTGAGCGGAATTATCCAATACAGTAGCTCAAAAAAGTATCCGAACACTATGGTTGAGTACAGAATTCATAAAAAATATTTGGCAACGATTTTTTTTTAGAAATTAGTGATCTGGCAACCTTCGTGTCACGTGATTATAGAATTCAGAAAAAATATCTGGAACGTGTACAGCAACTGTACACGCTCCAGTTACCGTTCACAGCAAACTGGAGCGTGTGCAGTTACTGCACACGCTCCAGTTTGCTGTGAACGGTAACTGCACACGTTAAATATTTCCGTGAGTGAGCCCACACGATCTAGTATCAAAATAACATGACCATCCTGTGATCTGGCAACCTTCGTGTCACGTGACACGAAGGTTGCCAGATCACTAATTTCTAAAAAAAACGTTGCCAGATATTTCTTCTGAATTCTGTAATCAACCACAGTGTTCGGATACTTTTTTGAGCGACTGTACATTTTCAAGAATATTGGCTAGGTTGTTTTACCTCTGAGTGTCATTTTCTTTACACACAATGGGCTAAAAGGCCAGGTCATAAGGACCCCAAAGTCGGAGAAGGTTGAGGAAGATGACCTATTGTATTTTTTAGCTGGTTGGTCTTTTCAATGAAAATAGAATTTCAAAAATCAGTTAGTGTAAAATAATAGCAAATTTTATTGACTAATAAAATAAATTATTATTTGTAAAATAATATTTTTTTTAAATAGCATCTTTTATTAAATGATGTGCCGTGACTACTTAAAACTCCGTAAACTCAAAACGGTTCGTAAACATTGCTATAAACATTTAATAACAGTTATTTATTAAAGACACTAATTTGAAAATAAATCATAATTTTAGATTCTATTAAATTAAAAAACGTATAAATAAAAATAATGTGGGTAAATATTCCCACAAGGATTGAATCTAGATTAAATAAGGAGGCAAATTTAGTCTACATATATATATTATTCATTTTTTATAACAATATTAAAAAAATACACTGAACGGAGGAGAAAAGAATTCATTTATTTCTCTATGAATGGAAAAACATGAACTTATTTCACTATGAAGGAAAGCGGAAAAAACATTTATTTCACTCTGCACGGGTTGGGTTGTTTTACCTCTGAGCGGCACTTTTTTGCACACCCATGGGCTAAATGGCCAGGTCACATGGACCCCGAAGGCTCAGAGAAGGTTGGGGGAGGGGACCCACTGGAACAGCTGTTGGGAGACAGATGGTAGCCTCCCGTCAAGGCCATCCAGCGTGTTCTTTAAGGTTGGGTTGTTTTACCTCTGAGCGGCACTTTTTTGCACACCATGGGCTAAATGGCCAGGTCACATGGACCCCGAAGGCTCAGAGAAGGTTGGGGGAGGGGACCCACTGGAAACAGTTTTTGGGAGACAGATGGTAGCCTCCCGTCAAGGCCATCCAGCGTGTTCTTTAACGTGCACAGGGTATGTCTCTCCCGCACACGGAGCAATGGCTTAACGTCCCATTCGACGGACGGCGGCCTTTCCAAGCTCATCGGTGTCCCCTACTGACCGTGGGCAGGGCGGGAAAATTTTGCGGAGATAAATCTCAACGCTGACCCAGCTGGGACTCGAACCCGGGAACTACAGATTACGAGCCTGACGCGCTACCGACTGAGCCACCCCCATCCCCACTCTGCACGGAAAGTAAATCATATATATTTTACTTCACAGGATGAGAAAAACGTGTGTTATATCACTGTGAAAGGAGGGGGGGGAAACCATGAACTTATTTCATGATAGAATGAGGGGGAATAAGTGTTATATCAATGGGGAAGGAATGAAAAACATGCACTTCATGATGAAATGGGGGGGGGGACGTAGACTAATATCTCTCTAAAAGGAGCAGAAAAACATGCACCTATTTCATGGCGAAAGAAGGGGGGAAATGTGAGCTTATATCACCTTGAAAGGATGGGGAAAACGTGAGCTTATATCACTGTTAAAGGAGCGGAGGAAAACGAGTACTTATTTCATGATGAAATGAGAAGAAAAACAAGGACCAATATCTCTCTAAAAGGAGCATAAAAACATGCACTTATTTCATGATAAAATGAGAGGAATAACATGGACTTATATCTCTCTGAAAGGAGCGGAAAAACATGCACTTATTTCACGACGAAATGAATAGAAAAACATGGACTTATATCTCTGTGAAAGGGGCGGAAAAACATGACTTATTTCACGATGAAATGAGAGGAAAAACATGGACTTATATCTCTCTGAAAGGAGCGGAAAAACATGCACTTATTTCACGACGAAATGAATAGAAAAACACGGACTTATATCTCTGTGAAAGGGGCGGAAAAACATGCACTTATTTCATGATGAAATGAGGGGGAAAACGTGGAGTTATATCTCTCTGAAAGGAGGGGGGCGTACAAGTACTTATTTCATGATGAAATGAGGGGAAAAACGTGGACTTATATTACCGTGAAAGGAGTAAAAAAACATGCACTTATTTCATGATGAAATGAGGGGGAAAACGTGGAGTTTTATCTCTCTGAAAGGAGGGGGGGATACAAGTACTTATTTCATGATGAAATGAGGGGAAAAACGTGGACTTATATCTCTCTGAAAGGAGCGGAAAAACATGCATTTATTTGATGATGAAATGAGTAGAAAAACATGGACTTATATCTCTCTGAAAGGAGCGGAAAAACATGCACTTATTTCACGATGAAATGAGTAGAAAAACATGGACTTATATCTCTCTGAAAGGAGCGAAAAAACATGCATTTATTTCATGATGAAATGAAGGGGAAAAGTGTGCTTCTATCACTGTGAAAGGAGTGGAAAAATATGCACTTATTTCATGATGAAATTAGGGGGAAAACGAGGATTTAGATCTCTTTGAAAAGAGGGGGAGGGGAAAACAAGTACTTATTTCATGATTAAATGAGGGGACATATCTTTCTGAAATGAATGGAAAAATATGCACTTATTTTATGGTGAAATGAGGTGAAAACGTGGACTTATATCTCTCTGAAAGGAGTGGAAAAACATGCACTTATTTCATGATGAAATTAGGGGAAAAACGTGGAGTTATATCTCTCTGAAAGGAGCGGAAAAACATGCACTTATTTCATAATAAAATGAGGGGGGAAACGTGGACTTATATCATTGTGAATGGAGTGGCAAAACATTCACTTATTTCCTGATAAAATGAGAGAAAAAACATGGACTTATATTCTCTCTGAAAGGAGCGGGAAAACATGCACTTATTCATGATAAAATGAGAGGAAAAACATGGACTTATATTCTCTCTGAAAGGAGCGGAAAAACATGCATTTATTTGATGATGAAATGAGTAGAAAAACATGGACTTATAACTCTCTGAAAGGAGCGGAAAAACATGCACTTTTTTATGATAAAATGAGAGGAAAAACATGGACTTATATCTCTCTGAAAGGTGCGGGAAAACATGCACTTATTTCACGACGAAATGAGAGGAAAAACATGGACTTATATCTCTCTGAAAGATGCGGAAAAACATGCACTTATTTCACGACGAAATTAGTAGAAAAACATGGACTTATATCTCTGTGAAAGGGGCGGAAAAACATGCACTTATTTCACGATGAAATGAGAAGAAAAACATGGATTTATATATCTCTGAAAGGAGCGGGAAAACATGCACTTATTCATGATATAATGAGAGGAAAAACATGGACTTATATCACTCTGAAAGGTGCGGAAAAACATGCACTTATTTCACGATAAAAGGAGAGGATTAACATGGACTTATAACTCTCTGAAAGGAGCGGAAAAACATGGACTTATATCTCTGTGAAAGGGGCGGAAAAACGTGCACTTATTTCATGATGAAATGAGAGGAAAAACATGGACTTATATATCTCTGAAAGTAGCGGAAAAACATACACTTATTCATGATACAATGAGAGGAAAAACATGGACTTATATTCTCTCTGAAAGGAGCGGAAAAACATGCATTTATTTGATGAATAAATGAGTAGAAAAACATGGACTTATATCTCTCTGAAAGGAGTGGAAAAACATGCACTTTTTTATGATAAAATGAGAGGAAAAACATGGACTTATATCTCTCTGAAAGGTGCGGAAAAACATGCACTTATTTCACGACGAAATGAGAGGAAAAACATGGACATATTTCTGTTAAAGGGGCGGAAAAACATGCACTTATTTCACGATGAAATGAGTAGAAAAACATGGACTTATATATCTCTGAAAGGAGCGGGAAAACATGCACTTATTCATGATAAAATGAGAGGAAAAACATGGACTTATATCACTCTGAAAGGTGCGGAAAAATATGCACTTATTTCACGATAAAAGGAGAGGATTAATATGGACTTATAACTCTCTGAAAGGAGCGGAAAAACATGGACTTATATCTCTGTGAAAGGGGCGGAAAAACGTGCACTTATTTCATGATGAAATGAGAGAAAAAACATGGACTTATATCTCTCTGAAAGGTGCGGAAAAACATGCACTTATTTCACGACGAAATGAGTAGAAAAACATGGACTTATAACTCTCTGAAAGTAGCGGAAAAACATACACTTATTCATGATAAAATGAGAGGAAAAACATGGACTTATATTCTCTCTGAAAGGAGCGGAAAAACATGCATTTATTTGATGATGAAATGAGTAGAAAAACATGGACTTATAACTCTCTGAAAGGAGCGGAAAAACATGCACTTTTTTATGATAAAATGAGAGGAAAAACATGGACTTATATCTCTCTGAAAGGAGCGGAAAAACATGCACTTTTTTTATGATAAAATGAGAGGAAAAACATGGACTTATATCTCTCTGAAAGGAGCGGAAAAACATGCATTTATTTGATGATGAAATGAGTAGAAAAACATGGACTTATATCTCTCTGAAAGGAGCGGAAAAACATACACTTTTTTATGATAAAATGAGAGGAAAAACATGGACTTATATCTCTCTGAAAGGAGCGGAAAAACATGCATTTATTTGATGATGAAATGAGTAGAAAAACATGGACTTATATCTCTCTGAAAGGAGCGGAAAAACATGGATTTATATCTCTCTGAGAGGAGCGGAAAAACATGCACTTATTTCACAATGAAATGATGGGAAAACATGGACTTATATCTCTCTGAAAGGAACGGAAAAACATGGACTTATATCTCTGTGAAAGGAGCGGAAAAGCATGCACTTATTTCACAATGAAATGATGGGAAAACATGGACTTATATCTCTCTGAAAGGAGCGGAAAAACATGGATTTATATCTCTCTGAGAGGAGCGGAAAAACATGCACTTATTTCACAATGAAATGATGGGAAAAACATGGACTTATATCTCTCTGAAAGGAGCGGAAAAACATGGATTTATATCTCTCTGAGAGGAGCGGAAAAACATGCACTTATTTCACAATGAAATGATGGGAAAAACATGGACTTATATCTCTCTGAAAGGAGCGGAAAAACATGGATTTATATCTCTCTGAGAGGAGCGGAAAAACATGCACTTATTTCACAATGAAATGATGGGAAAAACATGGACTTATATCTCTCTGAAAGGAGCGGAAAAACATGGATTTATATCTCTCTGAGAGGAGCGGAAAAACATGCACTTATTTCACAATGAAATGATGGGAAAACATGGACTTATATCTCTCTGAAAGGAACGGAAAAACATGGACTTATATCTCTGTGAAAGGAGCGGAAAAGCATGCACTTATTTCACAATGAAATGATGGGAAAACATGGACTTATATCTCTCTGAAAGGAGCGGAAAAACATGGATTTAAATCTCTCTGAGAGGAGCGGAAAAACATGCACTTATTTCACAATGAAATGATGGGAAAACATGGACTTATATCTCTCTGAAAGGAACGGAAAAACATGGACTTATATCTCTGTGAAAGGAGCGGAAAAGCATGCACTTATTTCACAATGAAATGATGGGAAAACATGGACTTATATCTCTCTGAAAGGAGCGGAAAAACATGGATTTAAATCTCTCTGAGAGGAGCGGAAAAACATGCACTTATTTCACAATGAAATGATGGGAAAAACATGGACTTATATCTCTCTGAAAGGAGCGGAAAAACATGGATTTATATCTCTCTGAGAGGAGCGGAAAAACATGCACTTATTTCACAATGAAATGATGGGAAAACATGGACTTATATCTCTCTGAAAGGAACGGAAAAACATGGACTTATATCTCTGTGAAAGGAGCGGAAAAGCATGCACTTATTTCACAATGAAATGATGGGAAAACATGGACTTATATCTCTCTGAAAGGAGCGGAAAAACATGGATTTAAATCTCTCTGAGAGGAGCGGAAAAACATGCACTTATTTCACAATGAAATGATGGGAAAACATGGACTTATATCTCTCTGAAAGGAACGGAAAAACATGGACTTATATCTCTGTGAAAGGAGCGGAAAAGCATGCACTTATTTCACAATGAAATGATGGGAAAACATGGACTTATATCTCTCTGAAAGGAGCGGAAAAACATGGATTTAAATCTCTCTGAGAGGAGCGGAAAAACATGCACTTATTTCACAATGAAATGATGGGAAAACATGGACTTATATCTCTCTGAAAGGAACGGAAAAACATGGACTTATATCTCTGTGAAAGGGGCGAAAAAACGTGCACTTATTTCATGATGAAATGAGAGGAAAAACATGGACTTATATCTCTCTGAAAGGAGCGGAAAAACATGGACTTATTTCACGATGAAATGAGAGGAAATACACGACTTATATCTCTCTGAAAGGAGCGGAAAAACGTACACTTGTTTCATGATGAAATGAGAGGAAAAACGTGGACTTATATCACTCTGAACGGAGAGGAAAAACATGCACTTATTTGATGATGAAATGAGAGGGAAAACATGGACTTACATCACCGTGAAAGGAGGGGGGATGTGTACTTGTTTCACTAATGTAAGGAAAATCATCCATATTTCACTGCGAAAGGAAGGGAAAAAAGCATTTATTTCACAATGAACGGAAGGAAAACCATTCTTATTTGACCCGCTAGATCTCCTGATTTGTCACCCATCGAAAATATATGGAATATGGCCAAACGGAGTTTGCAGCAATACCAGCACATCCCGGCAAACATAGGTGAACTGTGGAGACCTTTTGACCCACAGATTTGACACAGATGACCGCATTTCATCAGCTGAGAGAGAGATGACTGCTACATTTCATCAGCTGAGAGAGAGATGACCAGTACATTTCATCAGCTGAGAGAGAGATGACCAGTACATTTCATCAGCTGAGAGAGAGATGACCAGTACATTTTATCAGCTGAGAGAGATGACCAGTACATTTCATCAGCTGAGAGAGAGATGACCGCTACATTTCATCAGCTGAGAGAGAGATGACTGCAACATTTCATCAGCTGAGAGAGAGATGACCGCTACATTTCATCAGCTGAGAGAGATGACTGCTACATTTCATCAGTTGAGAGAGATGACCAGTACATTTCATCAGCTGAGAGAAGGATGACTGCAACATTTCATCAGCTGAGAGAGAGATGACTAGTACATTTCATCAGCTGAGAGAAAGATGACTGCAACATTTCATCAGCTGAGAGAGAGATTACCAGTACATTTTATGAGCTGAGAAAGAGATGACCAGTACATTTCATCAGCTGAGAGAGAGATGACCAGTACATTTCATCAGCTGAGAGAGAGATGACTGCAACATTTCATCAGCTGAGAGAGAGATTACCAGTACATTTTATCAGCTGAGAAAGAGATGACCAGTACATTTCATCAGCTGAGAGAGATATGACCAGTACATTTCATCAGCTGAGAGAGAGATGACCAGTACATTTCATCAGCTGAGAGAGAGATGACTGCAACATTTCATCAGCTGAGAGAGAGATTATCAGTACATTTTATGAGCTGAGAAAGAGATGACCAGTACATTTCATCAGCTGAGAGAGAGATGACCAGTACATTTCTTCAGCTGAGAGAGAGATGACTTCTAGCAGTACTTGAAAGAAAACCCCATTTCAACGAGAACTGTGAGCAAATAATTGTCTGGATCTAGACAACAATAATAGGTAGCAAGAAATTCAATCGATCCAGAAAAAACTAAGAGGAAAAAAAAAGGGGAGGGGGGGGTTAAGAGACTGGTTTTCCATTGTAGTATAATATTTTCTCCCTTGGTTTTAAAGGTTTTAAAAAATTTCTTAAAAATGCATGAAATGTACAAAGGTTTAACAATTTTCTGCCTCTGCTACTCTTATTTAGAATTCTCAAACAGAGGATGGGCCACAATAAATAATTCAACATAATTCGATAATGTAACATAACATGAGGTGGGGTGGTCAAAATTGAATGATCACTCAATGCATATTATATATACATATATTATATATTTGTATATAATTGATCCCAAAATCATTTTTAACGGTTAATCATTACCTGAAGGGTGATTAAAACAGCTTTTGAAATTATGAGAGGTCATGAACTTGAAAAGGTAGCTGACCCCTACTACCCTTTTCGAATGGGGTGGTCAAAATTGAATGATCACTCAATAAATATTATATATACATATATTATACATTTGTATATAATTAATCTCAAAATCTTTTTTAACGGTTAATCATCACCTGAAGGGTGATTAAAACAGCTTTTGAAATTATGAGAAGTCATGAACTTGAAAAGGTAGCTGACCCCTACTACCCTTTTCGAATGGGGTGGTCAAAATTGAATGATCACTCAATAAATATTATATATACATATATTATATATTTGTATATAATTAATCTCAAAATCTTTTTTAACGTTTAATCATCACCTGAAAGGTGATTAAAACAGCTTTTGAAATTATGAGAGGTCATGAACTTGAAAAGGTAGCTGACCCCTACTACCCTTTTCGAATGGGGTGGTCAAAATTGAATGATCACTCAATGCATATTATATATATATATTTGTATATAATTTATCCCAAAATCATTTTTAACGGTTAATAATTAC
>JAWZYU010000222.1:0-85000 GCA_038380435.1 Ryuthela nishihirai
ATACGTAAGATGCATTTTTATTTTTCTACCTACAGAGAAGAAAAATGGTTATATAAAGTTTCGGAGAAGTATAGACGAAACATTGTGAAGCCGTAATAAAAGTTGGAAATTTTAGTGAATTCACTTATTTCCGATGCCTTAAAACCTTTAAAAAAAAAAAAATTTACAGTGCATATGAAAAAAATAGATATGAAAATCTTTAACTATTAATTTTATTTTTATTAATTTAAACACATTTTTCATTATATAAATGTTACTTATCTCGTATAAAAGTGGAAGTTAAAATAGGAAAATGGCGGATTATGAGAAATAAGTCAACTCCTAAAATTAGTGCTGCCTGTGAATACGGATTAAACCATAAAGTAGGAAAAACACCGAGATGACGTCAGCAGTACTGTTTTGTTTGTGTTGCCAGCAGATTTTGTATAATATATTACACGCAGTTAAAGTTTTAGAAATGCTTTTCTTAATCATGATAATGTTGCTTACCTAGACAGCAACCATTTATACGTTTACGAACTGTTAAAGCTTTGGAAATTCCGGTTTTTGAAAAGTCGTTTCCGGTAAAAACTTGGGTTTTTGCGAGTAATCTCAAGATTAATATTATTTTTTTTGCCCAGAAATGAAAATTAAAAGTTATGCGCACGTCGTGGTGTAATAAGATAGAAAAATAGGAATGGATTGGCATCGCACCTAAAGGGTTTTGCCGAACGTTTTCAGTGTTTTAAAATTTACGTTTATGGTGAATAAATATTTCGTTCTAGAGTGAATGGTGGGGTAAAACTTATTTATTGAGAGATGAATTAAACAGTTGCAATTATATTTCTATAAATAGGAATTGACTACGAAATATTTGTGTTGACACGAAATAGGGTTCCCATTAATTGTAGCTATGGAAATGAACTACGTTATTTGCGTTTTTAGGGTTAAGAACGATAGGATAATTTTACAAATGCCGAGATGGAAAATAATTATTCGGTGGAATACACTAATTATTTTATGAAGAGTAAAACTGAAATCTAAACGTGATTTGAAGTTTCATGTCAACTTTGCGTTTAATATTTTGTTTTTTGCGTGTTAAATATTCCAGCGTTCGTGATTTATATATTACGGCAACCAACGTTTTTATATTCGATATTACACGTAGGTCGTACAGATGTGAGCGATATCTAATGCAAATGACATCGAATAAGATATTTTGCTACTAAGGTATTATGCCAATGTCACCTTTCATTTCGTCCATCAGATAGGTATTGTGAGTGACTTCAGGAGAAAATATGATTTGGAAAATGTATTGAACTGAATAATCAACTGTGATTTCACAATATAGTTTTGTTGTATGGCTTTCACGAGACGCTGATAATGCTTGTCCTCTTCACATTATAGAAATTATGCTGTAAAGCAACCGCGTTGCTGATGTCATCTCTGTGTTTTCTCCAATTTCTTATTATTAAGGCGCAGCCCCGGGTAAGGCATGGATGTTCGTGTTGTTTCTGCTGAGGTCCTGCCATCCTCTCAGATCTACTGTGGCATATTAACTGACAAGCTCCTGTCAGACCTCTGTGGCAAGCAGCTGCTTGAGGGGGTATTTATTATTATATTTATTATTTACACATATTTTAGTTTGCTTATTTATGGCAATACGTAGCTCTTACACGGTACACGTGGGATATTTTATCCTTTAACAAGTCTAGGCAGGGAAAGTTTTCGTTATTCGATTAACTTTGGTTATTTGATGGCGATCCCCACTGCTACGTTATGTTGGGTTGTTTTACCTCTGAGCGGCACTTTTTTGCACACCATGGGCTAAATGGCCAGGTCACATAGACCCCAAAGGCTCGGAGAAGGTTGGGGGAGGGGACCCACTGGAAACAGCTGTTGGGAGACAGATGGTAGCCTCCCGTCAAGGCCATCCAGCGTGTTCTTTAACGTGCGCAGGGTATGGCTCTCCCGCACACGGGGCCACGGCTTAACGTCCCATCCGACGGACGGCAGCATTTCCAAGTCCATCGGTGTCCCCTACTGACCGTGGGCAAGGCGGGGAATTTTGCGGAGATAAATCTCAACGCTGACCCAGCTGGGACTCGAACCTGGGAACTACAGATTACGAGCCTGCCGCGCTACCGACTGAGCCACCCCCGCCCCACGTTATGTTGAATAATATTCGTTCCTGTAATATTCACTAAATGGCTTCGGCCAGGTACGAGAAATGGTGAGAAAGGAAGCTTAAAGAAACAGAACTTTGTTGCGGATATGGAGAGGTGTCACTTCCTTCGAAGTCGGAAAACAATTAAATCAACAATGCTATTTTCAGACGTCAGCAAAGAATTATTACGATTACTTTCAAACAGTATACAGTTAATGAAATCTGTTGAAGTGAAACGTACGTAGTACCGTCGACATTTTTCAGTTTTCTTCTAGGCGCGCTGGCAACGTGCATGGCGCTAATGAAAAAACAAAAAGGCGATGCAGAAGGCAGGCAAAAGACCTACCTACCTCTGAACGGCACTTTTTTGCACACCATGGGCCAAATGGCCAGGTCACATGGACCCCGAAGGGTGAGAGAAGGTTGGGGGAGGGGACTCACTTGAACAGGTGTTGTGAGACAGATGGTAGCCTCCCGTCAAGGCCATCCAGCGTGTTCTTTAACGTGCACAGGGTATGTCTCTCCCGCACACGGGGCCACGGTTTAACGTCCCATCCGACGGACGGCGCCCTTTCCAAGCCCATCGGTGTTCCCTACTGACAGTGGGCAGGGCGGGGAATTTTGAGGAGAAAAATCTGAACGCTGAACCAGCTGGGAGTCGAACCTGGGAACTACAGATTACGAGCCTGCCGCGCTACCGACTTAGCCACCCCGCCCCCGTCTCCACGGTGTCAGATTGTTAATAAAACCAGTGAAGTTTGATAATTAAATTAATCAATCCCAGTTATTTAAGCTGCAACGTTATAGTGGAATTGTATGTAATTTCCGGCTTTGATATTTAATTGCATTCGCATATATTAAATATTAACGTTTATGAAATATTGTAATATTACTATTAATCATTGCTAACTGTAGTTCGATTCTTGTGTAGGTAAAATTTACGTGGTGTATGAACTTTATTCTAAATATACGTAATAAAATATATTATGGAAAAGAAGAAATGAATTGAGAGTAAAATTTGACACTGAAGTCAAAGCGAATATATGGTTGCTATCGTAACTAAGGGCGCCACGTGTGAAGCTATCTAGGTGCACGTGCCATTGTAACATATTTGACCAATCGTAGAAGAGGAACACGAACAACCGTTAGGAGAGGCGGGAAGAAGCAAATATTTCGTTAAAACAAAATTAACGCCACCTAGAGGAATTTATTTCATTTAGCAATAATTGTCGTACGTGTGAATTTAATTAAGTACATAAGTTATATATATGCATTCATGTTTCAAAACTTTAATGAACACTATTTGAATATTACCACATATAGTATGCTGAAATATAAATTTAGGACACTTTTTTGGGTGAGGGGAAATGTGAATTTTTTTTTTTGTTACGGTTCAACTTATTTGGACTTCCGACCTGAAATTTCGCACTGCAAACTGGACCTTAACCTGAAACTTTCTGTGAAAATTTCGAGCGTGTACATTGATTTCACCGATGAGTTATGACTGCCAGAGACAGGTAGTAAATGACACTCCGCAACTCGCTAAGTTATGACGCTGTATTCCGTATCATCTCATTGGGATAAAATTTACGAACAGTAATAGGTTTTAAAACACAAAAAAATACCCTTGATAATTAAGAGACATTAGAAAAACTATTTTATTTTACTACTTCAATTGATGCAGTATTTAATTAGTAACGCAAGTTCTGATGTTTAATAGCAGCGAAATCTGTTTATTTAGTCTGAAACCCTAAAAGAAACAAGTTTAAAGGAAGGGAGAATGGAATAATGTACCTTTCATTGGGCACAGCGATAAATATGTTTCGGTTTCCATTTCTATTTAAGTACGGAACTCATAAAGAATCCTCAGCGTTGAGATTTATCTCCGCAAAACTCCCCACCCTTCCCACGGTCAGTACTGGACACCGATAGGCTTGGAATACAACATTCACAATATAAAATTATCCATAACAGCAACATAATTTTAACGAATTTCTGTATTACAGACTACACAGGGATTAAGTGCTTAGCCGAGGAGTCATTTCATACCCTAAACATTTAACCTCTAATGATTATTTTATTTCCTAATCCTAAGAGGCTTAACGTGTTAGGGAAAAGAGTGAAAATATGTTCATAAATATAATAAAGGAATAAAAAAACACCCCCTCAAGCAGCTGCTTGCAACAGCGATCTAACAGGAACCTGTCAGTTTACCCGACATAGTCGAAGATCTGTGAGGGTGGTGACCCCTTTAATTACTTTAATACGCCATATATTAGATATGCGTTTGGTTGGGTTGTTTCATCTCTGAACGGTAGTTATTTGCACACAAGGGTCTAAATGGCGACGTCATAAAGAACCAGAGGGATCAGTTTAGGTTGCGGGAAGGTGACCGAATGTTATGAGACAGATGAAAAAATAGCAGATTGGTTCCAGACGTGAAAAAAAAGAACATACCCCCTCAAGCAGCTGCTTCCCACAGAGATCTGACAGGAAGCTGTCAGTTTATATGCCATAATAGAAGGTCTGTGAGGATGGCAGGACCTCACACAAAAAAGACACATACGTCCATGCCTTACCCGGGACTCGAACCCAGGTCCCTTAGACGTGAAAACCGAATACAAATGAGTTGTTTTCAAACAAGTGATATCAAAATCTTGAAGTCTTTATTTCATTTTTATTAATTTTAAGACATTTTTAATTTTATAAACTTAGTAGTTTTCAAATTAAAACCAACCGGTTTGGTTTTAAAGAAAAGAAATATATAAAGAATTCTTCAATATTTTTTGGGTTTTTTTTATCTCTGTAGTTTTTTTTGACTCAGTCGGTAGCGCGCTAGGCTCGTAGTGGAATGGAACCCGGCGACCGACGCAGAATGAATTTGGCTAATATTCTAGGAGTACAGCGCTTGGGGGAAAAAAATTGCCAACTGCACACGGTGTTCCCAGGTGGTCACCCTCCCAAGTACTGACCGCGAGGGGACACACTGGACAGCTGTAGGAGACAAATGGCAGACTCCACTCAAGGTCATCCAGCGTGTTCTTTAACGTTGGGTAGTTTTACCTCTAAACGGCACTTTTTTTGCATGCAATGAGCTGAATGGTCAGGTCACAAGGACCCTGAAGGCTCAGGGAAAGGGGACACACTGGACAGCTGTAGGAGACAGATGGGAGACTCCAGTCAAGGCCGTCCAGCGTGTTCTTTTAACGTTCGGTAGTTTTACCTCTAAACGGCACTTTGTTTGCATAGAATAGGCTGAATGGCCACGCCACAAGGACCCTGAAGGCTCAGGGAAAGTTGAGGGAAAGGGGACACACTGGACAGCTGTAGGAGACAGATGGGAGACTCCAGTCAAGGCCGTCCAGCGTGTTCTTTAACGTTCGGTAGTTTTACCTCTAAATGGCACTTTGTTTGCATAGAATAGGCTGAATGGCCACGCCACAAGGACCCTGAAGGCTCAGGGAAAGTTGAGGGAAAGGGGACACACTGGACAGCTGTAGGAGACAGATGGGAGACTCCAGTCAAGGCCGTCCAGCGTGTTCTTTAACGTTCGGTAGTTTTACCTCTAAACGGCACTTTGTTTGCATAGAATAGGCTGAATGGCCACGCCACAAGGACCCTGAAGGCTCAGGGAAAGGGGACACACTGTACAGCTGTAGGAGACAGATGGGAGACTCCAGTCAAGGCCGTCCAGCGTGTTCTTTAACGTTCGGTAGTTATACCTCTAAACGGCACTTTGTTTGCATAGAATAGGCTGAATGGCCAAGTCACAATGACCTCGAAGGCTCAAAAGAAGTTGGGCGAGGGGACCCATTGGAATAGTTGTTGGGAGACGAATGGTAGCCTGAAGGTAAGCCATCCAGTGCGTTCTTTAACGCGCACACAGTATGGCTCTCCGGCACACGGAACCATGGTTTAATGTCCCGTTAGGAAGACGGCGACGTTTACAAGCCAATCGGTGTCCTCTACTGACCGACGGCAGGGCGGGGAGTCTTACGGAGATAAATCTTAACGCTGACCCCAGCTGGAACTCGAACCCTGGAACTTAAGATTACGACAGGGCGCCAAAAAATTTTATTTTCCTTCCGTGGTTTAAAATAAAATCCGAAATATATTCTTGTCCATTCCTTCGAAAAAGTATCCGAACAATGTGGTTGATTGGATTGCATTCGATTGTTTTACCTCAGAACGGCACTTTTTTTGCACACCATGGGCTAAATGGCCAGGCCACAAGGACCCCGAAGACTCAGAGATGGTTGGGTGAGGGGACCCACTGGAACAGCTGTTGGGAGACAGATGGTAGCCTCCCGTCAAGGCCATCTAGCGTGTTCTATAACGTGCACAGGGTATGGGCTCTCCCGCAAACGGGGCCACGGCTTAACGTCCCATCCGACGGACGGCGGCCTTTTCAAGCCCATCAGTGTCCCCTACTGACCGTGGCCAGGACGGGGAAATTTTGCAGTGATAAATCTCAACGCTGACCCAGCTGGGACTCGAACCTAGGAACTACAGATTACGAGCCTGGCGCGCTACCGACTGAGCCACCCCGTCCCCAATGTGGTTGATTGTAGAATTCAGGAAGAATACCTGGCAACGATTTTTTTAGAAATTACTGATCTGACAACCTTCGCATACGTACAGGAAGGTTGCCAAATCATTAATTATTAAAAAAGAAATCGTTCCAGATTTTTTTCCTGAATTCTGTTCTGTAATCAACCATGGTGTTCGAATACTTTTTTGAGCGACTGTACATAAGGTTTGTTTTCTTCCTTTCTCTTTAATCGTGAAACTCACAATGTAACATTTATTAGTGAATATAAAACTTAGGTTTTCAACTGAAATAGATTTCATTGGTTATTTAGATATGGTTATTTGTGTTATTAAGATCTTTCCGGGAGTCTTCGAAACGACACTTAAGAGTCATTTCTGCAGATAAGTATAGTCTGTAGTCATTCTGCAAATAAGTCATATGTCTCCCAACAGCTGTTCCAGTGAGGCCCCTCCCCCAACCTTCTCTGAGCCTTCGGGGTCCTCGTGACCTGCCCGTTTAGCCCATTGTCTACAAAAAAAATGCCGATCACATGTAAAACTACCAACTCTGAGCGCTATATGATATCATATGCATTTTATTCTATGCAATTCCAGTCAGATATTCAAATTGATTGTGTTTACATTTAAAAGCATCCAGCTTACAAAGAGGTTTATTCGTATGCATCACAGCGTATTCCTGCTATTATATTCTCTAAAAATTGTTTCAGGATGTTTCTCAACATTTAATAATAAATAAATAAATAAATAAATAAATACCCCCTCAAGCAGCTGCTTACCACAGAGGTGTGACAGGAGCCTGTCAGTGTCATATGCCACAGTAGAAAGTCTGAGAGGATGGCACGCCCTCAGCAGAAAAACGACACAAAACAGCCATGCCGTACCCGGGACTCGAACCCAGGTGTCTTAGATCAGTAGCCAAGCGCGCTAACGACTCAAATTAAGAAAAAATAAATAAATCCTTCTTAAAAAACAATAGGAATAATCTAATTCAATGCACCCAATTCCCGAGAAAACCGTGTAAAAAAATAACCCTTTAAAAAAAAATACAGTGCATATGAAAAAAATAGATATGAAAATCTTTAAATATTCATTTGATTTTTATTAATTTAAATACATTTTTAATTATATAAATGTTACTTATAGCCGTCCCATGGCCGAGTGGTTAGCGCGCTTGGCTACTGATCTGAGGGACCTGGGTTCGAGCCCCGGATAAGGCATGGTTGTATGTGTTGTTTTTCTGCTGAGGTCCTGCCATCCTCTCAGACCTTCTACTATGGCATATAAACTGACAGGCTCCTGTCAGACCTCTGTGGCAAGCAGCTGCTTGAGGGGGTATTTTTATTATTATTACTTATCTCGTATAAAAATGTAAGTTAAAATAGAGTGACGGCATGAGAAATAAGTGAACTCGTAAAATTAGTGCTGCCTGTGAATACTGGTTAATAATAAAGAGCAAAAACACAGAGATGACGTCAGGAGTACTGTTTCGTTGTGTTGCCAGTAGATTTTGCATAATATATATTACAGCCACGTTGAAGTTTTAAAAATGCTTTTCTTAATCGTAACAATGTTCCTATTTAAGGTATATTTTTATATTATGTTTCGATCATCTCAGATACGTAAGATGCATTTTTATTTTTCTACCTACAGAGAAGAAAAATGGTTATATAAAGTTTCGGAGAAGTATAAATAAAAAGCCGTAGTAAAAGATGGAAGTCGCATACTTTGAGTTTCGCATTGCAAGCTTTTTTGAGTAGTTCCACTGGATTTTTTTTTTCTCGCCCTCGTATGATCTACGGAGGAAGTAACCATTCTTTTGTTTTATATATTTTGGTTCAGATTTTAGTGATGTACTGCGATGTGGAAGGGCTTTACGTACGTTTACCAACCGTTAAAGCTTTGGAAATTCCGGTTTTTGAAAAGTCATTTTCGCTAAAAAATTTGGTTTTTGCGAGTAATCTCAAGATTAATATTATTCTTTTGGCCCAGAAAGGAAAATTAACACTTATGTGCACGTCGTGGTGTAATAAGATAGAAAAATAGGAATGGATTGGCATCGCACCTTAACCCTTTTTCCGAACGTTTGTAGTGTTTAAAAATTATGATTATGGTGAATAAATATTTCGTTCTATAGTGAATGGTGGGGTAAAACTTATTTATTGAGAGATGAAATAAAGAATTGCAATTATATTTCTATAAATAGGAATTGAGTACGAAATATTTGTGTTGACACGAAATAGGGTTCCCATTAATTGTAGCCATGGAAATGGCCTATTTTTGAACTACGTTATTTGCGTTTTTAAAGTTAAGAACGATAAGATAATTTTACAAATGCCAAGATGGAAAATAATTATCCGGTGCAATACACTAATTATTAAGAGTAAAACTGAAATCGGAACGTGATTTGAGGTTTCATGTCAACTTTGCGTTTAATGTTTGTTTTTTTTGCGTGTTAAATATTCCAGCGTTCTTCATTTATATATTACGGCAACCAACGTTTTTTATATTCGATATTACACGTAGGTCGTACAGGTGTGAGAGATATCTAATGCAAAAGATATCGAATAAGATATTTTGCTACTAAGGTATTATGCCAATGTCACCTTTTATTTCGTCCATCAGACAGGTATTGTGAGTGACCTCAGGAGAAAATATGTTTGGAAAATGTATTGAACTGAATAATAAAGTGTGATTTCACAATATAGTTTTGTTGTATGGCTTTCAGGAGACACTGAAAATACTTTTCCTCTTCACATTATAGAAATTATGCTGGGAAGTAACCGAAACCGCGTTGCTGACGTCACCTCTGTGTTTTCTCCAATTTATTATTATTATGGCGCACGTGCACAGGGTATGGCTCTCCCACACACGGGGCCAAGGCTTAACGCCCCATCCGAAGGACGGCGGTCTTTCCAAGCCCACCGGTGTCCCCTACTGACCGTGAGCACGGCGGAGAATTTTGCAGAGATAAATCTCACGCTGACCCAGCTGGGACTCGAACCTGGGAACTACAGAGTTAAAAAACACGACAAAGGTAAAAAAAAAAACTAAAAAATATTTAAGAATTCTTTATATATTTATTTTGTTTAAAACCAAACCGGTCGGTTTTAATTTGAAAACTTTTAAGTTTATAAAATTAAAAATGTCTTAAAATTAATAAAAATGAAATAAAGACTTCAAGATTTTGATATCACTTGTTTGAAAACAACTCATTTGTATTCGGTTTTCACGTCTAAGGGACCTGGGTTCGAGTCCCGGGTAAGGCATGGACGTATGTGTCGTTTTTGTGCTGAGGTCCTGCCATCCTCACAGACGTTCTATTATGGCATATAAACTGACAGCTTCCTGTCAGATCTCTGTGGGAAGCAGCTGCTTGAGGGGGTATGTTGTTTTTTTTCACGTCTGGAACCAATCTCCTATTTTTTCATCTGTCTCATAACATTCGGTCACCTTCCCGCAACCTAAACTGATCCCTCTGGTTCTTTATGACGTCGCCATTTAGCCCCTTGTGTGCGAATAACTACCGGTCAGAGATAAAACAACCCAACCAAACGCATATCTTCTCTGTGGCGTATTAAAGGTGATCAAAGGGGTCACCATCCTCACAGACCTTCGACTATGGCGGAGAAACTGACAGGCTCCTATCAGATCGCTGTTGCAAGCAGCTGCTTGAGGGGGTGTTTTTTTATTCCTTTATTATATTTATGAAGATATTTTCACTCTTTTCCCTAACACGTTAAGCCTCTTTGAATTGGGAAATAAAATAATCATTAGAGGTTAAATGTTTAGGGTTTGAAATGACTCCTCGAATTTTTGCGGAGATAAATCTCAACGCTGACCCAGCTGGGACTCGAACCTGGGAACTACAGATTACGAGCCTGGCTCGCTACCGACTAAGCCACCCCCGCCGCTGCATATGTATTATGCTAGGCACGGATTTACAATTTGTTTCCTTTCTCCTCAGTGTTGTTTTTATTGCTATGTGCATGTAAAGACTTTAAGGAGACCTAAAAAAAACTTGTGCTGATAATTTTTGATATTAACTATTATGGAAATACTAAGGAAGATTTTCAGCGTAAGAACTAATTTTTCTTTTTTTTCAAAATAAAACCGACCGGTTTGGTTTTAAAAAAATAAATATATAAAAGTTATATATATATATTTTTTTTTAAAACTTCAACGTACTGACGTCATCTCGGTGTTTTTGCTACTTTACTATTAACCCGTATTTACAGGCTGGCAGCACTAATTTTAGGAGTTCAGTTATTTCTCATGCCGCCACTCTATTTTAACTTACACTTTTATACGAGATAAGTAACATTTATATAATTAAAAATGTGTTTAAATTAAAAAAAATCAAATGAATACTTAAAGATTTTCATATGCACTGTATTTTTTTTTAAAGGTGGAAAGAAAGGAAGAAATGTTTTCTTTAAACAAGAATTTTTTTTTTTATTTAGAAATCATTTCTATTAGTTCTTTTTTTTTATAAATTTTTATTTGTGTTGCAAGATGCATTTTTTTACTACATGACTAAAAAAGTCCTATTAAAATGAAAGATATGGTCTTTTTTGTTAAATATTTTATTTTGAAAAAATCCAGATTTAAATGTTGATTAATTTGGCATATAACATGCCATAATTCCTTTCACTAATTATTTGGGAAAAAAGTTCTAAAGTTAAATTTGGCCTCTGGATGTAAACCTGTTTTTCAGGCTAGACACTTGAAAGGGTTAAGAAAAGTTCATTCTTGTGAAAAATATCCAAATTATGATTGCTTAAAATGCTATTATATGCTTATATTTTATAATAAATGCAAACTGTTGTTTTTTTCATTATGAAACAATTTGTGATTTGTCCTTTATTTTCTCCGAAAAAATATGGTGAATAAATATATGGTGAAGCAGGAAAGTCTAATTGCTCCTCACGGCCTACAACCTCCCAATCTACATATGCGCTTAGTCCCTTCGCTCTACCCATAGATGGCACCACTTGTCGGCTCGAGAGGTGTGGTCCGCGGTGATCAGTGATGCTATTGGACGGACGGACGGACAGCCGGGCCCGTGTTGTTCGCTCGAGGGTGGGAATGGAGGCTTAAAAAATATGTCGCTCTCTGTGTGGGATAAAGTCGACTAACCGTTCAGGAGAACAGACTGATTTAACGCACACGCTAACAACTTTACCGCGACTTCGCCTACGGACTTTTGGATTCTTACGCGCGAATTACCGTGTATGAATTTCTGATTATGAAAATTATTAATAATTTAAAAAGAATACTGTTTATCGCTTCTCGGCCTTTTGGCTAAGATCAAAGTGTAGTATCTGTTCTTATCAGCTCAATCGGGTTTTCCCTCGACCCGTTGAAAAGAAACGGACGATGCCGGGTTTTCCACCGACCCAAGGACTGCCGGGATCTACGGACGCCCTGGAGCCTTTCCCCGCCTGATGGACTGATGCCTCCGGAGCCGCCCGCTGAGGAGCCACCCCCTTGGTGAGTATGGTACTGTCCGTAAACCGAGCAAATGCTCAACCCCCAGGGGGGCCTCTTAAAGGCTCTTTAGCTCTCCTCGAGCGGTTCGTGCGATAGCTACCGCCGTGGATGTTTGCGAATTTTCGCGACTTGCACTTTTAGTGCCGTCGCTCGACCGCAATTTCCCACGTTTTCTTGGCGGTACCTGTCACTTATTCAAAACGCCAGAAGCTGATCATCGTCGCCATTCGACACAGCGGTGGTGACGGAGGACTTTCTGACGACTTGCCTCCTGGTTCTGCACTGTTCCCAAGGCACATCGAACTCTCCTTCAATAGATGCTTTGTGAAGATCCTCCTCCATCTGCTCCCATCGGCTGATAGCCACGGGATTTTCGGAGCAGAGAACCTGCACCTGCACCACAAGTAGCTGTCAGCTGGCTCATCTTCTATTAAACGACACGTTTTCTTCATGTAGTCACTGCCATCAGCTGAATTTGATGTGGATGCCCTCTGCTGACCGTTTTGTCTTCTCTACCGACTGGCGTGGCTTGGTGCTTCATTTGCCCTCTCTAGTGGGCGATGCTGACCGTGGCGACTGACACCCTGATTCCAGATGCTGAGGGGCTCCCCTTTCCTTTCTGAAGGGTGTACTTTCACCTACCAGGCCACCGTGTCTTTAGATGTTCTCCAGCTCTTCTGATTCAGAGCCGAACCCAGACGTACCTGTTGTCCATCATGTTTCTTCCAGGTTTGATGATCTTCACGTAACCCATCACCAGCTATCTATCACCGAGGACATTCTTCACCTGCATTTGCTCTACCGACTTTTTTGGTGTGGTGCTTCGTCTTGCTCTCCCTAGTGAGCGACGCTGACCGCAGCAGTAGGTACCCTGATCGCAGTATTCGAAACGTTTCCTTTCCACATACTGAGGGTATGGCTATAACTTACCACACTATTGGTCTTTAGACGAACTCTCCTATTAATTCAGGATGGTTCAAGGTTCTGTTCACGATCCAGGCTTCCTGTCTGCCGTTCATCCTGAGCTCCCTTGCCCAGTTCTTCGGATTGTGCCTGTGTCCTCTGTGATTCATCGAGTTCCCTCAGTTACCCTTCAATGCGACATTACTTGAACTCTCCACACGAACAATAGAATCTCTGCTTCTGGGAACTTACTCGTCAACGCTGTTTTTTTCGCCTTCCTTGGACTGGATGCTGAGAAGCCTCGAAATCACCTGCATCGATTTCCTGATTGCAGTTTCCTGTCACGCCTGCTGATGATGTTTGTCTTTTTGAGCTCCCTTGTTCACAGACCTTGTTTTGCACGTCGTGACCTGCTCCTTCCAGTGCACCGCGGATGCCTCTTCGGAGCTACGCTGTTGTCATCCGCCTCTGCTTCTTCTTCAGCTCTCAGGGATGTCTGACGAGTTTTCTTTGCTGCTACCATCCGGCTTCCTCGTCGTCCTTCCTTCCTTCCTTCCGACTTTTCTTCCATTGTAAATGAGGCTGAAGATTTTGTCGGTGAAGAATTATGCTGTGCCTCATCTTCTTCCTTTATTGTAGATCATTTTCGTAACTCTTTAAATGAGTTTGCAATTTTGTTAGCAGGCTGTAGATACTGTTTATGAAGACCTATGCTGTGCCTGTGAAGAGGATTCTACTATTTTTTAAAAAAACCCTGTATTCTGAATATTATTGCTTCAATAAAGCTTTTCAAATCTGTTCTTATCAGCTTAATATCTGATACGATTTCTATATGAAATCAAGATATTAATCTTATTTTTGTAGTTCGACGGAGTGCTTTGAGCTTGCTCAACCTCTGTCACGGGTTGGACCGGTATTGCACTACTTCCGGTAGCGGCCCACATATTTAATCCAAAATTAGTACATGCAACATTTAAAGTTCTTTAGTAATCGTATCAGATGTAAAGCAAAACAGGAAGTCCGTCTGATGTATTTTTTTGAAAAGTCCGTCGGATGCCGGGAAACGCAGTCGCAACCACCTCCACCCGCCCATCCTCACTTCGCCTGAATCTCCCTTTGCCTTATTCATCCCCACCCCACACACCCAGCAAGTATTAACATGGCCATCTGAGAAACGCACTCGCCCAACAATTCCAGCCCCTGACAACATAACCCCCCCCCCCACACACACACATCGTTTAAACGTACCCTAACACCTAGCATTCACAAAAAGAAATAGAAATCACGAAGCCTAGCCATAGCCAACAAAGAAAAAAATATACAATACTAATGCTTTATACCTCTAATTCCCTTCACCATAGAAAGCCTATTATCCCCTTAAAAACCTTTTCTATTAGAATAATCCTTTTATCAACTTCGAATTGTTTTACATTACAAATTCACTCACTACTTTCCAAACTCTATCTCCATTTGTCAGTCCCGGTTCTTAGCGAAACAAACCGGGCTATCCAAAAATATTCCATCGGTAATTAGAAATTTTTCATTTGTTTGAAAATTTCAATGGGCAAGGTCTACTTTTGAAATCTTAAACACTGCAGTGAAGTGAGGCCACTACACCCCCCTCCCCTCCCACAGCTCCCACAATTAGGGAGGGGGCGGAAAATGCTGCCACCAACACACTACAGTATTGCTCTATGCTGGTGTCTACTCATATGGCCAAATGCGACCAGTGGGGGCAGATACCTTGCAACCTGTTTACTCAAACTTGTTAAAACAAACCGAAAAGAGAAATTGTGGGGGGCCATGGGAATGCAAATTGCAAGAGAACCCCATGGCTGATTCCCACAAGTAAACACTCTATGAACTGTTAAAAATATGCATTGTCTTATGATAGGGTTAAAAGTGATAAAAAAATTGGTTACGATAAGGGGGGGGGGGCGCTAAAGTTCTGATAGTGTGTAATGGGTTTGAAACAAAAGGAGTTAATTGAAGCATATGGGTAAAGTAAAAAGGCAAGGATAATTTGATAGTGAGAATGAAAGGTAATATGAAAAAGGAGAGGTGGCAAGAGAAATAGAAGGGGGGGGGGAAAGAATATAACAGGGGGGGAGGGACTGAGCGAAAGGTGAGAAGAGGAAAGAAGAAGGAAGACAGGAAAAATAATACAAATGAGTGGAGCAAGAAGGAAGTGTGAACTGATTAAATATGTGGTAAACACCACAAAAGAATATATTTATCATGTGCAAGGACAGACTTGTGTCTCTTTCTATAAACTTTCGTAATCAATTTAGTTTTTTCCAAAATAGCCGTGGTGGTATGTTCGTGCTGTAGTTGGCATCTGGATAACTAAATTTGGTATTTAACAATGCTAATTACCAAATTGATGATGTAATGTTTCTTGTTGGGGTACTGTTGTAAATCATGGAATCTAACTGCTCTTAACAAAGGTCTTGCTATCTGGAGCCATTGGCTTACTTTTGTCCAGATCTTGATAGCATACCAGCAGTGGTAAACTAGATGATCAATACTTTCTCGGGTAGGGCATCTAAAGCAATTATGAGAAGCAATGAAGCCACAATGTCTTCTTCTCGAATTTGTGTAAACAATATTATGAGCTACATTCCAATTAAAATTCCTCATAGTTTTCTCAATGTCTGTGCTGGCAATGTTGGTCCAGGCCTTAGGCCAATTGATATTTGGGTATAACTGTTGAAAGTTGGTAGGGTTGAAAGTCTGGATAGTTGTGTATAGCTGTGTTTTATTAATAGGGTTGGGGATTGGACCTTTTTTGTGTACTAGTGTAACTATGGAAGGTAGAAGTTTGTAATTTGTGTTGTGTTCTGTGTTTTTGGGCCCATTATAACTGTTATGTGTGCATATGTGTTTGGTGTGAAAGAAGGCAAAGTAATTCAAGAGAAATAAAGAGGGGACAGTAGGTGTGCTTAATATTCTTTGTATATGTTCTAAATAAATAATCTTTGACATTGTGGTAATAATTGGAATGGCAAGTCCACCCAGGTTGATTGGATTTTGTGATGTTTCACGTTTAATCAACTCTGGCTTGCCATTCCAAATAAAGTCATAGATAAGTTTGTTTCATTTGTTTATGTGTGTCTTGTCAGGAGGATTTACAGTGGCTATGTAGGTGATTTTGGGAATTATGCTGGATTTTATGAGTTTAGCTCTGTTATACGTAGAAATTTCGTAATCCTTCCAATTTGTAATTGTGTTTTCTATATTATTTAATAAATTTGTATAGGTTTGTTTACAAAATCCAAATCTATTATATTGTATTCGTAAAATTTTGATAGGGTCATCTGTACAACCAATCTTTGTCAGGAATGACCTGTCCCATGTGCCCCAACATAGGGAAGCTGTTTTACTGGTGTTAAGGGACAGGCCTGTAGTTTTAGAGAAAAGATCATAAATTTTAAAAACTCTATCTATGGAAAACTCATTTGTTGTAAAAAGAACCAGGTCATCAGCGTAGGCTGAAACTTTTAATCTGTTTCTGGTTCCTGGTATGGGGATTCCAGAAATCTGCGTATCATTTTGTATATGTCTAATGAAAAAGTCATTAACTACAACAAAAAGCAATGGTGACAGAGGGCATCCTTGCCTCACCCCTCTGTTCCCTGCTATTTTGTTAGAGAAATGTCCATTGAGATGAACAGTGTAGTGTATGTCCGAATAAAGTGTATGTATAATGTTAATAAATCGGGGTCCAATACCATATATTTCTAGTGCAGTGTATATTGCTTCCTGTGATAGCGAGTCGAGTTCAAGGCCTTCTTCTGATCTAAAGATATAATGGCAGCTCTTATGTTTTTGTGATTGATATATTCTATTATGTCTGTGAGGAGTCTGTTATTGTTATGAATGTGTCTCTTGGGGACTGCACAGGATTGATAAATTGAAATTATTTCTGGCATTGCCTGTGTTAGTCTGTTGGTGATAATTTTACTGAGTATTTTGTAGTCTGTTTAAAGAAGTGTTATGGGTCTCCAATTGTCTAATAAGTGTGCTTGTTCAGGTTTTTTGCATAGCAGTGCTATTTGACCTGTTTTCATGTCTTGTGTCATTTGTTTCAGTGTTATTATAGTGTGTAAAAATTCTGTATAAGGTATTTCTAAGATATTCCAGAATGTTCTATAGAATTCTATAGGAAGACCATCTATTCTGGGGCTCTTCTTTAATTTAAAACTGAAAATAGCTTGTTTAACTTCTTGTATTGTAATATCACTTTCTAACTTGTCTTTTGTGTGTGGAGAAATTTTGTTGGCAAATTGTTCTGTTTCATAAAGTTTATTGGTGTCTGTCTGTCTGTCTATGTCGATATTGTTTGGTATATTGTTCATGTATGTGTTTTAAGATAATTTGTGTGTCATGTGTTCTTAATCCATTTACTTCTAATTCAGTTAGGTTTGTGTTTTGTCTATTTTTATGTTTTAATCTGGTAAGTAAGTTGTTGCAATTTTCTTCTTCAGCAATTTGGACATCATGATTTCTCTCTATGATAATATGTCCCTGTTGTTTGTATAATTGCTGAAGATTGTGTTTAAGTTTGTGTATCTGTTGTTCGTGATATGTGGTGTCTAATCTCTGTTTTTTAAGGAAGTGTGTACCATTTGTGGCTGCTTTTAAAAGTGCTTTGGTTTCATTAATTTCATTTTTTAGGTGTTGTGCTTTAAAGATACCTTCTGTTCTGAAGAGTCTTCTAATTTTAGTTTGTAAATTTTACCACCAGTTCTGATCAAACTTGGTGGTCTTGTTGACATCCTCATTAATGCAGTCAGCAATTTTTTCCTGTATTTCCTTGTCTTCTAGGAGTGTTGTATTCATTTTCCTGTGTTCTCGGGTGTAAATCAAAGTGTGCATGCACAAGGAGGTGATCACTGACCTCACACGTATGTGAGTTGATATCAGTAGTGTAGCTTCTGTAGTATGTCTTGACAATGTTTCTGCTGACTAATATTTTATCCAGCCTGGAACCTGTTTTATGTGTTTTGTCAAATCTTGTATGGCCTGCACTGTATGGGTTCATATGCCTCCAAATGTCAATGAGGTCCATGTCATGTACAAATTTTGAAAAATGAGGTGCCTGTGAGGTAGGCGTGTAATTTGTAGCAGGAACTCTGTCCAGGTGTGGGGCAACAATACTGTTAAAGTCCTCTCCAATTATAAGTCCATCATAGTTGTTTTGTATGTGTTGTCTTAAGTCTTGATAAAAATTGTAATGTGATGTGGTATGTTTGGGTAAATATACAGTGATGAGTTTAATAACATAGTTGCGAAATTGAATGTCGACTGATAATATTCTGCCCTCAGTGTCTGTGTTGTATCTGAGTAGCTGTATGTTTCTGTTGTTGTGGTTAATAATTATGCCTACTCCTCTGCTCATAGAGGTACCATTTGAGAAGTAGGATAACTGTGGAAACAAATGTCTAAAATGTAGTATTCTTCTAGTGTTGGGGAAATAAGTTTCTTGGAGAAACAGAATGTCACAATCAGTCTGCATAAAGTGACCAATGATGACACTCTGTTTCTCCAGTGTAAAGCCTCTCACATTGAGGGACTGACACCTTAGTGTCTATCTGAATATTTGCAGTAATTGGCCATAAAAGAAAAAGGAAAAAAATGCAAACAAAAAGAAGGGGAGGAAAAGAAACCAGAGAGATCCAATAATAAAAAAAGGAGACTCCATATACAGTAGACCAGAAGTGGCAGGCCAGTAAGGGTCCACCAAAAAGTAGGAGAAAAAAAAGAAATAAAATAAGAAAAAGAAAAAAAAATTGGCTACTTGGTGGCCTGAACTGACCTGTCACACAACATTTTAAAAAAAGCAAGATAGTCAAATTAAAAATATCAATTAGTAAAATAATAAATTTAAGAGTGCCAAGATAATAAATATTTTTGTCACATATTTTCTTCAAGACTTGTTGGACACATGAATGTAATTTAATGGCACCTAATAAATTGACAAGTTCATGTGGATTAATTTTTTTTCGAGTAAAGATGATGGTATAATTAGTGAGGATAGAGTTGAAGAAGTAGTTATGATTCAGTTTCTTCATATTATGAATAATGTCTGGAAATGTGCAACACAAGTAGATGAGACTTTGTAGCAGTAATGGCTATAGATGGATGAAAGTTTAAAGTTTTACAGTACTGTTCTTTATTTTTGCTAGGTAGAACTTAAGAATGATATCCATGTTTGGAGTTATTTTTTGTTAGTTTGCCAGAGAGATAATTTTAACACATTATTGTTTTCTGAACATATGAGTGAATAATGCAAGTCAAAACAAAGTGTAAGATAGTTGTTATAATAAAAACAAATATATAAAAATCAACCAGATTGCTCGGAAAGATCCAGATGTAGTAAAGTAGGAGAGGAGTAATTATGTATAAATAAATGTTGGAGAAGAAATCAATGTGAGAGACTGTCATGTACTGTTGTTGTGGCAATGACAGGTGTGATGTGGGGATGTGTGAGTGGGATAAATATAGGAGAAAGAATCATAAAGATATACCAAATTATACAAACATTTAAGTTGCAGCAAAGGAATTGACACCCAAAGGTGATATAACAAGTGAGGACTAACAGAGAACCCTTGTAAAGGGCCCCTGTGTCAGCAGCCACTTTAGAGTTGCTGCAAAAGGAAACAATACAATGAGTAAAATAATAAATAACTCTTAAAATCATAAGATTAAAATACTTTTCAAGTAATTTTAGATAAACATAATTATGTCCCATAAAGGTTCTGGATAAGTAATTGTGGTATGTTTTATTACTATTCTCAATTAGGGAATGATACTCACTCACAGGTGAGTAATTGAAAAAATGAATATATAGAAAATTTGTTAGATAAATAAGGAAAAAGAAATGTAAATAGATAATAAGGTAAATAAAATGAATATAATACCTGTTATAATTACTGTTTTTTTAAAAAAAGCCTGGCAAATCTTGAAAGTTCTTTAGAGAAAAACTTAAAAACATAGTACTTATAATTTAACAACTTGGAGTACTTAAAGTCCAAAAGGCCACTCCCATGAGTGGCATAATACAGAAAGAGGGGAAAATAAAGGCCAACAAAGGGCCTGAGGGAGGGTTCAGTCTTCCATACCACTCGACGAAGCATCAATGTCGGTGAGGAAGAGGTCATTGGCCAGGTCAGGCGTGCCATGCTGCACCGAACTTTTTGCTTCGTCGGTCAAGAAGTCTGCAAAACTTAATTTCTTCTTGGGTTTTAATTTCTCTGTCTTTTTGTTTTTCCTTTGCTTGCTGGTTGTAAGAATTTTTTTTTCTTCTTTCATTGGCTTTCAGATTTTTTTTGCAAACTTTCTTTTTAAATTTTGCTTGGAGCTGTCGGTTTCTTCAATGTCAGTTGACATTCCTTCTTCTATGTTTGAGGTCGATTGGACCATTTCACAAGAATTTTTTTCCCCTGTATTGGGCTCGTTATTTTGTACTTCTTCTTTTTGTATTTCCTCAACTTCCTGATTTTCTTCCACTGCACGTGGGGTTTCAGGAAAAATTGTTGCATCTGTGTCCTTCTCTATTTGAGGACTCTGGGAGGGGCTTGTTTTCGCATTTTCTTCGTCTTTCTTGATAACCTCTGTGGTGCTATTCAAGGGGTTATCGCCCTTACTACTAGCTTCCGAGGTTTTAACTTCCTCTCTAGTATTCTCAAGCTTATTGGAGCTTCCTCCGTCTTATCCTTGATTTCCTCGGTAGGTTCAACATTGACGCGAGCGCTGCCGCATTGGCGAAAGTACGCCGCGTGCACTCGTAGCGTTTGTGCGCTACGTCGCGGCAGTTCCCGCAAGGCTCAACGCATTTATCGTAGACGTGTCCTACGCCTTTGCAATTACTGCAGATCTCTACTTCACAATCGCTCGCGACATGACCACTCTGGTTGAATTTCTTGCACACTTTTTGCAATCCAGAGTATGAGACCATGCCGTTGAAGCGTCCGATCTTGAAGAAATTAGGGATCGGCTTGGTCATTGCTATTTTGATCACTCTTGTTCCCGTATAGAGATGCGACATTTCTTCGTCTTTATATCTCTCACGGACATTGGAACTTATTTTGCCATATTGACTGAAATGGCTCGAAATGACTTCCGAGTCCATTTCAATCGGTAAGCGCTTAATATATACAATCGTCTCATCGTTGTCAAGGCGATTAACCGAAGTCGTAACTCCTTCCAATACATACGGGGACTTAGTGACATAACTCATCACAACTTCTTGTTTGACGAAGGTTATATATGCCACTCCAGGAGCGACGAACTGCACAGTTTCAAGTGCCCCTTTCATCGCTTCTCGGCCTTTTGGCTAAGATCAAAGTGTAGTATGTTTGTAGTTTTTAATTATTATGCTCAAGTTTTATCTCTCTTACATGGTTTTTTTACTATTTTAGCATTTTAGAGCGTTGGTGATTTTGACTTTTTTGGAGCCGGGCCGAGGAGCGATTACTTACGCCATCTAGTGTGTCCCACCGCATTCCTCTTGGTGATGGATCGTGATTCTTCTTTCCGTTTGTGGGCCCTTCTGGTTTTACGACGACCTGCCTGCTGAGCTGCTTGGCTGGTACTCTACTCTTCTATCCGTTCCTGTTCCTGTTCGGGTTTTCTGATGACCCGTTGACTGAGCTGCTTGGGGGTTATTCGACCTTTCGGCGAACTCCGCTCCTGGTTCTCGAGGTGCCTAGTTTGGACTGCACTGGAGTTCTTGTCTGCTGTCTTCTGTCCACTTGGATTTCCACTCGTTTTCCGCGTCATTGAGCTGATTCCTTCTTCTGAATCAGGTTTTGTCTCTCCCTTGGCTGTGCTTCGCTGAGGTGTTCCTGGACTTTGATTGACACTTGGTCGGTGCAGCTGCACCGATATGACACGTTTACTGGTGACTGCTGCTCTTATGATGGGGTATATCGTGAGTTTGGACTATTACTCTCTGTGTTGCTGACTTCCCTGCTTTCGTTGGATGTCAGTATAGATTACTTTCTTGGAGTTCTGAAATATTCCTTGTTCTCTTCTTTTTTCCTGATTGTTGAGTTTGAGTTCTCTGAGATTATGAAGTGTATCATTCTTACTTTCCCTTCGGATAGGCTAATGTGTAACCTATGTTTAAGGGCGCCTAGAGGGGGCCCAGTACATGATTTTAAGGATGATTTTAAGAAGATGAAGGGACACTTTTATCGCTTACACAAAGAATTTACGGTAATTTACTCGTGCAGATTCTGCGATTGCCATGCGAGTACCTTATACACTATACAGTCCCATGTTAATAAATGTCATCTAAAATATAATTGTAATGCCCCTCTATCTGAGAGAGAGCGCTTTTTGGAGAATTGTGTTACCTACAACATGAATTTTAATGAAGCTCTTCTGGCGAAGTCGCCTACTTGTGGAAAGGGGATGAAAGTGGGTTTTAAACGTCCTGGAAGACCCCCCGGTAGGAGGGCGACCCCCTTTAAGGCTGATAAGCTTCCTTCAGATCTGGTTCCAGAGTTGACCGAGCGTCCCGCTAAAAGGAAAACGAGGATGTTGAGATTGACTACGAATAGTTCTAAAAACTTGTTTGCAGATGAGAGAACTGGTGAGAGCTCTGCTAGGGAGAGTGAACCTTCAAGTGACTCCCCTGCCCTGGAGTCGGTTTCTGACGACATGGATGAGGATTGGAAAATTAGCGAGAGTGACTCCTCTGATTCTGATGATGAGGATTTGAGGAATATTGGGAGATGGGTGCTGACCCCTGCGACGACGGTCCGGGATCGTAATGATTCGAACCGGGCTACATTAGACGAGACCAGTGTGGGAGATTCATCAAATAACCCCATACTAGAGTCTTCTGTTCATTGTGACCTTAAATGGAAGAAGGCTATGTCATCTATAACCAAACATTTTGAGGAGCCCGGTCACAATCGCGACTATTTACAGAAGGAAAATGATGATACTTCTAACATAATGAATGACCCTCCCCCCAAAGATAGTTCGAAGGACATCATTACTTTCTCAAGCTTGGATGAGGCGCTGGAGGACATTAGCATTGACTCTTTGTTCTCTGGGACGGAGACTTATTTGGAGAGGATTTGGGGGAGTGATTCGGACGATTTGGACGAGTGGATATTTGTTGAGGACTCGACTGAGTGCTGTTCGCCGGGGAACGGGGTTTCATTAGACCCCCCCCCTGCTACATCCTGCTTGAATCTTTCTGGAAATTTTCCTTCAGAGATGGTTGATGATGCCTTGGTCGACTTCCGCCCTGAGACGGGACTGGGTGAGTCTACACCGATGGAGGAGAGACGAAATGACTTAGGGGATTTGGGGACAAATGAGACTCCCTCCCCGCACACTGAGGAGATGGAGATTGACTCGGACAAGTGGTTGGAAATTATTGAGGACGAGGAGCTGCTTTCCCCGAGATTAAACAACAATCAGATGATCTGGAAAGACAGGCTGCTCTATCCTACGGACTGGGGAGATTTTGAATCTGCAGTAAACGCTTTTGTCCGATCGGTGGCCACTGGAAGACACCGACGGAGACAAGAGCCGGGGGCCCAGGCTACGAATCGACCTAGGGCTAATGGAACGAAACCCTACCAGGGTCCGAAGAGACCTGATTACCCCCTAAGAACGGGGGAACACACCTATAAGGGCAAGGAAGCCTCTATGTTACAAAAAGAATATCGGACTAACGCAAAGAAGACCTTTGAGAGGCTGACGGATAGTCCCAACCCCCTTTGTGACATCCCTAGGTCAATTCTGGAGAATTATTTCTCCAAGATATATTCGCCGTCCGATACCCCTTTTGACAGGAATCTGATTTCTAGTTTCGGGGCACCCTCTAAGGAAAGTAACGAATTGCTCTTGGCCCCCATCACTGGAGCCGAGATCATGAAAAAACTATCCAAGGTATCCAACACTGCACCAGGGCGCGATGGAATTTATTATAATGACTGGAAGTCTGCCGACCCCGGATGCCACTTGTTGGCAATCATTTTCAACTATTGCCTAAAAATGGGACGAGTGCCTGATGATTGGAAAAAGGCCAACATAGTTCTGGCATTCAAGAAAGGTGATAAGACACTCCCCGGAAATTGGCGACCAATTGCATTGTTGAATACTATCTCAAAACTGTATACAGGGATACTCAGTGCTAGGATGGGCAGGTGGGCCACTTCTAATGATAGACTTTCGGATTGCCAGCGTGGTTTCAGGGAAACCGATGGATGTTCTGACTCCATATTTTTACTACAACAAATGATTGATGATGCCCGTAGGAATAAACGGCAATGTGGACTGGCATGGTTAGACATCGAAAATGCCTTTGGAGCAATAAATCATACGTACATCCTGAGCGTTCTAGAGGCTATGAGATTACCGGAGCAGTATATTATTGCGATCTCTGACCTGTACTCGGAATGCTATAATAGCATACGCTCTGATGAGGGCTGGACTCGAGATCTTAAAATGGCTTCGGGCGTTAAGCAGGGGTGCCCGCTGAGTCCACTCCTGTTCAACTTGGCATTGGAGCCAATAATCAGAAGCTTGCTGAGACCCACGAACAGAGCCTACAGGTTGTTTGGCAGGGAGATCCCATTACTAGTTTTTGCGGATGATATGGTGCTGACTGGAAACTCACCGGCTGCCCTGCAAGACCAGTTAAACCTGCTAAATCTGTGCTGTCTTCCGGCAGGCTTAAAATTCAGTCAGAACAAATGCAACACTCTACACCTTGATTGCAGAAAAAAGATTACAGTCTGCAATACTGTTTTCTACATCAATAGGAAACCTTGCAAGGTCTTATTAAACCAAGAATCTACTAAATATCTTGGAGTGTTGACGGGATTCCGAAATGATCCGTCCCCAATGGAGAAAATTTCAAAAATCAAGAACGATATTATACAAATAAGTTCTGCCCCTTTAACTCCATGGCAGAAAGTCCACGCCGTTAAAACCTTTATTTTAACGAGGCTGGACTATCTGTTCTTAAATTCTCCTTCTTTAAAGAAGAACTATGAGGACATCGATAGAACTCTGCGGAAACAGGCGAAGCTATGGCTGAACCTTCCGCAGAGAGCTAGCGCGGATCTATTGTACATCTCGACCGCAAATGGGGGATTGGGTTTTACTGCTTGTTCGGATCTAATTGACATTGCTTGTGTCACGCATGGCTTTAAGCTACTGAACTCTTCTGACTCAGTGGTAAGAGGTATAGCCAGAGATTCACTATTGAGTACCGTTAGGAGGAAAACGGGTGAGTTTCCCGGGTATCAGGAAATGGCTGATTACTTAAACGGAGTGTCGACAGGAATCTTCCGACGTGAAAGTGGGGACATTTCGACAACCTGGTCTCGACTACGATCTGCCTCCAGAAGATTAGGAAAACGAATAGTTATGGGCTGGGCCACTGAGCCCTCCACCGGTGGATACGAGATAATAATAAATGAAGGGAGTGATGAGTCCTGGTCCTGTCTAGCGAACGGAGGAAAGCAGCTGACCAGACATCTGAAAGCGGCTAATGCTGCAAAATACCTTGCCCTCTTGGGATTAAAGAAAGATCAAGGGAAGACTTCCCAGTGCTTTGCCGCCCATCCGGCATCCAATCACTTTGTCGGCTCTGGAAATTTCACCAGATTCTGTGATTGGCGTTTTATATTCCGAGCCCGGTTGGGATGTTTGAATCTCAATGGAACGAAACGATTTGGAGTTGGGGATAAGCGCTGCCGTAGATGTGGGTATGGCTTTGAAACCATACCACATGTGTTAAATCACTGTACCACTCATGCGGCGGCTTGGCAACGTCGCCACAACGACATCGTAGGGAGATTTACAAAGGCCTTGCCCAATGGGACTAATGACATCAGAAGTAATATGAAATTCCCCCACATAAAAGAAAATCTCCGTCCGGATCTGATTTTCACTGGCAGAGACGGCATTGTACACATTATTGACATCACTGTTCCGTTCGAGAATGGACTTCCTGCTTTCGAGGCGGCAAGGAAAAGGAAGATCGAAAAATATCTCCCCATCGTGGACTATTACAAATCTATAGGAAAGGTGGCTTTTGTGGACGCCTTAATAGTTGGTACTCTCGGCTCGTGGGATCCCATGAATGATCCGGTTCTGCTTAGCTGTGGAATTTCGTCAAAATACGCCCAGCTGATGAGGAAGTTAATTATTTCCAAAACGATAGAATGGTCACGTGACATATATGTAGAGCATGTTACGGGATTGAGGCAGTATAAATGAGTGCTGGATTCTTACTACCGAGGATGATTGACTGGAGGAACTACTTTTTTGTAAATAGTAACTGAGTAGCTGAGGAGCCGGCTGTTGCGGATACTGTTTCGCCGGGGTCCTGGGTGGGTAACCGGTACAAACTCAAAATTCTGTGTGTTTGTACAGGAACTTTGATTGTGGGAGGGAGCCTGCAGTGAGAGACACTATTTCGCCGAGGTCCAGGGTTGGGGGGTCCCCCCCCCGTCTAAATAAATAATTAAATTAGCAAATAATTAATCTAAATAATTATGGTACCTAAGGGTAATAGAGTATCTGTACTGGAACTTTACTGGTGGATAGAGGTGTTGTCCGTCGGAAAACACATTTCGACAGGGTCCGGGGTTGATTTTTATTGTTCCCGAGCCTTAAAATATGAATATACTAATTTGGTACTGAATTATTAATTTTAACGGTAGTTGAGGTGTAAATAAATTGAATATGGACGGGCGACTAAGTGATATAAGAATATTAACAACGAACGATATAAGCTCATAAATGGAGCTATTAATTGCTTATGGGGAGAGGCTCCCCAGGAGTATAATGAATAACGAGAGGAATGGGAGCAATAGCCGTATGCCGATCATTGTTGGAGAGGAATGACCGACAATTGGATTCTCTTATCAACAGGTGGGGAATAGTTCCCAGAGAGGACTGATTAATAATATGAGGATCTGGAAAGCAGTAACTGAATTACCTTGCTATGGTCTATAATATTACTCAGGGGGTTGCAGGGATAAAAATTTTTTTTTTCTCTTTTCAGTTCACTAGCGCCAACTAACATTATGATCTTACAGGATAGTTATTGACACCTTCTCAAATATAATTAAGGGACCACCGTCTCCCCCTTTCCATCATTTGCATGCTGCAGTTGGTGATGAGGCTGGGGAAGATTCCCTAGGGGGGAACAATTTTTTAGGATTTTTTTTTTTTTTTTTTTTTTTTTTTTTTTTTTTTTTTTTAGAATAATCCCTTGAGGGAACAAAAATTGTATAAATAACAGGAGGTAATTACTTATGCGAACCTCCTTTAACGGGAGGGCGCTCTGCTCTTGTTCCGCATTTACGGATCAACCGTTATTGAATATTTTTCTCAGTTGATCTTTGTGATAGTATACGATCTGTACCGATGGTGATGCGGCTCCGTCTGCCGAGGGACAGTGAGGTGACTAGCGCCAATGGACATCAGGATTCGGCTAATTGGTTATAGCCACCTTCTTAAACTTAGATATACGATCTTTATTGCTCTAGAGACCCTATTGCTTTCACATACATGCAATAGTTGACTGTCATGTAATCTTTTTCTGGAAGGTTCCCCTTAAGGAACGAATCTATAATTAATAGTAGTTAAATAATCAATATTGACAATTAATTATAATTTGCTAACATGGATTAAACACATTATAAACAATTAATTTGAATTATGGGTGCGTTTGTAGGGGATCTTCAGAGAGGGGGAAGATACGTCGTCCGTCTGAAACTATACTTTGCCGGGGTTCTGAGTTGGGCTCAAAAATCTCGGGTCTGGAAATACTTTATTATTTTTGTCTGCCTTTGGTCTATTGACGTTCTTTGAGGGATTTGTACGATTAGGTGAGGACCCCCCTCCCTCACCCTGGGATGGATACTTGCTACATTGGTGAGAGCCTTGTACCTGGTATTGTAATTAGGGAACAAGTCCATTAATATAAATTACCTTGATTTAATATGTGAGTTTGCATGTTAGTGGAGGTAGGGCACTCCCCCCCCCCCTACTAGGAGGTCTACTGATGTTACCACTTCTATAGGATCAAGCGGGTGGATGTATAACAGAGATACAATTGCAAATTAAAATATATAGGGACTGTCTAGCCCGATAGAGGGAGAGAGCTACTACTGGAGTGGATGAGTTGGTGGTAGCTATGGGATGGTCCCCCCCCCTTCCCCTTTTGGATGGTGATTGATGCATGCAGAGTATACATTGACGGTTGGGGGGCTGCATTGCCCTCCTCGGGAACCGAGGAATAACATAACACTGGCTCTCCTGAATAATAGTTGGTTTCTAATGATGTAATGAGAAACATTGACATTGCAAAAGTAAATGGCAAAGATACGGATGGAAATACCTGCTCCTGAGGAGGCTAAAGCCTTATGATACGGACGGCAAAGGACAACTGGCTATGAATTATGATTTAATTGCCTTCCCTTATGTCCATAGTGACTTCCCGGAGAATGGTTGATGATCACTTGAGCTAATGGATAGGAGAATTTGCCAGGTGACTGTAGCCACCTTACTAAACATTTGACGACGGACTTAAAGGGCCCCATGGCCCCCCCCCCATCCACTCACATATAAGTACTAGTTGATAATGATGCATTTGTCTCTGGAAGGTTCCCCCGGGGGAGCAAATTTATAATGTATTATAAGATAATATTTAAAAGGGATTATTTGCAATAAATGGGCCAATTCATGGACTAATTGCTATTAAATATTTTTTTTTTCCCGGGAATATTCTGTGCGCTTACGGGTGAATTTCCTTGGTGGGGCGACGGTGCCGGTCGTCGAGGAGAATGTTTTGCCGGGGTCCTGGGTTCGGATAATGACTTTCCCGGGGCTTATGTCCTATAACTTAACTAGGCTAGATACGGGAATGTCCACCGCTGGTATGGGTGTTATGGATAATCAGGTATGGAGGGACTGTACTGGATAGTGATTGCCTGACCTTCCCTGGGGCTGGGTTACTCCTGGATTGAGGGTTACCGGGATACGGGTTTTAATTTTAATAGATATGGATACGATTCTACAATTTTATTGTAGAAGAGAACTGATTTAAAGTAATTTTTTTTTACTCTTTTTATGATCACTGGACTTCTTTTTTACGTGTTTGACTGTGTGTCCTCTGTTTTTTTTGACGAGGACTGAAGACTCTGTGCTAGTGTTTTGTGTGTACCCCAAGGGGTGATGTATTTTGTATGACTTTTCGCGGAAACTAACCTCGTGTTTTGTTGTGCGTCCCTATCTTATACCACTATGGGACTGAAGATTATGTTTTATGCCCCTTGGACGATTGACTATTGTTTATTATGTTTCATTGTTGTGCCGGGACGGGCCGAAGATTTGTGTACGACATCTATGTGAGCCGTGAGGCCGAAACATGAATATATATTAACAAATCTCTGTACTGAAAACATGATTTAATAAACAATTTTTATCTGTTCTTATCAGCTTAATATCTGATACGATTTCTATATGAAATCAAGATATTAATCTTATTTTTGTAGTTCGACGGAGTGCTTTGAGCTTGCTCAACCTCTGTCACGGGTTGGACCGGTATTGCACTACTTCCGGTAGCGGCCCACATATTTAATCCAAAATTAGTACATGCAACATTTAAAGTTCTTTAGTAATCGTATCAGATGTAAAGCAAAACAGGAAGTCCGTCTGATGTATTTTTTTGAAAAGTCCGTCGGATGCCGGGAAACGCAGTCGCAACCACCTCCACCCGCCCATCCTCACTTCGCCTGAATCTCCCTTTGCCTTATTCATCCCCACCCCACACACCCAGCAAGTATTAACATGGCCATCTGAGAAACGCACTCGCCCAACAATTCCAGCCCCTGACAACATAACCCCCCCCCCCACACACACACATCGTTTAAACGTACCCTAACACCTAGCATTCACAAAAAGAAATAGAAATCACGAAGCCTAGCCATAGCCAACAAAGAAAAAAATATACAATACTAATGCTTTATACCTCTAATTCCCTTCACCATAGAAAGCCTATTATCCCCTTAAAAACCTTTTCTATTAGAATAATCCTTTTATCAACTTCGAATTGTTTTACATTACAAATTCACTCACTACTTTCCAAACTCTATCTCCATTTGTCAGTCCCGGTTCTTAGCGAAACAAACCGGGCTATCCAAAAATATTCCATCGGTAATTAGAAATTTTTCATTTGTTTGAAAATTTCAATGGGCAAGGTCTACTTTTGAAATCTTAAACACTGCAGTGAAGTGAGGCCACTACACCCCCCTCCCCTCCCACAGCTCCCACAATTAGGGAGGGGGCGGAAAATGCTGCCACCAACACACTACAGTATTGCTCTATGCTGGTGTCTACTCATATGGCCAAATGCGACCAGTGGGGGCAGATACCTTGCAACCTGTTTACTCAAACTTGTTAAAACAAACCGAAAAGAGAAATTGTGGGGGGCCATGGGAATGCAAATTGCAAGAGAACCCCATGGCTGATTCCCACAAGTAAACACTCTATGAACTGTTAAAAATATGCATTGTCTTATGATAGGGTTAAAAGTGATAAAAAAATTGGTTACGATAAGGGGGGGGGGGCGCTAAAGTTCTGATAGTGTGTAATGGGTTTGAAACAAAAGGAGTTAATTGAAGCATATGGGTAAAGTAAAAAGGCAAGGATAATTTGATAGTGAGAATGAAAGGTAATATGAAAAAGGAGAGGTGGCAAGAGAAATAGAAGGGGGGGGGGAAAGAATATAACAGGGGGGGAGGGACTGAGCGAAAGGTGAGAAGAGGAAAGAAGAAGGAAGACAGGAAAAATAATACAAATGAGTGGAGCAAGAAGGAAGTGTGAACTGATTAAATATGTGGTAAACACCACAAAAGAATATATTTATCATGTGCAAGGACAGACTTGTGTCTCTTTCTATAAACTTTCGTAATCAATTTAGTTTTTTCCAAAATAGCCGTGGTGGTATGTTCGTGCTGTAGTTGGCATCTGGATAACTAAATTTGGTATTTAACAATGCTAATTACCAAATTGATGATGTAATGTTTCTTGTTGGGGTACTGTTGTAAATCATGGAATCTAACTGCTCTTAACAAAGGTCTTGCTATCTGGAGCCATTGGCTTACTTTTGTCCAGATCTTGATAGCATACCAGCAGTGGTAAACTAGATGATCAATACTTTCTCGGGTAGGGCATCTAAAGCAATTATGAGAAGCAATGAAGCCACAATGTCTTCTTCTCGAATTTGTGTAAACAATATTATGAGCTACATTCCAATTAAAATTCCTCATAGTTTTCTCAATGTCTGTGCTGGCAATGTTGGTCCAGGCCTTAGGCCAATTGATATTTGGGTATAACTGTTGAAAGTTGGTAGGGTTGAAAGTCTGGATAGTTGTGTATAGCTGTGTTTTATTAATAGGGTTGGGGATTGGACCTTTTTTGTGTACTAGTGTAACTATGGAAGGTAGAAGTTTGTAATTTGTGTTGTGTTCTGTGTTTTTGGGCCCATTATAACTGTTATGTGTGCATATGTGTTTGGTGTGAAAGAAGGCAAAGTAATTCAAGAGAAATAAAGAGGGGACAGTAGGTGTGCTTAATATTCTTTGTATATGTTCTAAATAAATAATCTTTGACATTGTGGTAATAATTGGAATGGCAAGTCCACCCAGGTTGATTGGATTTTGTGATGTTTCACGTTTAATCAACTCTGGCTTGCCATTCCAAATAAAGTCATAGATAAGTTTGTTTCATTTGTTTATGTGTGTCTTGTCAGGAGGATTTACAGTGGCTATGTAGGTGATTTTGGGAATTATGCTGGATTTTATGAGTTTAGCTCTGTTATACGTAGAAATTTCGTAATCCTTCCAATTTGTAATTGTGTTTTCTATATTATTTAATAAATTTGTATAGGTTTGTTTACAAAATCCAAATCTATTATATTGTATTCGTAAAATTTTGATAGGGTCATCTGTACAACCAATCTTTGTCAGGAATGACCTGTCCCATGTGCCCCAACATAGGGAAGCTGTTTTACTGGTGTTAAGGGACAGGCCTGTAGTTTTAGAGAAAAGATCATAAATTTTAAAAACTCTATCTATGGAAAACTCATTTGTTGTAAAAAGAACCAGGTCATCAGCGTAGGCTGAAACTTTTAATCTGTTTCTGGTTCCTGGTATGGGGATTCCAGAAATCTGCGTATCATTTTGTATATGTCTAATGAAAAAGTCATTAACTACAACAAAAAGCAATGGTGACAGAGGGCATCCTTGCCTCACCCCTCTGTTCCCTGCTATTTTGTTAGAGAAATGTCCATTGAGATGAACAGTGTAGTGTATGTCCGAATAAAGTGTATGTATAATGTTAATAAATCGGGGTCCAATACCATATATTTCTAGTGCAGTGTATATTGCTTCCTGTGATAGCGAGTCGAGTTCAAGGCCTTCTTCTGATCTAAAGATATAATGGCAGCTCTTATGTTTTTGTGATTGATATATTCTATTATGTCTGTGAGGAGTCTGTTATTGTTATGAATGTGTCTCTTGGGGACTGCACAGGATTGATAAATTGAAATTATTTCTGGCATTGCCTGTGTTAGTCTGTTGGTGATAATTTTACTGAGTATTTTGTAGTCTGTTTAAAGAAGTGTTATGGGTCTCCAATTGTCTAATAAGTGTGCTTGTTCAGGTTTTTTGCATAGCAGTGCTATTTGACCTGTTTTCATGTCTTGTGTCATTTGTTTCAGTGTTATTATAGTGTGTAAAAATTCTGTATAAGGTATTTCTAAGATATTCCAGAATGTTCTATAGAATTCTATAGGAAGACCATCTATTCTGGGGCTCTTCTTTAATTTAAAACTGAAAATAGCTTGTTTAACTTCTTGTATTGTAATATCACTTTCTAACTTGTCTTTTGTGTGTGGAGAAATTTTGTTGGCAAATTGTTCTGTTTCATAAAGTTTATTGGTGTCTGTCTGTCTGTCTATGTCGATATTGTTTGGTATATTGTTCATGTATGTGTTTTAAGATAATTTGTGTGTCATGTGTTCTTAATCCATTTACTTCTAATTCAGTTAGGTTTGTGTTTTGTCTATTTTTATGTTTTAATCTGGTAAGTAAGTTGTTGCAATTTTCTTCTTCAGCAATTTGGACATCATGATTTCTCTCTATGATAATATGTCCCTGTTGTTTGTATAATTGCTGAAGATTGTGTTTAAGTTTGTGTATCTGTTGTTCGTGATATGTGGTGTCTAATCTCTGTTTTTTAAGGAAGTGTGTACCATTTGTGGCTGCTTTTAAAAGTGCTTTGGTTTCATTAATTTCATTTTTTAGGTGTTGTGCTTTAAAGATACCTTCTGTTCTGAAGAGTCTTCTAATTTTAGTTTGTAAATTTTACCACCAGTTCTGATCAAACTTGGTGGTCTTGTTGACATCCTCATTAATGCAGTCAGCAATTTTTTCCTGTATTTCCTTGTCTTCTAGGAGTGTTGTATTCATTTTCCTGTGTTCTCGGGTGTAAATCAAAGTGTGCATGCACAAGGAGGTGATCACTGACCTCACACGTATGTGAGTTGATATCAGTAGTGTAGCTTCTGTAGTATGTCTTGACAATGTTTCTGCTGACTAATATTTTATCCAGCCTGGAACCTGTTTTATGTGTTTTGTCAAATCTTGTATGGCCTGCACTGTATGGGTTCATATGCCTCCAAATGTCAATGAGGTCCATGTCATGTACAAATTTTGAAAAATGAGGTGCCTGTGAGGTAGGCGTGTAATTTGTAGCAGGAACTCTGTCCAGGTGTGGGGCAACAATACTGTTAAAGTCCTCTCCAATTATAAGTCCATCATAGTTGTTTTGTATGTGTTGTCTTAAGTCTTGATAAAAATTGTAATGTGATGTGGTATGTTTGGGTAAATATACAGTGATGAGTTTAATAACATAGTTGCGAAATTGAATGTCGACTGATAATATTCTGCCCTCAGTGTCTGTGTTGTATCTGAGTAGCTGTATGTTTCTGTTGTTGTGGTTAATAATTATGCCTACTCCTCTGCTCATAGAGGTACCATTTGAGAAGTAGGATAACTGTGGAAACAAATGTCTAAAATGTAGTATTCTTCTAGTGTTGGGGAAATAAGTTTCTTGGAGAAACAGAATGTCACAATCAGTCTGCATAAAGTGACCAATGATGACACTCTGTTTCTCCAGTGTAAAGCCTCTCACATTGAGGGACTGACACCTTAGTGTCTATCTGAATATTTGCAGTAATTGGCCATAAAAGAAAAAGGAAAAAAATGCAAACAAAAAGAAGGGGAGGAAAAGAAACCAGAGAGATCCAATAATAAAAAAAGGAGACTCCATATACAGTAGACCAGAAGTGGCAGGCCAGTAAGGGTCCACCAAAAAGTAGGAGAAAAAAAAGAAATAAAATAAGAAAAAGAAAAAAAAATTGGCTACTTGGTGGCCTGAACTGACCTGTCACACAACATTTTAAAAAAAGCAAGATAGTCAAATTAAAAATATCAATTAGTAAAATAATAAATTTAAGAGTGCCAAGATAATAAATATTTTTGTCACATATTTTCTTCAAGACTTGTTGGACACATGAATGTAATTTAATGGCACCTAATAAATTGACAAGTTCATGTGGATTAATTTTTTTTCGAGTAAAGATGATGGTATAATTAGTGAGGATAGAGTTGAAGAAGTAGTTATGATTCAGTTTCTTCATATTATGAATAATGTCTGGAAATGTGCAACACAAGTAGATGAGACTTTGTAGCAGTAATGGCTATAGATGGATGAAAGTTTAAAGTTTTACAGTACTGTTCTTTATTTTTGCTAGGTAGAACTTAAGAATGATATCCATGTTTGGAGTTATTTTTTGTTAGTTTGCCAGAGAGATAATTTTAACACATTATTGTTTTCTGAACATATGAGTGAATAATGCAAGTCAAAACAAAGTGTAAGATAGTTGTTATAATAAAAACAAATATATAAAAATCAACCAGATTGCTCGGAAAGATCCAGATGTAGTAAAGTAGGAGAGGAGTAATTATGTATAAATAAATGTTGGAGAAGAAATCAATGTGAGAGACTGTCATGTACTGTTGTTGTGGCAATGACAGGTGTGATGTGGGGATGTGTGAGTGGGATAAATATAGGAGAAAGAATCATAAAGATATACCAAATTATACAAACATTTAAGTTGCAGCAAAGGAATTGACACCCAAAGGTGATATAACAAGTGAGGACTAACAGAGAACCCTTGTAAAGGGCCCCTGTGTCAGCAGCCACTTTAGAGTTGCTGCAAAAGGAAACAATACAATGAGTAAAATAATAAATAACTCTTAAAATCATAAGATTAAAATACTTTTCAAGTAATTTTAGATAAACATAATTATGTCCCATAAAGGTTCTGGATAAGTAATTGTGGTATGTTTTATTACTATTCTCAATTAGGGAATGATACTCACTCACAGGTGAGTAATTGAAAAAATGAATATATAGAAAATTTGTTAGATAAATAAGGAAAAAGAAATGTAAATAGATAATAAGGTAAATAAAATGAATATAATACCTGTTATAATTACTGTTTTTTTAAAAAAAGCCTGGCAAATCTTGAAAGTTCTTTAGAGAAAAACTTAAAAACATAGTACTTATAATTTAACAACTTGGAGTACTTAAAGTCCAAAAGGCCACTCCCATGAGTGGCATAATACAGAAAGAGGGGAAAATAAAGGCCAACAAAGGGCCTGAGGGAGGGTTCAGTCTTCCATACCACTCGACGAAGCATCAATGTCGGTGAGGAAGAGGTCATTGGCCAGGTCAGGCGTGCCATGCTGCACCGAACTTTTTGCTTCGTCGGTCAAGAAGTCTGCAAAACTTAATTTCTTCTTGGGTTTTAATTTCTCTGTCTTTTTGTTTTTCCTTTGCTTGCTGGTTGTAAGAATTTTTTTTTCTTCTTTCATTGGCTTTCAGATTTTTTTTGCAAACTTTCTTTTTAAATTTTGCTTGGAGCTGTCGGTTTCTTCAATGTCAGTTGACATTCCTTCTTCTATGTTTGAGGTCGATTGGACCATTTCACAAGAATTTTTTTCCCCTGTATTGGGCTCGTTATTTTGTACTTCTTCTTTTTGTATTTCCTCAACTTCCTGATTTTCTTCCACTGCACGTGGGGTTTCAGGAAAAATTGTTGCATCTGTGTCCTTCTCTATTTGAGGACTCTGGGAGGGGCTTGTTTTCGCATTTTCTTCGTCTTTCTTGATAACCTCTGTGGTGCTATTCAAGGGGTTATCGCCCTTACTACTAGCTTCCGAGGTTTTAACTTCCTCTCTAGTATTCTCAAGCTTATTGGAGCTTCCTCCGTCTTATCCTTGATTTCCTCGGTAGGTTCAACATTGACGCGAGCGCTGCCGCATTGGCGAAAGTACGCCGCGTGCACTCGTAGCGTTTGTGCGCTACGTCGCGGCAGTTCCCGCAAGGCTCAACGCATTTATCGTAGACGTGTCCTACGCCTTTGCAATTACTGCAGATCTCTACTTCACAATCGCTCGCGACATGACCACTCTGGTTGAATTTCTTGCACACTTTTTGCAATCCAGAGTATGAGACCATGCCGTTGAAGCGTCCGATCTTGAAGAAATTAGGGATCGGCTTGGTCATTGCTATTTTGATCACTCTTGTTCCCGTATAGAGATGCGACATTTCTTCGTCTTTATATCTCTCACGGACATTGGAACTTATTTTGCCATATTGACTGAAATGGCTCGAAATGACTTCCGAGTCCATTTCAATCGGTAAGCGCTTAATATATACAATCGTCTCATCGTTGTCAAGGCGATTAACCGAAGTCGTAACTCCTTCCAATACATACGGGGACTTAGTGACATAACTCATCACAACTTCTTGTTTGACGAAGGTTATATATGCCACTCCAGGAGCGACGAACTGCACAGTTTCAAGTGCCCCTTTCCCATCTTTTTTCATAATGTCCTTGGCTATCGTTTTATAGTCCAAGGACTCGTGTTTGAAGCAGCAGGTGAGTTTACGCTGCAACCGCCGCTCGGTTTCCAGCTGTTGACGGGTAGCCATGTTGGCCCCGTAGCAATGGCCGCTGGCACCAACTTGTAAACAAGTTCACGTCAAACCGAAACCACTTAGAGAAACGAAGAAAAACACTGAAAAAACTCACTAAAACTGGTGGAAAGTTCTCACATCAGTCAATGACTTCAATACAGCATCGTTTCTCAAGCTTCAAGAATGATATTTTTTTAAAAGAAGGCTACGCTTTAGAAAATTTTTTCATATTTATTAATATACAACTCTACAAGGAATCCTAATGTCATTCGCAGCATTTTCGACGCCTGGAATCGAAATCAACGAAATTTGTGAATGGCGCGGTGGCAACGTGCATGGCGCTAATGAAAAAAGAAAAGGCTATGCAGAAGGCAGGCAAAAGGAAAAGGCGATGCGGAATGGTAAAAGGTGGTGGGAGAGAGTAGCATGAGATCCAGAAACAGAACGCATGCAGTGGAAAAGGGGGAAGTCGGTTATTCGCCGTCTCATGGCCCAGTGGTTAGCGCGCTTGGCTACTGATCTAAGGGACCTGGGTTCGAGTCCCGGGTAAAGCATCGCTGTTTGTGTCGTTTTTCTGCTGACGGACTTCTGTGACAAGCAGCTGCTTGAGGGGGTGTTTTATTTTATTTTTTTCATTTAATAAGGCTATCGGGTGTGCACACTCAGTTTGCAAAAATACCACGACAAAAGTTGCGAACCCGTAGTGCAACATAAATAGTTACCACATACTTTTGCTGCTAGTGTGTTGTTTTCTTCATTATTAATAATACTCCTGTTACTTCTTCTTTTCCAATATCATTTCGGTAACATTTTTATGATCTGTACAGTTGGTTTTTGACGTTTCATTTGCCAGAAGAGTTACATGGTCCCTGATAGTCAGCGAGATTTATCTTTGACGGTGATTGTGCCATATATATATATGCATACTAGTTGGTGTTTTGCCATATGATTACTTATTTTGGTTGCATTTGTATTTCGAAAGGATATTTCATTAACGAGTCCATAATTTAGTTTTTTGGGTAGAATGCAATTTCCTCTGTGTCATTGTTTTATTTATTAACTGTTTCCTTTTATTCCCATAGCTGGAGTGCGATTACTTCTGTGAAAGTGGTTGTTTGTTCGACTGAAGGCTCGTTATCATGATTCTTCATAAATTGTACTGATGGGCATTCGGGGCGGAGGTGGCTTAGTCGGTAGTGCGCCAGGCTCGTAATCTGTAGTTCCCAGGTTCGACTCCCAGCTGGGTCAGCGTTGAAATTTATCGCCGCAAAATTCCCCGCCCAGCTCACGGTCAGTAGGGGACACCGGTGGGCTTGGAAAGGCCTCCGTCCGTCGGATGGGACGTTAAGTCGTGGCCCCGTGTGTGGGAGAGCCATACCTTGTGCACGTTAAAGAACACGCTGGATGACCTTGACGGGAGGCTACCATCTGTCTCCCAACAGCTGTTCCAGTGGGTTCCCTTCCCCAACCTTCTCTGAGCCTTCGGGGTCCATGTGACGTGGCCATTTACCCCATGGTGTGCAAAAAAGTGCCGCTCAGAGGTAAAACAACCCAACTGATGGGCATTTCGTACAGATTTTCTGCATAAGTAAAGTTTTTTTCCCTGCATAGTGCTGTTTCATTAAGATGATTGAAAGTGATAGTTTTCTCGAGTTTGCAAATTTGCCAGATGGATCGTAATCCGTAGATGGTGATCAATGCTTCCATTACACCGAAGCAGTGGAATATTTAACGTATTCGTAAGATCAAATGTCAAATACAGAGCACCGGATCGGGTCCCATATATCTTCCATCGGAAATAAAATTTTGTAACGGAAACTGCACGAGTATTTTGATTAGCGAACAATATATGGAGCAGTGAAAAAACAAAATTAAAAATCGAAACATTCAATTTGAAAACATTCATTCAAAATAAAAAATCGAAACAACAATCAAAGTTGCATTTATACCAAATGCAACTTTGATATGAATTGTATACAGTTTCATGATTTTTAAAACATAAACCTGATTTATTAAGTTCATTCTTGTGAAAAAAATCATAAATAAATTTTTTAAGTAATATGGTTGTTTAAAATGCTATTGTATGCTTATATTTTATAATAAATGTTATAAAGATTTTTAGTTTTAATGAAACAAATAAACGCAACCTGGTTTTTTTTTTTTCATTATGAAACAATTTGTGTTTTGTCGTGTATTTTCTCCGAAAAAATATGGTTACCGTACGTATATGTCGCTTGTGTAGTCGCCATGTTGGTCTTTACTTATAAAGATATTTAAACTAACACTCTAACTTTACAGTAGCCATGCGTGCAAAACACTCGGCCACGGAACGCCGGTAACCAAAAAAGTTGAAATATAAACTAGAAAGATTATTAGTTACGGAAATGTGAAAACAACACGAAACATTTAAAGAATAATAATTAATTTGATTTATAGTGCGCTTACATTTAATGCGAAGAGCAACTTTGTAGTTAACTGTAGGGCTTGAAATACGCCTTTCCGGGTGGTGACGTAGAGCAACTTGGTACTTTGTTATTAGGGTTTAAATAAGGCCAAATAATGGCGTAACCACGATCGAGCAATGGTAACTCCGGGGACCTTTCCATTGCTTAATTGAATTCGTTTGATCTTGGCGTCTGAAAATACGTAAGCTATAATTTAAAAAGTCACAAAAAAGAATATGGATTTTATATATATTTATAATGAATAGAAAAACAGCGAAATTCATTCATAAAAAATTTGTAAAAACAGTCAGTCAAACGTATTGCACTCTAGCGATTTGACTGTCACCTTCAATATTTTTTTTTTAGAATTCAGATTAAAGTCGAACACTGCAGATAAGGACAATGGAAAAAGTAACGTCAAAAGTCGAGTGTGTCAGTGAAAGAATTGATAGATAAGGGCATTATTGCTAGGGGAAAAATCGTCGGTGCCCCCCTTCCCTTGGTATCCTAAGCAGGTGCTTATATTACTTAAGGGTTAGTCCAGCCAGTGGTTGTAAACCATTAAATTCCGTGTGGTGGCGAAGATTGGAAAATAATTAAATAGATTTACCTGATGTTTTTCGAGTGGCCCAGTGCTTGGTTACACTTGAAGGGGATAAGGAATACAGTCCGTGTCGTTATTGGCGTACTAAGGTTTCGTTTTATCTCACACAACTAGGTTTATTATACTCCTATTGTTTCGCGGTAAGCAATGTGTAGGTAAATGCGATTCCACGAACTCTGTTCACTTCATCATGGTATTCACAAGGTAACTGCAATGACCGAAACGAGACGGCGCTTTCCGATAGTTTATTTACTATCACTTAAATTTGAATTCCAATAATAAGGTAATGACGTCGACACTGAGGTTTTGGAATGCAATGTTTTCTCATTCGCCGGAAGTGAGGCTGCAACAGTATTTCCTATTCGCAACAGAGGTTTACTCACTTGTCTTTATTTTATCTATTTACGTATAAACGTTGTCGAATCGAAATCAAACTCATTACTTTTAACTGTAGGATCTCTTGCAAACGTCTTTCTTAACAACGGTGATTAATACTTTTTCATGCAGTTAAATATTACACTGCAGAATTTTAATTTCCTATGTAATTATTTACTTTTAATGACGGGGTAAAAATGCTAGGACACTGATTCCTAGTATATATTGGCATGCAGATCAAAATATCGCGGTTCGATGGCACTAAATTTCATTACGTTTTACGATGAGAACGGCATGAACATGTAAAGAAAAATGAAACCTCAGAGTGGAAACAGGTTGTATGTTTTATAGGATAAAACGATAATTATTTCCGGTGTTCCATTTGCATTTTCCTCAACGCAATTCTAACGGCCACCGAATTACAAAAAATAATATGAATCGCTTTGAATATTAGTCGGTCAAATTACACCTTGGAAGTTTTCCAACCGTTCGGAGCCGCAATCGACACATCGTAATATTTTAAACCGTTCCCGAGTTACAATCCTACCCCTCTCCTCTGTTAGTATGCGACACCGATGGCCTTGGAAAACCCATCCTACGGGACGTTTAGTTATGCCACCGTCCGAAAGAACATTCAGGTTGAAGCACGCGGTGGGTCGACTTACTGGACTATCCCATCTGTTTAATTTTTGCAGTGCGTGCTGTTATCGAAATATGGTCTTAGCTATCGGGAGTCGTCGTGATTTATCAGTTTAGCCCGAGGTGTGACAAGAAATGGCGTCTCTGTCGTTGTAATAACCATGGAAACGAAAATTAAAATTACTCTGTGAAAGTAAATAAGTCTAGTCTCTTCGGAGGGATTGCAGAAGTAGGGTAAATAGAAATATTTTTATTGTGTTTATTACTTTTGTGTGTAACGTTTAATTGCACGCTATTATGTTGAAAAAGAAATGGGAAATATAAATATCCAACAACCGTTAAAAAATTGAAAAATAATCAATCTTTAAAAAAGTGTAATTTCTTTTTAAATACTGTCGTTAACGAAATTTTTTGGCACCATTCCAGTTTTTTCCTACTTTAAGAATTGTTCTCTTATTGATAATGTGTGTTACTTTATAAGGCAGGAAGAAAAAATTAGCATGTCAACGGCCATAGCAAGTTGAACACACTGGTTCTCGTCTGATGCCCGAGGTTAAGCTTTGGGCGCGGTCAGTACTTCGGAGGGTGAGAACATTGAAACACCGCGTGCAGTTGGCAGTTTTTTTTCGTATGCGCTGTTACTCCTAAAATATTGGTCTAGGTTATTCTACGTTGGTTGTCGGGTTCGAATACATTGTTAGTAAATAAATAAATAAAGGAGAATTAAAGCGTTCATACAATAGCTTTGGTTACCAAACCTGCAACGTTTCTAGGTTGTTTCGAGAAAGGACTCCGTGCAGTCGGAATGTAAAAATAAAAGATTATATTTCTCGGGGTTGCAGATATGGTTATCCTTTCGCCCACTGTTTCAGAAAGTAGAAGGACATAATTATTTTTTTAATATTCAACAGATACACGTGAAATATAAATAAATAGTTAAAGTTTTATTGAAATATACGTATAAAAAAAAATTCATTTCCTTCTGCCCCTCGGGGCGGGGGTGGCTCAGTCCGTAGCGCGCCAGGCTCGTAATCTGTAGTTCCCAGGTTAGAGTCCCAGCTGGGTCAGCGTTGAGATTTATCCCCGCAAAATTTCCCCGCCCCGCCCACGGTCAGTAGGGGACACCGATGGGCTTGAAAAGGCCGCCGTCCGTCGGATGGGACGTTAAGCCGTGGCCCCGTGTGCGGGAGAGCCATACCCTGCGCACGTTAAAGAACACGCTGGATGGCCTTGACGGGAGGCTACCATCTGTCTCCCAACAGCTGTTCCAGTGGGTCCCCTCCCCCAACCTTCTCCGAGCCTTTGGGGTCCATGTGACCTGGCCATTTAGCCCATGGTGTGCAAAAAAGTGCCGCTCAGAGGTAAAACAATCCAATCCTTCTGCCCCTAGATTACCGTTTCTGTTATAATTATGTGTAAATGTTCCTTACTAACGACTGATTTAAACATCACATTTACCGAATATGGAAAGATTAGCGTTCACACTGAGAATATAAGGAAAGAATGATGTTAGTTTATTTCCACTGAAGGTGTTACCACTGGAAATGCTGAAATGAGACATTTAAAAGTTAACAATGAAAATAGCGAACAGAATCTATATATGTAAGGTACTAATTTTAGACCCTAATCAGAGTATACTGGTAATACTCGACACATTCGAAATGCCAATACAAGTTTTTCCAGCTGTGAATGGCATCCAGCGTGTGTTGTTCAATACAGGGTATGGATGTCTGACGTACACGGTATCTCGTACCGGAGCTTCGATTTCAACCTAAATTCTCAATTCTTTGCTTTCCGAATATGTAGTATTTAGTAATTTTTTTTTATTTTTAGGTGGAAAGTAAACGAAGTGGGTTACTTTTATGGAGAGCAGCATTACCTACTTAACGAGTTTTCATGTGACATGGAACCTGTTGCATTCGGCCCTCAATTCATGTTCCGAATATTTGACAGAAGCTGGGCATCATGTAGAGTAAAAAATAAATAAACTTTTATTTGGGGGCTGGAACAGCTGTTGGGAGGGATGGAAGCTTGCCGTCAACGCCATCTGGCGTGTTCTTTAACGTGTCTAAGGTATGGCTGTCCTGCACACGGGCCAAAGGCTTAACGTCCCATCTGACGGACGGCGGCTTTTTCAAGCCCATCGGTGTCCTCTACTGACAGTGGGAAGGGTGGGGAATTTTGCCGAGATAAATCTGAACCAGCAAAGTCTCAAACCTTTGAACTAAAGATTACGAGCCTGGCGCGCTACCGACTGAGCCCCCCCCCCCCCGTGTTTTGAGTTTCTATTTGTAATGCTATGAAACAGATATCATCTTCGCGATGAATTAATTTCTCGAATTGGATGTCTCCACGGTGTGAGATTGTTAATAAAACCAGTAAAGTTTGATAATTAAATTAATCAATCCCAGTTATTTAAGCTGAAACGTTAAAGTGGTATTAATTTCCGGCTTTGATATTAAATTGAATTCGCATATTTTAAATATTAACGTTTCTGAAATATTATAATATTACTATTAATCGTTGCTAACTGTAGTTCGATTCTTGTGTAGGTAAAATTTACGTGGTGTATGAACTTTATTCTAAATATACGTAATAAAATATATTATGGAAAAGAAGAAATGAATTGAGAGTAAAATTTGACACCGAAGTGAAAGCGAATATATGGTTGCTATCGTAACTAAGGGCGCCACGTGTAAAGCTATCTAGGTGCACGTGCCATTGTAACATATTTGACCAATCGTAGAAGAGGAACACGAACAACCGTTGGGGAAGGCGGGAAGAAGCAGATATTTCATTAGAAACAAAATTAACGCCACCTAGAGGAATTTATTTCATTTAGCAATAATTGTATGTGTGAATTTAATTAAGTACATAAGTTATATTTATGCATTCATGTTTCAAAACTTTAATCAACACTATTTAAATATTAGCACATATAGTATGTTGGAATATAAATTTAGGACACTTTTTTGGGTGAGGGGAAATGTGAATTTATTTTTGTTAGAGTTCAACTTATTTGGACTTTGACCTGAAATTTCGCACTGCAAACTGGACCTTAACCTGAACCATTCTGTGAAAATTTGGAGTGTGTACATTGATTTCCCCGATGAGTTATGACTGCCAGTGACAGGCAGTAAATGACACTCCGCAACTCGCTAAGTTATGACGGTGTATTCCGTATCATCTCATTCGGATCAAATTTACGAACAATAATCTTTTTTAAAACACAAAAAAATACCCTTGATAATTAACAGACATTAGAAAATCTATTTTATTTTACTACTTCAACTGATGCAGTATTTAATTAGTAACGCAAGTTCAGATGTTTAACAACAGCGATATCTGTTTATTTAGTCTAAAACCCTAACAGAAAGAAGTTTATAGGAAGGCAGAATGGAATAATCTACATTTCTTTGGGAAGAGCGATAAATATGTTTCGGTTTCCATTTCTATTTAAATACGGAACTCATAAAGAATCCTCAGCATTGAGATTTATCTCCGTAAAACTCCCCGCCCTTCCCACGTTCAGTAGTGGACACCGATAGGCTTGGATTGGATTGTTTTACCTCTCAGCGGCACTTTTTTGCACACCGTGGCCTAAATGGCCAGGCCACAAGGACCCAGAAGGCTCAGAGAGGGTTGGGGGAGGGGACCCACTGGAACAGCTGTTGGGAGACAGATGGTAGCCTCCTGTCAAGGCCATCCAGCGTGTTCTTTAACGTGCACAGGGTATGGCTCTCCCGCTCACGGGGCAACGGCTTAGCGTCTCATCCGACGGACGGCGGCCTTTTCAAGGCCATCGGTGTCCCCTATTGACCGTGGGCAGGGCGAGGAAATTTTGCGGATATAAATCTCAACGCTGACCCAGCTGGGACTCGAACCTGGGAACTACAGATTACGAGCCTGGCGCGCTACCGACTGAGCCGCCCCTCTTGGAAAGGCTGCCGTCCGTCGGATGGGACGTTAATCCGTGTCTCCGTGTGCGGGAGAGCCACACCCTGTGCACGTTAAAGAATACGCAGGGTGATTATGAAGGTAGGATACCATCTGTTGCAGTGGGTCCCCTCCAGCAACCTTCTCTGAGCCTTCGGGTTCCCTGTGACCTGGTCATTTAACCCACTGTGGGCAAAAAAAAAATTGGCGCTCAGATGTCCTTTACACATATGTAATTATTCTTCTTTTGTCACTTTTTTTGCTATTCAGCTGTTCGACGCCGGTCATATCTATATAATCCTCACATCTGTTGAAATAAATAGTCAAGGAAAAATGTAAAAAAAAAATGCGATTATTTTTATTATTTGAATTTATTTAAAATTTTATTTTATTTAAAATTTAATTATAAGCTATTTATTTCTAAAATGACAATTAATAAACTAATTTATTGTGACTTTATTAAAAGATCATGGAATATTACGAAATTAAAACTTTTTTTTAGAAATTGAGGAGTAATTAGTTGACTTTCAATACATTTTTTATAGCACTGTAATGTAAATTGGTAATCCAAAACTTGATCTCTGTCTTCAAAACACAAATAAATCTACTTCTGATTAATTCTGAGCTCAGTTAAGAGTTTTACATTGAGATGCAAAATATAAAAATATCCATAACAGCAGCATAATTTTAACGAATTTCTGTTTTACAGACTACACAGGGATTAACTGCTTAGTCGAGGAGTCATTTCACATCCTAAACATTTAACCTCTGATTATTTTATTTCCCAATCCAAAGAAGCTTAACGTGTTACAGAAAAGAGTGAAAATATCTTCCAAAATATAATAAAGAAATAAAAAAAACACACACCCTCCAGCAGCTGCTTGCAACAGCGATCTGAGAGGAGCCTGTCAGTTTCTCCGCCATAGTCGAAGGTCTGCGAGGGTGGTGACCCCTTTGATTACTTTAATACGCCATATAGAAGATACGCGTTTGGTTGGGTTGTTTTATCTCCGACAGGTAGTTATTTGCACACAAGGGTCTAAATGGCGACGTCATAAAGAACCAGAGGGATCAGTTTAGGTTGCGGGAAGGTGACCGAATGGAACAGCTGTTATGAGACAGATGGTAACCTCCCATCCAACGTTTTATTTAATCTGCATAGGGTATGATACATACAGAATTTCTACACTCGTTTCTTGTGGTTTTCACCAGTTTTTATTTTAACAATATTACGTTTTACGACAATATTAGTTTTTACGACATTTTGGGAGGCTACCATCTGTGTCCCAACAGTTGTTGCAGTGGGTTCCCCTCCCCCAACCTTCTCTGAGCATTCGGTGTCCATGTGTCATGGTCATTTAGCCCATGGTGTTGCAAAAAAGTGCCGGTCAGAGATAAAACATTTTTTTCAGAATTAAATTCAAATGGGGTTTCAATTCAGCCTGTCAGTTTATATGCCATAGTAGACGGTCTGAGACAATGGCGCCCTCAGCAGAAAAACGACACAAAATAGCCATGCCGTACCCGGGACTCGAACCCAGGTCTCTTAGATCAGTAGCGAAGCGCGCTAACCACTCAACTTAAAAAAAAATAAATCCTTAATAAACAATAGGAATAATCTAATTCAATGCAACCAATTCTGTTTCTGATAGGTTCCCGAGAAAACCGTGTAAAAAAATACCTCAGCAGAAAAACGACCCATAAGTCCATGCCTTACCCGGGACTCGAACCCAGGTCCCTTAGACGTGAAAACAGAATACAAATGAGTTGTTTCTAAACAAGTCATATCAAAATCTTGAAGTCTTTATTTCATTTTTATTAATTTTAAGATATCTAATTTTATTAACTTTAGAAGTTTTCAAATTAAAACCGACCGGTTTGGTTTTAAAGAAAATAAATATATAAAGAATTCTTAAATATTTTTTGGTTTTTTTTTTATATTTGTCGTGTTTTTTAAGTCAGTCGGTAGCGCCCCGGGCTCATAATCTGTAGTTCGCAGGTTCGAGTCCCAGCTGGGTCAGCGTTGAGATTTATCTCCGCAAAATTCCCCGCCCTGCTCACGGTCAGTAGGGGACACCGGTGGGCTTGGAAAGGCCGCCGTCCGTCGGATGGGGCGTTAAGCCTTGGCCCCGTGTGTGGGAGAGCCATACCCTGTGCACGTTGAAGAACACGCTGGATGGCCTTGGCGGGAGATTACCATATGTCCCCCAACCTTCTCTGAGACTTCGGGGTCCATGTGATGTGGCCATTTAGCCAATGGTGTGCCAAAAAGTGCCGCTCAGAGGTAAAACAATTTTTTCCGAATTAAATTCAAATGGGTTTTTTTTAAAAAGGCGCCGTGTGAACCGTGTTACATCAAAATAAATCGTGTAAATAGGGAAATTAAATTTCTTTTCTGATCTGTGTTAAATCAAAAACGTGTAAAAAATATATATACTTGATTGAGATTCAAATTTGTCACTCATTAACCTAAACTGATTGCATTGTTGCTACCGTAAGTAAGCACCTCAGCAGAAAAGCAACATCAATGCCTTACCCTAGGTTGGAACCCAGGTCTCTTAGATCAATAGCCAAGCGCGCTAAGCACTCAACTTAAAAAAAAATAATAAATCGTTTTTAATAAATAATAGGAATAATCTAATTCAATGCACCCAATTCTGTTTCTTATAGGTTCCCGAGAAAACCGTGTAAAAAAATAAAGCTTTAAAAAAAAAATACAGTGCATATGAAAAAATTGATATGAAAATGTTTAAATCTCCTAAAATTATTGCTGCCTGCCTGTGAATACGGGTTAATAATAAAGTAGGCAAAACACCGAGATGACGTCACCAGTACTCTTTCGTTGTGTTGCCAGCAGATTTGGTATATTACAATCACGTTGAAGTTTCAAAAATGCTATTCTTAATCGTAATAATGTTGCTATTTGAGGTATATTTTTATGTTATGCTTCGATCAACTCAGGTACGTAAGATGCATTTTTATTTTTCTACAGAGAAAAAAATGGTTATATAAAGTTTCGGAGAAGTATAGACGAAACATTGTGAAGCCGTAGTAAAAGTTGGAAGTTGCATAGTTTGAGTTTTGCATTGCAAGCTTTTTTGAGTTGTTCCACTGGATGTTTTTTCTCACCCTCGTACGATCCACGGAAGAAGTAAGCATTCTTTTGTTTGATATATTTTGGGTGAGATTTTAGTGATGTACTGCGATGTGGTAGGGCTTTACGTAGGCAGCAATCATTAATACGTTTACGAACCGTTAAAGCTTTGGAAATTCCGGTTTTTGAAAAGTCGTTTTCGGTAAAAACTTTGGTATTTGCGAGCAATCTGAAGATTGATATTATTGTTTTGGCGCAGAAATGTAAATTAACAGTTAGGTGCACGTCGTGATGTAATAAGATAGAAAATTAGGAATGGATTTGCATCGAATGGTATCTGGGTCTTCTACGTCCTTGTGACCTAACTATTTAACGATGGTGTGGAAGAAAGTGCCGCTCAGAGGTGAAACAACCCAACTGACAGCTTGTTTCGAAATTCAAAACTCGAATTTTAATTGCATTTCGGAAAACCTCGAGAAGGATCGTCTAGTATGATGTAACGTTGAATTAATACTCTAAGACCTGAATTAATCTACTAATTACGAAACCTCTCAATATTTCAAAATAAATTATTGACAATGAATAATCTAAATGAAAATTCTAAATATAAAAAAAAAAAATTTAAAAGTCAGTGTAATATCCAATCTTCAGACTTTGTATTATTTCATAATCAACTACTTTCTATTCAGAATCCTGTTGAAAATATTTTATATCTCACAGTTTGAATGCTAAATCGTTGACTTAACCTACTGCCTTTTCATAAATACGTGTGATGGGACGTTAAGCCAAGGCGATTAAACTTCCGTCTTCACGTTTTTTTTTTATAAACTTCCGCCTTCGGTAAAAGTGATGTCCACTCTTTGCTTCATTAAAATTTAATCCCCCCCCCTTGCGCGATCTTCACAAGTTTATTCCCGTTTCCTATTTGAATTATAAACTCTGATAATTACCTCACTTTGACTAAGCATTCGCTATATAAGGTCTGTTATCGCAATATATGGATTTCAAATAAGGTATACGTTTGAAAATACCAAATCTATTTTTTATACCCCGCAACCGCTTCTTATTGTTCTTCTCGTCGCCGGAAATACGAGAATATCCAACAATTATATCCATAAAGCTATTTCGATAACCGGAAGTGCACGATATTGTTTCGTCAAAGTAGCAACGTATATGTAGTATTATTGAAAATATGAGCATATTTTAGGTGTAAAATGCAGTTGATATGATAGAGATTTCTTATAAGATTCGAATTTCATGATATGTAGATCTGATGTGAATTATTTCCTGTATTAGACGGTGAAATTATTAATCAAGTCTAGATATTTGGTGAGAAAAATTTTCCATGTTGGAATAATGTTAAAATCTGAAAATGTAAAGTGACAGTTTAGCAGAAAAAAAGCGGAAATTATCGTAAGTTCTGAGTTATGTAGCTCACTTGAATATAGTTTATTGTTGATTCTTATTTCAATTTCCTTTGCTGTTAAGAGGTTTAAAAATAATTCAATCTGTGTAATTTATAGAGTTTTGCTTAGAGCTGTGTTTTTTAAATTTCTAATTGAGGTTTAGAGAAAAACTTTTTAAGAATAGCAGGATTGGTTTCTTTTTTTAAGTATGATGCTGTACTTTCTTTCTCTAGTTTTTCCTCTCGGTATGTTGTGTGTATATATATATAGGGTATTCGATATTTCTACTGTTCAGGTGTATTTGGTGGCAATGTTGGAGTTAATATGATTTTGTCTGATGAATAGTGTACAGTGGTATATTCTAAAGAATTCGAGAAAAGGGTTTTAATTTAGTCGATAGTAATATGTTTTAAAGTTTTTCGTTATGTTGAAAGTGTTGTGATATTTATGTAAATTGAGAAGAATTTCAATGGGTTGTTAGCGGGGTGGAAATGGGGGGACCTTTCAAAAGAAATACTCTCTTGTGGAAGTGAACGGAAGGGGAGGGCTGCCAGATTAGTGTGGCCTACTGATCTGGACAACTATGGCTACTTTTCTTATTTTTCCACCCTACTGAGGAGTGGTCAACCACACAGGGTCCGGGTGCTGACCATATACCCACTGGACTGGACAGATATATGGCTCTGAGCTTGATTATCGATCCTGGTTTTGCTGCACTGGTGGGCTTCTGTGGAGGGATAATCTTCCGCTGTGTTTTCTGTTTGTTTGTGGGTTGACAGCCCCAAGTGAATAGATTCACAGGATATGTTTATCAGCTGGTGGATAATCCTGAGCAGAAGTCATCGCAGCCACCTGAACTCTTTGCTTCTATTGGCATCGTCAGATTCTACATTGCAGGAAGTCTTCCAGTGTAGATGGCTTCAGCCTTTAGTGGTGGAGGAACGGGTCTTTGCCCCATGTCTCCGATTAGGGGGCTGTTTGATATTGTTGCCATTCCCTCTCTCAATAAACATAGTTTCTTTAAACATCCCACTAACCATTTTCTCTCCATAGGTAGTTGGAATGTGAGGACTCTGCACAGAGCTTACTCTCTTAATGTCCTCACACAAGAATTCCACCATTATAATTTAGATATTCTCGGCTTGCAAGAGACCAAATGGATAGATAAAGGTCAGATTCATAAAAAAAAAACTTTAAATTTCTCTTGTCAGGGAGGGACGACAATAAGCATCACCGAGGCGTTGGTCTGCTTCTCAGCAGACACGCTAGTGATGCTCTTCTAGGGTATGAGTGCATTAATGAAAGGTTTCTTACAGCAAAATTTCAGACAAGCGTTAAAGACTTCAATGTTATCTGCTGTTATGCCCCCACTGAGGATGCCGATGAGGATGAGAAGGATAGGTTTTATGGACAACTTTAGGATATTTTGAATTCTGTCAAGAAAGGAGATATTACCCTTGTTCTTGGTGACTTCAATGCCAAAGGTGGTACTGACTGTTACCTTTGGGGAGGAGTAATAGGCCCTTTTGGTATTGGTAGCTGCAATGGGTAGCGTCTCCTGTACGTAAGTAAACTCAATGGATTCAGAATAACTAACACTTACTACAAACACCGCTACATATATAAGTACATATGGGTTTCACCTGATGGGCTGCATAAGAATATGATTGATTATATATTAATTAACAGCAAATGGGCTAGTTCTGTTTGGAATACCAGGTCATATAGGGGAGCTGAAATTGGATCTGACCTTTATCTTGTTAAAAGTGTCTTGCAACTTAAACTTAAAAAATGTTGTGCTAGGGTTAAAAAATTTACTTTTAATACTGAAGCTCTGAAAGACCCAGTTATAGCCAAAGCTTACCATGATAGGTTAGTTAGTCATTATGAGAGTCATGGTTTGCTTACTACTGAAGTTGAGGAAGAATGGGATAATTTTAAACAGGCTTTTTTGGACAATAACAGTACTCTTTTAGAAAAAAAGGAGCAGAGGAGACATAATTATTTAAGTGATAAGGCACTTGAGCTTATTTCAGAAAGAAGGAACTGCAGGAATGTCGTTAATCAATACCCTACTAGTCCTAATAGAAAGCATTACAGAGAACTTAATAAACGTGTAAAAGATCAGTTAGCTGCTGATAAGAATCTTTGATTTGATGTTTTGGCTGACAAAGCCAAGGAAGCAGTTAGACAACAGAACAGCAGAGAGCTGTACCATATAGTTAATGTTTTATGTGGTAGAAACCAGACAGGAATACAAGGATTGAAGGATAAACAAGGTAAGGTTATAGAAGGTGAGGATTCTCTCATGGCTAGATGGGCTGAGCATTTCAGTGATGTTCTAAACAATGAGGTTAGTTCTATTCCCATTGTTTGCAATGATGATAGATGCATTGATGCCTTTAATGTTGGCCCTATAAGACAATCTGAAGTTATTTTGGATGTTTCTAAACTTAAAGTTCATAAATCCCTAGGGGTAGACGAAATTACTACAGAAATGCTCACAACTGGGAATGTTTCGGTTACCACTTGGATGACTGAAAATATGAAAATCTTTTATGATAAAGGCATGGTTCCTAAGGATTTTACCAGAGCTATTGTTATCCCTATTTTCAAGAAAGGTGATCGCAGTTCTTGTGATAACTATAGGGGTATGAGCCTACTCTCTGTTCCATGTAAAGTTCTTTTCATGATTGTGCTTAATAGAATTAAGAATCTGATTGACAGTCAATTGCGTGATGAGCAATGTGGATTCAGAAAGAGGTAAGGGAGGGGTGGATAATCACTTATTTTCACTTACGCAGATTCTTGAGAAATGTTTAGAGTTTCAGAAACCTTTCATTACTAGCTTTGTTGATTTAAAAAAGACCTTCGACTCTGTTGATCGTCATAATTTATGGTTGATCATGAGATCATATGGTATACCAGAGAAGTTAGTTAACATAATGAAAGCTCTCTATAATAACACAGTCATGTGTGAGAGTTGGTAAGGCTTGTAGCAATTGGTTTAGCATTACTTCCGGTGTTCGGCAAAGGTGCATTTTGTCTCCTTTTCTCTGTAGCTTGGTTATTGATTATGTTATGCGAAATTCACTTCAAGGGAAAGATTTTGGCCTTAAATGGACTGGAGATACGAAAATTTCTGATTTATGTTATACTGATGATTTAGCCCTTTTGGCAAATGATGTTGATGAGATGAACTCTTTCATTCGAGCTGTTCATTAAACTGGTAGTAGAGTAGGTTTGTTTATAAACAGAGAGAAAACTAAAGTGATGAATATTGGTGAGCCAGGCTCTCATTCAGTTAATCTGAATGGTTGCAGTCTTGAGCAAGTGTCACCGTTTAATTATCTTGGGAGCTATGTAACAGATAATGGTGAAGTGCGGCATGAGATTAACAGACGAATAGGGATTGCTGCCGGGTCTTTTAAGAATCTTTGGAAAGTGTGGAGAAATAGGCGTATACACCTAAAAACTAAAATTAGACTGTATAACAGTTTGGTTCTTTCTAGGGTTAGTTATGGTAGTGAAACTTGGACATTTTGTAAACAAGATAACAGGAAACTAGATGCTTTTGATTCCAGATGCTTACGCAGTATCTTGGGTATTAGGTGGTTCAACTTTGTAACTAATGATCAGGTTAGGCAAAGGAGTTTGCAACCTCCTTTAAGCAGCATATTTTGCAGAGAGAGACTCCCTTGGTTTCGCCATGTTGTCCGTATGAATAATTATAGATTGGCGAATAATAATTGATATAATTTGAGTTTTTTTTTTTTATTTTTTTTTTTAATTTTTTGGAACTTTGCGTACCGGGAACACATTACAGTGTAATAAGTAACCATTGGCAAGGTCTATGCGATTAAAAAATACAAACGGACTGTATTCCCTATGCCCTTCTCTAAACCACCATTCTGCTGTTCGAAAAAAATATCAGGTGAATCAAGTTTAATAATATTCTTAAAGTGTTTGTGGTTCGTTTATAAATTCTTTCAGGTAAATAACTTTCTAAAAAAAATAAATAAATACCACCTCAAGCAGCTGCTTGCCACAGAGGTCTGACAGGAGCCTATCAGTTTATATGCCACAGTAGAAGGTCTGAGAGGATGGCAGGACCTCAGCAGAAAAACGACACAAACATCCATGCCTAATCCGGGGCTCGAACCCAGGTCCCTTAGATCAGTAGCCAAGCGTGCTAACCACTCGGCCATGGGACGGCATAATAACTTTCTAGTCAATAATTAATTTACAGTAGAGGTAATCTAATTTTCCTATTTTTAGCATGAGAGTTATGAAATTTCAACCGAGAGCTACCATACAGCACATTAATCTGATTATGGGATATAAATTTTATAGTTAAACGCTATTTGTCGCTGTCGACCACAAACGACCCCTTTCATTTCGGCTCGGATTTTGTAAAGCTCGCTCAGTAGAACTAATGGTTGTCCGAGGAAAAAAAATTCTTTGCTTAATTTTTGATTTCTTCATTTCCCTATTCGTCACAGTATGCGTAGAAATATTTGTATATCGTAAATGATCAAACGGCAGTATTTTTATGTACATGCTTTCAGATGTATTTGCCCATTATCGTGGACGAAGTTTGAAAGCAACGTCTGATATTCGCAACAGATATATCGAGCTGATAGGGTGATGTAACGAGCCCAAGAAATGTCAACGTGGCGATAAATATATAATTTACCCACTATACGGAAACGCATTGCTCAGACCTAAGAAGAAGGTAATGTACAGTACAGCGAAACGTGTAATAGAAGCCTTAGATTAAACCACAGGGTTGTCCTTTGTGAACACAGGAAAAAGCGTTCTTTACCCCTAAGGACAAAGTTGCCTATGACATAAGTAAGAGATTCACACCTAGCCTCGATCTAGGAATTTCTCGTTGGGCACCATAGGGAAATGCGTTTTGTGAAAGCCATCTAGTTACCGCCTGTCTGGACAGCCTTCAACAAAAAGAGCGAAAATAAATATGCCTAAATAAGCAATTCCTTTCATTGGTTTAAGATAAGTTAAAGTTAATTTATTTTAATAACATTCAAAATAATTTACTTATTAAGATTTTATTTAAATATTTTAGAATATTATAAAAATATTTACCAAAATTAAAAAAAGGAAATAGCTACCAGTTAATATTTTAGGATTAGAAATTCTTTTCGATTTATACATACTTTGGTTTTGAAAGATCTTATAGAAATTATGGTGGCAACACTTGGACATACGATAGATGACGTCATGTCCTTGTTTTCGCGATAGGATTTGTAATTCTAATTTACCTGCTGAAATAATAAATCCAGTTTCTCACTGGCATACCACTGAAGATTATTGTTAACCATTCCAGTTTCCGCAACCATTTAAATACTAAAACAATATTTTTTAAAACCTATATTTAAAAAAATATTTGATTATGAACTTTAATTTATCATCAGTGACATTTTTCCATTAAATGCATATTTTAGAGCTTCCAAGTAACGTTTCTCACTGGTATAACAAGGAAATTTTGTTGCCGTTCGGTAGGGTACCTGAAAAGCATAGGAAATGAATAATGTCCGTATGACGAGCCAAAATAAAGTGGTAGACACCGTCAAATAGCGGTTAACTATCAATTTTATATCCCATAATCAGAATAATGGGCTGCATACTATTTGTTGGTTCGAAATCGATCGAAATTTCATAGCTCTTAGGCTAAAAACTGTAGAATTGGATTACCTATACTGTTAACTAATTATTCACTACAAAGTTACTTACCTGAAGGAAAATATAAAAGAACCACAAACACTTCACGAATATTATTTAACTTGATTCAGCTGATACTTTTCGAGCTGCAGAGTTGTGGGTTACAGAAGGTCAGGCCGACGCTATTTATTAACCGCTCGGGCCTTGCCTATGGCTGCTTCTTATACTCGAATCTGTTCGCGATAGGCAAAGCTCTGATAACTACCAACCCTCAAAATAGGATGACTTATTCGCCATATTTTAATAGGTAACGCGGCAAATGGAACAGCGAGAAAAGCATTGGACGTTTTCAATAATAGGCGAATGACATCTGAGAGTGACGATTGAGGATGTATTGTTTGCACAGTCCGGAGGAAGTGACATTTACATTGTTTCGTATTCCCAACAGAGGGATTTGTTTCCTCTTCCGCACTTACATTTTTCGGTATCTTCTATGTGAAATTTACTAAAAATTACCTAGTACCTCTTTCAAAAGTTTTTCGGATTCACCGTGAGTATCTTAAATTTTCGGTGAAGAAAGACAATGAACATCACCAAGGCGTGAGACGCTAGTGATGCTCTTCTAGGATATTAATGAAAGGTTGTTTACAGGAAAATTACAGACAAGCGTTTAGGACTTCAATCTTATCTACTGTTATGCCACCACTGTGAATTCCGATGACGATGAGAAAATAGGTTTTACAGACAACTTCAAGGTATTTCGAATTCTGTGAAGAAATGAGATGTTAGCCTTGTTCTACGTGACGTCAATGCCAATGTTAAACTCAATTGCTTCAGAATAACTAACACTTATTACAAAGACCGCGAAATACATAAGTACACGTGGGTTTCATCTCATGGGCTTGCATATGCATAAGAACGTTATAGATTATATATTGATTAACAGCAAATGGACTACTTCTGTTAGAAAGAACAGGTCATATTCGGAAGCTGAAATTGGATCTGACCATTATCTTGTTAAAAGCGTTTTGCGTTTTAAACTTAAGAAGTGTTGTGTTAAGGTTAAAAAATTTACCTTTAATTATGAAGCTGTGAAAGACCTAATTAGAGTACATCTTATCATGATAGGTTACTTACTCATTATGACAGTCGTGCTTTGCTTGCTACTTAAGTTCAGGAAAAATGTGACCACTTAAAATACTTTTTTGGAAACTAAAAGTACTCTGTTACGTAAAATGAAGCAGAGGACGCATAATTATCCGAGTGACAAGGCACTTGAGTTTATTTTAGAAAGAAAGAACTACAGGAATGTCCTGAATCAATATTAATCCTAATAGAAAACATTATAGAGCGCTTAATAAACGTGTAAAGGATCAGTTGGCTCCTGATAATAATCTTTGGCTGACAGAGCCGCAGAAGCAGTTGGACAGCACAGAGCTCTAGCAGGCAATTCTGCGAAACAAATAACTTGTAAAGTAATTACAAAGGCCTAAAGGTAAAATTTTACACTGCACCGACGAAACTATCTATTCTCCTACCGAAATTTCAAATGTGTCATCAATAATTATTATTTACCACAGTGATAAGAAATTCAGCTACAGATTGTATGACTTCCTCAGAATAAAAACTATAACGTGTGAATATAAATTAAAAGTTAAATTACTAGAAGAATACAGCGGTTAAATAAGGATTACAAACGATATCGCGAAAACACGGACGTGACGTCATCAGTGGAATGTCTAGTGTTGCCACTATAATTTTTATAATATATTTCAGAAACTAAGTGTATAAATCCAAAAGAATTTCTAATCATAAAATATTAACTGGTAGTTATTTCGTTTTTTAATTTTGGTAAATATTTTTATAATAATCGGAAACATTTAAATAAAATCTTAATAAGTAAATTATTTTGAATGTTATTAAAATAAATTAAATTACCTTTAACATATCTTACACCAATGGAAGGAATTGCTTGTTTAGGGATATTTATTTTCGCTCTTTTTGTTGAAGGCTATCCAGACAGGCGGTAATGGGTCAAACAGATGTGAAAGCCTGTACATAAAAAAAACTGCCGTTTGATCATTTACGATATAGAAATATTTGTACGCATACTGTAACGACAAATACCAAAATGAACAAATCAAAAATTAAGCAAAGATTTTTTTTTCCTCGGACAACTATTAGTTCTACTGACCGATAAGCTTGGAAAGGCCGCCATCCGTTGGATGGGATCTTAGGCGTGTCGTCGTGTGCGGGAAAGCCATACCCTGTGTACGTTAAAGAACACGATGGATGGCCTTGACGGGAGGCTACGATCTGTCTCACAACAGCTGTTCCAGTGGGTCCCCTCCCCCAACCTTCTCTGAGCCTTCGGGGTCCATGTGACCTGGCCATTTAGCCCATGGTGTGTAAGAAAGTGCCGCTCAGAGGTAAAATAACTCAACGTTAAAGAACACGCTAGATGGTCTTGACGGGAGGCTATCATCTGTCTCACAACAGCTGTTTAGCCTCCCGCAAATTTCTCTGAGCCTTCGGGGTTCGTGTGACCTGGCCATTTAGCCCATGGTGTGTAAGAAAGTGCCGCTCAGAGGTAAAACAACTGAACGTTAAAGAACACGCTGGATGGTCTTGACGGGAGGCTACCATCTGTCTGACAACAGCTGTTCCAGTAGGTCCCCTCCTCCAACCTTCTCAGCCTTCGGGGTCCATGTGGCATGGCCATTTAGCCCATGGTTTGCGAAAAAGTACCATACCCTGTTTACGTTAAAGAACACGCTGGGTGGCCTTGACGGGAGGCTATCATCTGTCTCACAACAGCTGTTTAGCCCCGCCCAAATTTCTCTGAGCCTTCGGGGTGCATGTGACCTGGCCGTTTAGCCCATGGTGTGTAAGAATGTGCCGCTCAGAGGTAAAACAACTCAACGTTAAAGAACACGCTGGATGGTCTTGACGGGAGGCTGCCATCTGTCTCACAACAGCAGTTTCAGTGGGTCTCCTCCCCTAACCTCTGATCCTTCGGGTCCATGTGACCTGGTCATTTAGCCGATGGTGTGACAAAAAGTGCCGGTCAGAGGTAAAACAACCCAACTCGGGGAGGAAAGACAATAAACATCACCAAAGCGTGGGTCTGCTTCTCAGCAGACACGCTAGTGATGCTCTTCTGGGATAAGAGTGCATTAATGAAAGGTTGTTTAGAGCAAAATTACAGACAAGCGTTAAGGACTTCAATCTTATCTACTGTTATGCCCCCACTGAGAATGCCGTTGAGGATGAGAAAAAAGGTGTTTACAGACTCCACACTGTCTCCCACACACAGATTCTCATACCAGCTTCCATTTCAAAGGAAATTCGTAACTCTTTGCTGTCCGAACATGTAGTAACTAGTAGATTTATTCTATTTTGACGGGAAAGAAAACGAAGGTTGTTAGTTTTAAGGACAGGACCGTTACCTACTTAACGAGTTTTCATGTGACATGGAACTTGTTCCAATCGGGCCGCAAATTTCTAACATTTAACATAAAGTGGGCCGCATGTAGAATGAGAAATAAACTTTTTTTTTTTTTGGGGGGGGGGGGGGCTTTTATTTCCTGCATAGGTGAACCATGAGTTAACTGATAGTTTTTGATATTAACTATTATGGAAATACTTAAGGAAAGTTTTCAGCGTAAGAAGTAAATTAATTTTTTTTTCAAATTAAAAACGACCGGTTTGGTTTTAAAGAAAATAAATATATAAACAATTTTAATATTTATTTTTAAAACTTGACCGTCAGTGTAATATATTATGCAAAATCTGTTGGCAACACCATGAAACAGTGCTGCTGACGTCATCTCGGTGTTTTTGCTAGTTTATCATTAACCCGTATTCACAGGCCGCGCTAACTTTCTCGGTAACCTATCAGAAACAGAATTGGGTGCATTGAATTAGATTATTCCTATTGTTTATTAAGAAGGATTTATTTATTTTTTTAAAGTTGAGTGCTTAGCGCGCTTGGCTCCTGATCTAAGAGACCTGGGTTCGAGTCCCGGGTACGGCATGGTTGTTTTTTGTCGTTTTTCTGCTGATGGCGTGCCATCCTCTCAGACCTTCTACTCTGGTATATAAACTGACAGGCTCCTGTGAGACTTCTGTGGTAAGCAGCTGCTTGAGGGGATATTTATTTATTTATTATTAAAAGTTGAGAAACATCCTGAAACAAATTTTAGAGAATATAATAGCAGGAATTAGATTCAAGGAATTAAATTAATTAACCTTATTCGTGACGGAAATGCACATTACGAAACAAAAGGCGTATCCGGTTTAACGATTCGAAAAGCATTGTTGTGTCGTCGATTATTTAGCATAAGGTTTGTTTTCTTCCTTTCTCTTTAATCGTGAAACTCACAATGTAACATTTACTAGTGAATATAAAACTTATGTTTTCAACTGAAATAGATTTCATTGGTTGTTTAGATATGGTTATTTGTGTTATTAAGATCTTTCCGGGAGTCTTCGAAACGACACTTAGGAGTCATTTCTGCAGATAAGTTTAGTCTGTAGTCATTCTGCAAATAAGTCATCTGTCTCCCAACAGCTGTTCCAGTGAGGCCCCTCCCCCAACCTTCTCTGAGCCTTCGGGGTCCTCGTGACCTGGCCGTTTAGCCCATTGTCTACAAAAAAAATGCCGATCACATGTAAAACTACCAACTCTGAGCGCTATATGATATCATATGCATTTTATTCTATGTATTTCCAGTCAGATATTCAAATTGATTCTGTTTACATTTAAAAGCATCCAGCTTACAAAGAGGTTTATTCGTATGCATCACAGCGTATTCCTGCTATTATATTCTCTAAAAATTGTTTCAGGATGTTTCTCAACATTTAATAATAAATAAATAAATACCCCCTCAAGCACCTGCTTACCACAGAGGTGTGACAGGAGCCTGTCAGTTTATATGCCACAGTAGAAGGTCTGAGAGGATGGCATGCCCTCAGCAGAAAAACGACACAAAACAGCCATGCCGTACCCGGGACTCGAACCCAGGTCTCTTAGATCAGTAGCCAAGCGCGCTAACCACTCAAATTAAAAAAATAAATAAATCCTTCTTAATAAACAAGAGGAATAATCTAATTCAATGCAAGCAATTCCCGAGAAAACCGTGTAAAAAAATAAACCTTTAAAAAAAAATGCAGTGCATATGAAAAAATAGATATGAAAATCTTTTAAGTATTGATTTGATTTTTATTAATTTAAACACATTTTTAAATATATAAATGTTACTTATCTCGTATAAAAGTGTAAGTTAAAATAGAGTGGCAGAATGAGAAATAAGTGAACTCCTAAAATTAGTGCTGGCTGTGAATACGGGTTTAATAATAAAGTAGCAAAAACACCGAGATGACGTCAGGAGTACTGTTTCGTTGTGTTGCCAGTAGATTTTGCATAATATATTACAGGCTCGTTGAAGTTTTAAAAATGCTTTTCTTAATCGTAACAATGTTCCTATTTAAGGTATATTTTTATATTATGTTTCGATCATCTGTGATACGTAAGATGCATTTTTATTTTTCTACCTACAGAGAAGAAAAATGGTTATATAAAGTTTCGGAGAAGTATAGAAGAAACATTGTGAAGCCGTAGTAAAAGATGGAAGTTGCATACTTTGAGTTTCGCAATGCAAGCTTTTTTGAGTTGTTCCACTGGATTTTTTTTTCTCACCCTCGTACGATACACGGAGGAAGTAACCATTCTTTTGATTTATATATTTTGGGTGAGTTTTTAGTGATGTACAGCGATGTGGAAGGGCTTTACATAGGCAGCAACCATTTATACGTTTACGTTGAACCGTTAAAGCTTTGAAAATTCCCGTTTTTTAAAAGTCATTTTCGGTAAAAAATTTGGTTTTTGCGAGTAATCTCAAGATTAATATTATTCTTTTGGCCCAGAAATGAAAATTAACATTTATGTGCACGTCGTGGTGTAATAAGATAGAAAAATAGGAATGGATTGGCATCGCACCTTAACCCTTTTACCGTACGTTTGCAGTGTTTAAAAATTACGTTTATGGTGAATAAATATTTCATTCTAGAGTGAATGGTAGGGTATTTATTGAGAGATGAAATAAACAGTTGCCATTATATTTCTATAAATAGGAATTGACTACGAAATATTTGTGTTGACACGAAATAGGGTTCCCATTAATTGTAGCCATGGAAATATCCCTTTTTTGAACTACGTTATTTGCGTTTTTAGAGTTAAGAACGATAAGATAATTTTACAAATGCTAAGATGGAAAATAATTATCCGGTGCAATACACTAATTATTAAGAGTAAAACTGAAATCGGAACGTGATTTGAAGTTTCATGTCAACTTTGCGTTTGATATTATTTTTTTTAGTGTGTTAAATATTCCAGCGTTCGTCATTTATATATTACGGCAACCAACGTTTTTATATTCGATATTACACGTAGGTCGTACAGATGTGAGAGATATCTAATGCAAATGATATCGAATAAGATATTTGGCTACTAAGGTATTATGCCAATGTTGTCACCTTTTATTTCGTCCATCAGACAGGTATTGTGAGTGACCTCAAGAAAAAATACGTTTTGGAACATGTATTGAACTGAATATATAACTATATTGTGATTTCACAATATAGTTTTGTTGTATTGTTTTCACGAGACACTGAAAATGATTTTCGTCTTCACATTATAGAAATTGTGCTGGAAAGTAACCGAAACCGCGTTGCTGACGTCATCTCTGTTATATTCATTATATTGTAATAATATGATGTTTTCTCATTATATTATTAAGGCGCACACGTATTTCAGTTGGCTTACTTATGGCAATACGTAACTCTTACATGGTATACGTGGGATATTTTATCCTTTAACGAGTCTAGGCAGGGAAAGTTTTCGTTATTGGATTATCTTGGTTATTTGATAGCGATCCCCACTGCTACGTTATGTTCGCTAATATTCGTTCGTATAATATTTACTAATTGGCTTCGATCAGGTACGAGAAATGGTGAGAAAGGAAGCTTAAAGAGAGAAAACTTTGTTGCGGATATGGAGAGGTGTCGCTTTCTTCGAAGTCGGAAAACAATTAAATCAACAATGTTACTTTCAGACGTCAGCAAAGAATTATTACGAATACTTTCATACAGTATACAGTTAATGAAATCTGTTGAAGTCAAACGTACGTTTTTCACGTTTTCTTCTAGGGAATCGAAGATTAGTTGTGCTTAGAAAAATAAGCCGTCTTTTAAGTCACGGAGGTAGGAAGAGGATATTTTAATGATACCGTATATGTGGTTCGAACACTTGTCTTGATTTAAGGGACCTGGGTTCGAGACCCGGGTAAAGGCATGTCTGTTTGTGTCGTTTTTCTGCTGAGGGCCTGCCATCCTCTCAGACCTTCAACTATGGGATATAAACTGACAGGCTCCTGTCAGACCTCTGTGGCAAGCAGCTGCTTGAGGGGATATGTTTTTTATTATATGTACAGTGACCGTACGTCCTTTATTTAAGAGGACAGTCCTTTATTTCACTATCTGTCCTCTAGATTTTTTTTTCTTCTAAAATTGCGATTTTTCCTCTTTTGTTTTCGTGAATTAAAATAGTAAACTGAATATTGGCGCGCAGTAGATGGGTTGAAATTTTTAAATATTTCACCGATAAACAGGAATCTTTTAAAAACATTTTTTTAACTATTATCAACAGAAATTTTTCCTTTAAGTTTTAAAAGTTTCCTGATAATTAAGAAATAACTGCAACTTTTTAAAATTGGAAGTAATTATGAAATGTGTAGCTTTTTTTTTTTTGGTATATCACTGTAAAAATTGTTATTAAAAATAATATGTTACTACAGTGTTCGAATTTTTTGCTTTAATAAAATTAAGAATTAAAGTTTTTAATTTGGTATAAAACATGAGCTATTTCTGTTGATTAGTCATGTATTAAAAATATTCCAAATGCGACTTATTTATTGGACTGCAAAAAACCTGGACTTTTACTCAAATTATAGTATGGAGAAAAAAAATTAAAAAATGGTAGAAATGTTTTCTTTAAACAAGAATTTTTTTTTTTTATTTAGAAATCATTTCTATTAGTTCTTTTTTTTTTTATAAATTTTTATTTGTGTTGCAAGATGCATTTTTTTTACTACATGACTAAAAAAGTCCTATTAAAATGAAAGATATGGTCTTTTTTGTAAAATGTTTTATTTTGAAAAAATCCGGATTTAAATGTTGATTAATTTGGCATATAACATGCCATAATTCCTTTCACTAATTATTTGGGAAAAAAGTTCTAAAGTTAAATTTGGCCTCTGGATGTAAACCAGTTTTTCAGGCTAGACACTTGAAAGGGTTAAGAAAAGTTCATTCTTGTGAAAAATATCTAAATTATGATTGCTTAAAATGCTATTATAGGCTTATATTTTATAATAAATGCAAACTGCTGTTTTTTTCATTATGAAACAATTTGTGATTTGTCCTTTATTTTCTCCGAAAAAATATGGTGAAGCAGGGAAGTAACGCGGCTCGCAGAAACAACAGACGGGCAGCCGGGCCCGTGTTGTTCTCTCGAGGGTGGGAATGGAGGCTTAAAAAATATGTCGCTCTCTGTGTCGGGTAAAGTCGACTAACCGTTCAGGAGAACATACTGATTTAACGCACACGCTAAGAACTTTACCGCGACTTCGCCTACGCACTTTTGGATTCTTACGCGCGAATTATCGTCTATGAATTTCTGATTATTAAAATTATTAATAATTTAAGAGGAATACGTGTATATGGTATACTTTAACGTGTATAGGGTATGGCTGTCCTGCACACAGACCAAAGGCTTAAAGTGCCATCTGACGGACGGCGGTTTTCCAAGCCCATCGGTGTCCTCTACTGACAGTGGGGAATTCTGCCGAGATAAATCTGAACCAGCAGGGTCTCAAACCTGGGAACTAAAGATTACGAGCTTGGCGCGTTACCGACTGAGCCCCTCCCCCCCTCTCTGTGTTTTGAGTTCCTATTTGTAATGCTATGAAACAGATATCATCTCCGCGATGAATTAATTTCTCGAATTGGATGTCTCCACGGTGTCAGATTGTGAATAAAACCAGTAAAGTTTGATAATTAAAATTAATCAATCGCAGTTATTTAAGCTGAAACGTTATAGTGGAATGGTATGTAATTTCCGGCTTTGATATTAAATTGCATTCGTATATTTTAAATATTAACGTTTCTGAAATATTATAATATTACTATTAAACGTTGCTAACTGTAGTTCGATTCTTGTGTAGGTAAAATTTACGTGGTCTGTGAACTTTATTCTAAATATACGTAATAAAATATATTATGGAAAAGAAGAAATGAATTGAGAGTAAAATTTGACACTGAAGTCAAAGCGAATACATGGTTGCTATCGTAACTAAGGGCGACAGGTGCGAAGCTATCTACCTGCACGTGCGATTGTAAAATATTTGACCAATCGTAGAAGAGGTACACGAACAACCGTTGGGAAAGGCGGGAAGAAGCAAATATTTCATTAGAAACCAAATTAACGCCACCTAGAGGAATTTATTTCATTTAGCAATAATTGTCTACGTGTGAATTTAATTAAGTACGTAAGTAGTATTAATGCATTAATGTTTCAAAACTTTAATCAACACTATTTGAATATTAGCACATATAGTATGTTGGAATATAAATTTAGGGCACTTTTTTGGGTGAGGGGAAATGTGAATTTTTTTTTTTTAGAGTTCAACTTATTTGAAGTATTAGTAAGAAGAATTAAAATAGTATATGATAGAGTAGAAATCCTGTTTCCCGGCGAAAAGGGTTAATAGGCACAACACGAATGACCCTTGTTTTAAGCGATAAATAATAAATAGTTTGGCGGTTATTAATATAAAGAAATTTTAAATATGAACTGATGCATCTGGTTGTCATAGAGGCTGTTATGCTATACGCCGTAATTGAAGGCGTCATGTCGGTATAAAAGCAACCGAAACATCCGATCTTTAGAAGTGGTTGCAACACTGGTCCCTTGGTTCTGCAGCTAAGCACGCTAACCACTGGGCAACGGATATTGTAATAAGCATATTTTTCTAATCTTTACGTGTTTTTAATGAATATTCGTTATTTTTATGAAGCGTTATATATGGAAAAGGGGTAGGTTCGAAGGAATGATTTGAAGTAATTTAAGGTTCTGCCGTGTGTAGATATATTTCACTGATTACACCATTTCACTCAAGTAATAACCTTATTCTGTTCACTAAACAGTAAAGCGTTAGATTTAACGGTTGACTTTGCAGTGATTTCTGTGGGATAAATTGTTGAATGGATAACTGAAATATTACCGCAAAACTATTAAGAAAATATAGATGTGATACATATTTCTTTTCCGTTAATCTTACTGACTTAAGAGAACAACTTAGATAAGTTCCACACTTTGAAACGAGTATCTTTGTTATCTGCTTGCAACTTAATAATAAGCGTTGAAATGAATTGTACGCTTTTTGCTAGTAGCGGTGAGTTTGTTCTTTAAGGGTTGGGTTGTTTTACTACCTCTGAGCGGCATTTTTTTGCACACCATGGGCTAAATGGTCAGGTCACATGGACCCCGAAGGCTCAGAAAAGGTTGGGGGAGGGGACCCACTGGAACAGGTGTTGGGAGACAGATGGTAGCCTCCCGTCAAGGCCATCCAGCGTGTTCTTTAACGTGCACACGGGACCACGGCTTAACGTCCCGTCAGACGGACGGCGGCCTTTCCAAGCCCATTGGTGTTCCCTACTGACCGTGGGCAGGGCGTGGAATTTTGCGGAGATAAATCTCAACGCTGACCCAGCTGGGACTCTAACCTGGGAACTACAGATTACGAGCCTGGCGCGCTACCGACTGAGCCACCCCCGCCCATTTGTAAGGGTAATCAGCAATTGAGTACGTTAGAGATTCGTGCAAAAGCTATGTGACGCGTGTTTCTTATTACATGGCTTAACCCTTTCAGGACCATAAGGTTTCTAAGAGTAAATATTAGTATGTAACTGTTTATTTTAGTTTGTTTAGACGTAAAATAAATAAAAATCATAAGAAAAATACATTACTATGTGTAGGTTTATTGAAATTTTATGGGAAATATTTTTCCAATGGACTATAAAGGTAACACAAATTATAGTTAGGCTTATTATGCAATGTGTTTTATTTATTGGTTTATTAGAACAAAATGTTAACTAAAATAATACAAAATTATGAAATAAAATTACTATACAAAATGATGTGCTAATTATGATGTTCTGCGAAGGAATTTCTTTTGGTAGTGAGGCAACGATGGACATTGCAGATAGTACATATATTATGCGTCCTGACAGTTCTGTTTTTGTTTTCTAAACGTTCCCGTTTACATAATTGCGTTCGGCATACGTTCTATTTTGACATTCTGTATAAAAAATGCAGATAAGGTTATAATAAAATGCGACAATCACCAATTTTAAAATGGGAAAAATGTTTCCCTTAGTCGTGAAAGGGTTAACGTCGTATGCGACGGAGGGACGTCTTGCATAATCGCTTGGCGTTTGAATTTCTGAGGAATACTAAACACTGTACTGTTTACGATAGGGGGGAACTCGAAGAATTTGATAGAACGCTGTTTACCTGAGATGAATGTTTCGTGTAGAAACATTTTTTTTTTTAATCCAAAACAAAACTTTTTAGTATGGGTGAAGTAAAGTTTTCCTGTTTGGTAAACGGTCTTTTTGTTTTGGCTTCTTTGCGTTTGTTTAGCAGTGTACGTATTACGGCTAGTTGCGGGGTGGCTTAGTTAGTACCGCGCAAGCGCAAGGCTCGTATCAGCTTTCATTCGCACCCGAACCAGTGTTGATATTTATCAATCTAGAAACTCCTCGCACCACTACTGTTGGTGTGAAACACCGATGGGCTTATAAAGTATCTGGTCTGTGATAAAACAATTAGAGCATGTTGAAGAACATCCTGGATTGTCTTGTGTGTAGGTTACAGGACGGCTGTTGCATTTACTTTTCACCTCTATCCTTATATGAACCTTCGGTGTCGTCGTGACTGCCATTTAGCTCATTGTGTGCATGAAAATGGCGGTCATAGGTAAAAGAACCGAATGGAACAACGTAGCATGGTAAAATGTACGTAATTTTGTAATAACACCAACTGAAATTAGCATAAGTTACCATGTTAATGTGGAGTAGGATGTAGTACGAAAAAAGGTGATATTTTTTAAACTATTTGAAAGTAGAGCTGGATGGAAGTAGTCTAATATGACACGAACATGTCGAAAAATTTACTTTATCGACATCCTCGTCATATTGTCATGGTAACCATTTATTAATTATTTATCCATTTATTAATTATTTATTTTGAACATGAAGAAGAGTAATGGCAACGTTATTTTATATCAACTTAGTGACGTAATAGTTTGTTTAGGTGTTGAAAAGAAAGTTGCCATTTTGGATGTAGTTTTAACTATTAATTGTGTTAATTGAAATTCTTTTCGGGTTTAAAGTAACTGGTTGGAACACATCGGTTCGTAAATAGTTTCGCTTATGTAATTCAGAGTTAAGGTAATGCCGGAAGATTTAAATATAGTTCTACTTTTAGAGAAATATGTTTCTGTTTGACGGTAATTGGTGTAAAAATGACGATTACTTTTTATAAATAAATTTTTAAATGTGGATATGCCTGACGTGTAGCTTAGGTTGCATTTGTTTAGTTTTTGTGATTAAACAGCCTTTGTTTTTATTTTTTTTAATCCTCCATATTTAAAAGGACACCATACAGATAATTGGTATATTAAATATTGTTTATTTTCTCCTTAGTAATTCGTATTGTTTCCCATCAATGCTGTAAAACCCTTTGCGCTACACTATAAATAAAATAAATAAATACCCCCTCAAGCAGCTGCTTGCCACAGAGGTCTGACAGGAGCCTGTCAGTTTATATGCCATAGTAAGAGATCTGAGAGGATGGCAGGACCTCAGCAGAAAAACGACACACACATCCATGCCAAATCCGGGGCTCGAACCCAGGTCCCTTAGATCAGTAGCCAAGCGTGCTAACCACTCGGCCACGGGACGGCTGCGCTACACTACAGATGATTAAAACAGTTTTCTTGTAAGAACTTGCTTTAAATATAAATTGGTTTACTACTACCCCCTTCCTTACTGAAAACATTTGATTGTTTTTTATGTATTCTGTTACTAGGCCCTGGAATAACCTGTTGCTGAGAAACAGTAAAACTGTTCCTAATACCGGAATTAGTTTCTGTCAATGTAGTATAACTTTTTGTGCTCAGCTTTACAGCTGTTTGAAAAAGTTCAATGAAAGAAACTTTAAATATAAATAAGTTGACTAGTCCCCTTCCTTACTGCTATTAGGTGGTGGTGTATGATATATTCCTTCATCTGGCCTGGATTAACCTGTTGCTGAAGTAGAGTAGAACTGTTTCTAATACTGTAATTAATTTTTGCCAATGAAGTATAACCTTTTGTGTTCAGCTTTACTGTGGTTTCGAACATTCTGAACATCTGTCTCGTAACAACTGGTCCCCTCACCCAACCTTTTCTGAGACTTCTGGGTCCTTGTGACCTGGTCATTTAGTCCATAGTGTGCAAAAAAAAACTGCTGTTCAGAGGTAAAATAACCCAACCTAGAATGCTGTTTCTAGTGACTTTCTGCTAACACAGTTGTATAAGATCTGTAATATTAAAATGGTGTGAAAATTTTATTGCAGTTTTTAATAAGTGCTATGACAGTGATCACTTGAAATCCAAAGTGAATGCACAGTATTCCCTGTTAAGAAACAATAATTAATAGATTCTGAAAAAAATTCATCACCGCCACGGCGTGGTGCAATGGTAGTGCGCTCTGGCATGAATCTGGAGAGATGCGGGTTCGATTCCCGCCGTGGCGGCGATGAATTTTTTTCAGAATCTATTAACAGTGATCACAATTAATTTTGCTAACATTTCATCAATTGTATTGTGTGCAATGTCATAAACATTGATAACTGTTTGTTTCCTAGTTGTAAAATCTAGTATTTTAACCTGTTACAATAATAAGAGAACTGTGCTTGTGTGTGCAGCATTGAATGAACAACTGAAATTTTTTTTTATGATGTAGGTTACATTGGCAGGCTTCAGTGGCAGTGTGGTTCTTGCAGAGGAGAGTGATATATCCTGTGTGTGCGTGCGTGCTAAATGACACACCAAGTGCCACATAGGCAACTGTTCTGTTCACATAGCTGTGATACTCAAAAGTGATGCTGTAATTACTCAGTGCACTAATGGAGGTACCTTTCATCTTAATTTAGATATCACGTAAGGACTGTGATAAATCTGAAGTTGCATAACTACCAAATTTAATCTTATCAATATAGGGATGTTTATAAAAGAAGGTTAGGAATGTTAAGAAGTATTGAAAATTGTAGTTTTTAATAACCTAGTAAAATTTTTTTTGTCCATTTTGAAATTCTTTAATTTTATCACCACGAATAATTACCATACATAAAAATCTAATCATGTTCGCTAGCCACTGAACACTAGTAGAGTATCTTAAGTCAAAGATGCTGCCACGAAGAAAGGCATGAGAAATGTGTTGCTCTTGGAATATCTGCTCTTTGAATATCTTGTTGAGCAGATAAACTTGTAATGTTGATTTTGTGTTGGCCGATTGATTTTAGGAAGTTTTAATGATTCTTTTAAATATTTATAATTGGCCGCTATTGGATGGTTGACATTTATACATGTATACTGGTATATGCAACATAAAATGACTAAAACTAATCGTGTATAGCATAAATCTAACATTTAAGTACTGATGGACAACCAACATCATTATGGAAACAGCATAATGGTAGAGTCATCAGTAGCCTGAGGCAAGGCATGCTATTGGATTCAAGACGTACATTGTGATGTCAACATAATATTTGTTCAAGCTTAATGTTTTCTGTGTCATTCATACTGATGAGAAATTACAAATTTGGACTGGTCGCATTGTTCACGTAAACGGACATATATCATAGATATACGTTGCAATGTGGGCAATAATTTTAGCCTCTTATCAAGCTGTTCATTTACTTTAAGACATAGATCTCTGGAGGTATAGCGATCTAGAATACTATTTTTAATAGTTATTGGAGATTGTTGCAGTTCATGTATGCAGATTGTTCTTTGACTTAGGATACTCTACTGGTTTTCAGTGGCTAGCGAATATGATAAGATTTTTATGTACAGTAATTATTTGTGGTGATTAAATTGAATATATCTTACTGTGAATAGTATTAATTATATTGAAATTCTTAATTATGGTGGTATTAAATAGTAATATTTGATCATATAAAAAAAAATTACCATTCTTTTTTCAGTAGAGTAATAGTTTGAATACATGAAAAGCCAATAATCTGTGCAACAGTTTTTCTTTGAAATTGGTAGATATTTTAAAAAATGAATGATGGCTAGGTTATAACTATAACTATGTGTATGGAAGGACAGCTATGCACCAATCCCGTGTGATGATGCATAGAACTGGCCAAGCCTAGCACCTAATGTCCGACCCTGCCTTCTCCTGGTGTAGACCGTTAGTACCTTTCAAAAGAGATACTCTCTTGTGGAAGTGGAAGGAAGGGGAGGGCTGCCAGATTAGTGTGGCCTACTGATCTGGACAACTATGGCTACTTTTCTTTTTTTTTTCTATCCTGCTGACGAGTGGTCAACCACACAGGGTCCTGGTGCTGACCATATAAACCAACCTGAATTGAATTATGTCTGTCAGGTTGATTATAGATTCTCATTTTGCTGCACTGGTGGGCTACTGTGGAGGGAAAATCTTCCGCTGTATATCCCACTGAAGCATTTTAGTTTACCCTGAGAAAACAGGTAGGTTTTTTTAAAGGCAACTTTATTGGTAAATATTGAAGAATTATTTGTTTTTGCTTGTTAATATTTAGTTGCCTCAGTTATGCAGTTATGAAAATTGATTGTTAATGAAGCGAGGTGTAAATTGCCTTCAATGTTTTTGAGTACACAGTGTACATTTAGACAGTGTGACTGCTAATTTATTAACATAGAAGTGTTGTGAAAAGGTGAAATATTTAAAATGTAAATTTTTAGCATTTTTTTTTGTCAGTAAGTCCTATGACAGTGGGGCGGGGATGGGTCGGTCGGTAGCACGCCAGACTCATAATCTGTAGCTCCCAGCTGGGTCATCAGTGAGATTTATCTCCGCAAAACTCCCCTTCCTGCCCACAGTTGGTAGGTGGCCGCTGTCCGTCAGATGGGACATTAAGCCTTGGCCCTGTGTGCAGGACAGTCATGCCTTATACACCTTAAAGAACATGCTAGATGGCCTTCACAGGAAGCTATCATCCCTCCCAATAGCTGTTTCACTGGGTCTCCTCCCTCAACCATCTCTCAGTCTTCGCGGTCTTTTGACCTGGCCATTTAGCCCATGGTGTGCCAAAAAATGCTGCTCAGAGGTAAAATAACCCAACCCTAAGACAGTACTGCAGTTAATGGTTCATTTTTAACAGTTAACTGTTTTCAATGCACTGTATCGAAACGTTGCATTTTTGCAAAGCTTAGGGTCATTAACTGAAACTGGAGGAAATATTTCCCTCAGTAAACATAAAAATATTGTTTTTATTCATGTAGGTTTCGAAAAATAATTCCTTACATTTGACCATGTGATTACTGTGCAGTATTGGCTAATTTGCCTATGTTAAAACTACTTAAAATCAATGTGAGCAGCCCGTAACCTTGTATGTGATATATTGAGAAAATGTCAAGTGAGTAACAATAAATCCAATAGTAATGATATGAATGACAACACGTGATACAAGCTAATGATAATGTATAAGTTTGATGGCTAAATGTGTGAAATATGTCTGTATTTCATATATAAATATCTTCATTCTATGTTTATAGTTTATTCTATCTTTCTAGAATGAAATTGTATACAATATGTGATAATATTATTCTGTAAAGTTAAACTCCGCACAAAGATAGTTGTTAGATATTGTATGCTTTTAAAGTTTATTAATAAATTATAATTGCACAGATAGTTGTCACCCAAGAGGAATCTAGCTTTGATACTCTATTGTGAGTGCAGAGAACTGTTCGAATTAAGTGGTGTACTTTACTTGACCAAAAGTAAGTTATCAATGCCTGCTTACTTATTAGCAGAGCTGATAAAACAATGAGGAAATTTTTTTTTTTAACTAGGTAGGTTAAAAATACTAAAAAAAAAACATTGAAATCAAGAAAAGGATGAAACATAATGGGTAATGTATTCTAACATGTTATGTGTAGTAACTAGTATACTCTTGGATAATGGGGGGGTTGGTGAATAGTGCACAAGGCTCGTAATCTGTAGTTCCTAGGTTCGAGACCCAATTTGGTCAGCGTTGAGATTATGTCCGCAAAACTCTCCGCCCTGCTCACGGTCGGTAGGGGACACCGATGGGCTTGGAAAGGCTGCTGTCCGTCAGATGGGACGTTAAGCCTTTGCCCCTTGTGCCGGACAGCCATACATGTTAAAGAACACGCTAGATGGCCTTGATGGAAGGCTACCTACCATCTGTGTCTCAAGAGCTGGTTCAGTGGATTCTCTCCCCACAATCTTCTGAGCCTTTGGGCTCCATGTGACCAAGCCATTTAGCCCATGGTGTGCAAAAAAGTGCTGCTGAGAGGTAAAACAACCCAACTGTTGTAAAAATTTATGAAAGTCAGGGTTTGTTTATGGTTTCTTTAAAAGTTAAAATTTTTTTTTTGGTCAGTTGAAGTAGTCCTCTAAATGTGTACTGTGAGATTCTAACTTGTTAGGTATATTAATTTGGTTAACACTATATGTGCACTGAAAATTAATTATTAAACTTGTAAAAGCATTAATTAGGTAAGAACTTATAATTCATAGTTCTTAGGTTTACCTAGAAATTCGAAATATATCAATTATCCATATATAATTGAATTCTGTACAGTTTTTGAAATATAAACGTACATGCCAATTTGGGAAACATCTCGTAGTGTCTTGTTGCTCTATAAACTGTTACGATATTGTTTCTATTGGTGGTGTATTACTTACCAAACTTGTGCAATGTTTTATTTGTTTGTTATACAGTGTGTTACAGATTTTTTTTTTTTTTTTTTCAATGTATTAATTGTACACTGTGATTTTATTATATTCAAATAGTTTAATTTATTTCTTTGGTTTCAGTTGAATAAGTGTTATGTCATTGCATGAGCAATATTGTAGTGTACTTTTAAGTGTTTGAGCACTCTGTATAAGTCGGTGTACACTGCGAAACTCCAAAAGTTATAATTTTAGGTTATTTTGGTATAATGCTTTAGGAAAGGTTGTGTACACTAAAGTGTTGATGTCATTGAATAATTTTCATGATTTCTGTATTAGTGTGGTGCATTAAAAATATATGCCATATGAAGTTGTATATAAATATGAATATTTAGTTACAGTTAATTATAATATATATATAATTTTTTTGGGGGGGAAGGAAATAGTTATTTTAGTTTTTTTTGTAGTGATATTAAGTTTAGATGCAAGTTAATGGATATAGAGGTATCTGTTTTGTTAATGCTGTATTGCTGAAGAAGTTAATAGCCTACAATTAACATCACATGCTGTTGAACCAAAAGGTTTGTATATTAGTGAGAAGAAAATGTGAAGTGATGGAGATCTAAAGAAATGGTAAGTCAAAATAAGTTCTACACAGCTAACATATTTTTAGGTAACTTGTAAAGTTGAATGAAAGTGGGTTTCAAATAAAGCTATTTTACAATATATTTGTTAGTGTTGCAATTGATATTAAAGTTAATTTATCATTATCATAGGCCTAGTCGCCCATGCGCCATAAAACCCAAAACAACCAACATCATTATCATGTGTTGCTTTTTAGTATTATAATATTAAATATCTTTTTAATAAAAAAATTTTGTGTGTGGTATTGCAGTTACTGGAGCTGTATTTAAAATTTTTACACAGAGTGTAATTGTAGAAATGAAAACTACAGGGAAATTATTATGAAAATTACTCATAGGGAAAAGTTAAAAAATCATAGTTATTAAGATGTCCTTATAATTTTTTTATTTAAATATCTTAACTTATTGTACCAACCTGCTGAAATATTAAAGAATTTCCAAATTGTGTCAATGGGGATAGTCACCTTTAAGTTCCTGAAAGGTGCTTTTTATGAAATCAGTGTATTTTAAAATATTGAGGTCTGTTTTCAACATTTTTAAAGACAATGAAATAATAAATAGGCAAATTATTAATTAAACTATATATGCAATGTTTTCAAATAGTAATTAATGTTTAAATTTCTTTCGCCGAGTGGTTAGCGCGGTTGGCTACTGATCTAAGGGACCTGGGTCCGAGCCCTGGGTAAGGCATGGCTGTTTGTGTTGTTTTTCTGCTGAGGGCCTGCCATCTTCTCAGATCTTTTACTATGGCATATAAACTGATAGGCTGCTATCAGACCTCTGTGACAAGCAGCTGCTTGCCCCAGAGGTCTGACATGAGCCTGTCAGTTTATATGCCATAGTAGAAGGTCTGAGAGAATGGTAGGATCTTGGCAGAAAAAGAAGACAAACATCGATGCTTTACTCGGGACTCTAACCCAGATCCCTTAGATCAGTAGCGAAGCGTGGTAAGCACTCGGCCACGGGAAGGCTTTTCTTACAGAGTCTTACTGTTATTCATTATTTTAGTCTTGGATTATATTGTTGGAAAAAGAAAAATTGGCTTAGTAACCATTTTTTTTTTATCTTCCAAATGATAGGATTTACATATGCTGAAAGTAGAAGTGTCATGTTTCTCTTGGCAGCAGTATTTTAAAATAGTTTGTTAGTAATTGAGCATGGGCGATTTCCATGAATATTGGAGAGTAAAAAAAAGTTAGTGTTATTTCGCAGTACCTTTGTGGATAAACTGATGTGAAATTTACAGTTAGAAGTGGGTAATGAGTTTTGCAGAAACCTCACTGCACAGGGCGTCAGACATTGGCATAATGTGTAATTTTGGTGTGTTATGAAGGCTTAGTTTTTGTGAATTATTGTACTTATAATGTAGTGGTCCATGGCCATGAACTGTTAGATAGTAACCTTTTTTTTATATTATAGCATGAAAATATGCTAGAGTTTCAATTGGAATTAATTGCTACCAATTTTGAAAAAAATATATAACTTCAAAACTGAAAACAAATTTATTTGTACAATGAAGGAAGGGAATTATGATGTATGTTTGATTGGTTCTCACATACTATTGTGCTCTCTTCGTTCTCTTTTGTTTTCAACGTGTCTACATTTGACTGTATATGATAGGTTGTGAGGGGTGGTTGAGGGAATAGGTGTAGGTAGCTGTTCTTAGTGAAGTGTTGGAGCTCATTAAACAGTAATTGGTTTCTACGAGGCTGAAAGTATAATTGTGTAAATCAATATGGATAGTTAGATGTAAAAATTTAGTTTTTTTCAAGAGTGAGACTCAACCCCATGTTTCCTGAATACATGTCTGGTGTTAGAACATATATTGTGAGAACAAATAAAACAAAATTAAAACCCCTCAAGCAGATGGTTGCTACAGAGGTCTGACAGGAGCCTGTCAGTTTATATGTCATAGTAGAAGGTCTGTGAGGATGGCAGGACAGCAGAAAAACAACAGAAACGTCCATGCCTTATCTGGAGTTCGAACCCAGGGACCTGGGTTCGAGCCCAGGTAAGTTATGGTTGTGTGTGTTGTTTTTCTGTTGAAGTCCTGACATTCAAACAGACCTACTATGGCACATAAATACCTGACATGTATTGAAGTGATGTGGGTTCGTTTCCAACTGGCAGTAAAACTAACTTTTCCAGCTAGGTAGTGATGAATTTAATGTCTGGAAGATATCCCCCTTTGTTGCTCAACTATTAAATGTAATATTTAGATTGTGTGATTTAATTAATCTATGGGTGGGGCTCAGTTTTTTGCGTGGGTCCTCGTAGTTCCCAGTTTCGAGTTCCAGCTGGGTCAGCGTTCAGTTTTATGTCCGCAAATTTTTCTGCCCTGTGTACCGTCAGTAGGGGACACCGATAGGCTTGTAAAGACCTCCGTCCGTGGGATAAGACGTTACGCCATGGCCCCGTGTGCGGGAGAGTCATACATACCCTGTGCACGTTAAAGAAAGCGCTGGATAGCCTTCACGGGAGGCTATCCATCTGTCTCGCAACAGCTGTTCCAGATTGTCCCCTCCCACAACCTTCTCTGAGCCTTCGTGCTGCATGCGATCTGGCCATTTAGCCCACGGTGTGCAAAAAAGTGCCGCTCACAGGTAAAACAACCCAACACACTTTGCCTAACGAGTTGCTTAATGTTTCCGCTTCGACAATTTTCAGATATTGCAATAGTTATGGAAATAAAATGCAGTTTTGCTGCGATATTCCATAGAAAAGTTGGTCAGTAATATGTATTTATACCAGAGGCTTGTGCAAGAATTTACCGAATTGCGAATATGGGTAGCAAGGAAGTTTTCGTAGTGAAAGTCGGCAAGGATAATGTGGATGAAGAAAAGAAGAATGTGTAATGGTTTCAGGCCTGCGACCTAATAAGTAAGTGCTACTTATATATATAGTTCATTAACAGTAACTAGAGTTTTAGTTTAGATAGAAATTCAATTCAATGAGTTTCTGACGGTGGTGGCTCATTCTGTAGCGCGCCAGGCACGTAATCTGTAGTTCCCTGGTTCGAGTACTACTTGTGTCAACGTCAAGATTTATTTTAGCAAAACTACCCACCATATCCACGGTCAGTAGAGAACTCTGTAGGGGTAGTAGTGGCAGTCGTGTGCCGGTTAGTCGTACCCTGTGTACGTCGAAGAAGACACTGGATGAGCTTGACTGGAGGTTATCATCTCCCAGCAGCTATTCCAGTGTGTCTCTTAACCTTCATGTAATCTTTCGTACTCTTTGTGACCTTGCTATTTATAGCATTGTGTGCGAAGTGTCGCTAAGAAGTAAAACAACCCAACTTGAGCCTTCGGTTTAATTAATCACCCTGTTTTTTAGGGTAGAAAAGAAATGGTTATACATAGAGCTAAACCTTAACCTCATCACGTAATAAGTATCTGAAAAACAAAAAGTAATTGTCGTCTTAATGTAATCGTAGTTTTGAAATCGCTTCTTAGCCACCATAGTTCCTCGGATAGATTTTGGCACGGCTATGTCATTTAATATCGAAAGAAAAGTTAGTATGATCTGTAGTGCATAAAAATGTAAAGGTAGTGAAAAATATAATGAAAGAAAATTGGATATTACTTTAATATTCATAATTAATGAATTTAACTTGTGATGCGAATGTCAATAAAGTATATCGTGTTGTATTTCTCTTGATGCATCAAAATGAGAAATGAATTCATCACGCGAAATGAAAAATAAATTAGTTTGATTATTTCAAATTTAGTGGTGGCAACAGATATTTAATAATCTTAAATTTTTAATGTGTAAATAGTTGAAATCGGTTATTAATGTAGTTTCATTTATTTCTGTTTTGTAATTTATTAACGGATAATTTTTTTTAGAATAATTATCAATCGTTAATGTTAATATATTGTAGTTTTGTTAAAATGTAAGTTGCATACAGTAATTACGGTGGACCATTAAATAAATAAAATAAAATAAATAAATACCCCCTCAAGCAGCTGCTTGCCCCTGAGGTCTGACAGGAGCCTGTCAGTTTATATGCCATAGTAGAAGGTCTGAGAGGATGGCAGGACCTCAGCAGATAAACGACACACACAGATCCATGCCTTACCCGGGGCTCGAAAACAGGTCCCTTACGTCACTAGTCAAGCGAGCTAACCACTCGGCCACGGGATGGCATTGTCGACCATTGTGGTGTGTGAAATAGGCTATATATAGTTTACCTGTGTGAGGGTAACTTTCATGGAAATTTTGATGGATCTTACTTTTTATCGTGTGGCCGTGATAGATACACAAACAAACTTTAAATAATTAATATTAACTCTTGTTAGTTGCTTGTTAATGGTCATGTGAATAGAGATGCATAAAATGAAAAGAAATTTCGCGCAAAAAGGAAACGGTCATGTGATAAAAAAAACTCGACGATTTCAAGTCCGAGCAACGCAATCTTTCACTTTTCCTGTTTCTTGTCTCTCCTGAGCAACGCACTCGTCGTTTTTTTTTAGCCCCTCGCACTCCTCCCGCCTTAAGCAAACCATTAAATAACGAAAATCCATAAATATTAGAATATTTTGAACTTGAGAGTAATTTTTTAACATTAATACGTATTAAATTACAAGATTTCTGCACTGATTTATTTTACATGTTAAAAACAGTGCTGAATGCTGTGAATCACAAAGATTCATGCATTATGTATAATAGCTCCGTGATACACAACCTAAGATTATGAATCGTACTTTGTAGTTACCACATACCTAGAGCAAAAACTGCAAAAGTAAGTAACAGATCATATTTAAAAGAAAAATTATAGGAAACGTACTATTGGTAACTGTTTTATTTCAAAAATGCATTTAGAAGTTTAGAAAAACATACGTAAAAGCAATAATGTATAAATTATAACAATACAATCAGCAAGCAACATTAAGCCGTAATGAAGATGGGAAATAAGTAATTTTATGTTAAATTATAAGAGTAAAAATCGTTACGTAAATATTCTCTTAGTTTATGGCTTAACATTAAGCTTTGTGTTTCGGTTTATATCATCATCTGCTGAAGATTTGAAAACTTTCTGGAGTGTTGGAAAATTGTTAGTTTAAGTTTCCTGTACAAATAATAAGAGTCGGAAGCGTATAGGTAAGGAAGTGTGGCGACTAGAGTAGATGAGAAATAGCATTCAGCACGGTCTGATAAGTGTAGAATTTGATGGGTTTTAAAGTTATTACGTAGTGAAATAAAACTTTGAGGGATAGATTTCGATATAAATATTTAATGGCATCCATTTCACAAAATTGGTTTTCGTGCACTGTGAAGTTGTGTTATGAATTAAGAAAGGCATAATAAGGAAGAAAGAAAATCTTGAGATATTGGTATATTTGTGACAATCAGTCGAAGTAATCGCACAACGCGAATAGTGTGTTCTGCGAGTTAAACATTCGAAGCTGCGGATCTTGTGCGCTACGTCTGGTTACGTGCGTTTCCTGCGTTTTCTGTCTGCGCCAGAGCGTTGTTCGATGGGACTCGATGCTGTTTGACGGCTAGTTACGGCGTCGCGAGTGCACTGCAGTCGTGCTTCCGTTGTACGATGGAGGGGGGATCGAGGCTGTAACTTCTGAACTGAAAACTATGTAGAATATGCATGTGATCGATAAATGTGAGATAAGATAGAATAAAGATCTCTCTGTATAAGATTGATTTAAATGTTTAATTTGGAACTCATTCTTTGAGTGTTTTAAGTGTTAGTAGTTGTTGAATATTTCACGTTATCAGGGGTTTTTGACTTGTGCTTGAAGTAAGAAACTTCTATAAGTACGGCCTTATTAGTAAATAAAAACTCCACTCTGAAATATCGGTATGAAATAAGATAATTAATTGTAACAAAGAATATGCATAAAATTTTGAAGAATAAGTAATTATAGTAGAGATCATAGTTAATATCTATTGAAATCTAACAGTATAGTACTGAATATAGATTATAGGAGTTACACAGCTTCCAAGTTTCATCGCCTTTTATAAAAGTTCGAAATGTAGTTAAGATTATAGGAGTTACACAGCTTCAAAGTTTCATCGCCTTTTATAAAAGTTCTAAATGTAGTTAAAAAAATATATTTTCTGTCTGAGTATTTTTGCATAAATAAAAAATTATATAAGTGAAAATAAAGATGATTGTAGGTAGAAAATCGCTGTTGTACTTAAACAAATTTTGTTCAGTAAAAAAAATTGAAATTTAATATTGACATAAATTTAGTAAGTTAGGTAAATCTGTTAAAGCAGGAAATTTTTGTTTTAATTTCCACAGGTGAAATGTGAAATAAACTTAATGGATAATTATGTTGTTTGTAATCATTTTACAGAATGGGTTATTTGAAGATTTGTCATCTGGAAATCAATGTATACGATGAAAATTTTAAGGGAATGTTTCTGGTTGTGGCCCTGGTTGCATTGCAAAATTGCATGTGTAAAGTCGAATCAAAAATATTTACCATACTATTTTTATGGAAATAAAGAATCGATTTGAAATTTATTGTTGCCATTTATTGCAACCTAACTGCGAAAGTAAAAAGTTAAAATAGCATTTAAAATAAAAGTATTGCTGTTGCCAGATTTCCATTGCAGCCAGGGACCTGATTTCGTAACCAAAATGGGGTCGGACAGGAGGGAACTGCCTAAGAAATTTGGGACCTTTATTTTGGCATTTAGAAATTCCCTAATTATGTGATTGCTGAAGTACGTTGGGAATTACAGAATGCCAAAATCTGATTAATATCTAGAATGAGAGTTTGTCAGGAGATCTGAGAGTGAGCGCGAGTCAGCAATGATCTTTGCAAAACCGGAAATGTTGTAACTGTGATAAATTGTTAGGGGGGGGGGATGTTAAATAACCTTTAGTGCAGCAAACAACGTTGTACGATGGGTGTTTTTGTTTCCTATAAGTCGGAAAGTGAATAAATTCTAGAATATGCATTTAATCGTTAAATGTGAGAGAATTAGACTGATTTAAATGGGCAATTTCAATATTATTATTTGTCTATTAAGAGTTATGACCAATGTAATATATATATGGATAATAGTGGGTCAAAACATAGGTTGGTAATAATGGAAAACTTAAGTAATAGCTAAGGGTTTTAATATTATTAGGCTCCTGTCAGACCTCTGTGGCAAGCAGCTGCTTGAGGGGGTATTTATTTTATTAATTACATACAAAAATAAAAATATTAACTTTTTTGGCATGAAATAAAATAATTTATTGGTAAAACTTGGGCTGTTCAGAAATATGTGAAGACAAACTAATATTAAAAAAAATTATAGATGGTGAACTTTGTTCATTGATAGTTTTCTATGGAATAAACACAATTTAGTAGTTACAGATCTTCGTTGTTTATAACAAGGAATATTACAGAGTTGAAATATGAAAAAAAAAATTTTAAACAAATATATCAGTGAAAGAATAGATGGATAAGAAAGGAAAATCATAGTTCGGTATTGAACTATGATTTTCCTTATCCATCTATTCTTTTATTTAATATAATAATTTTTTGACAATAGCTACGGAAGGTAGAAATTTAATTATTATTTTAGCATGGTAGTGAAATGTTTGAAATTAGGAAAATTTGGGCTATTGAAATGGAATGATTTGTTGGACTTTATTAACGTTAATATGATATTTAAAAAATAAATGATATGAACCAGAAAATGTGTTCTTTGGAAAGAGAAATTGGATGTTTGTAGACATTGCAAGGTAAGTAATAAAATTTTTTTTTAACTGTTTGAAAATAATTATATCAATCATTGACGGGTCACCCTAGAGTTATATTATTTTTTAAATAAAATTTGAAAGTGGTTGGAGGAAGAGTTAAAAAAAACACAATCAGTCGAAGCTACGGACCTTTGGTAGTAGCGGGAAACGCGATGTGCGCATTAGTCGAAGCAGCGAACCTTAGGTATTAACGCGCCACGCGGTGTGAGAGCGCGTGGCACGCGACGTGCTTAGCTCAGAGAGCAACCATTCGAAGCTGCAGACCTTCCGTGTTGCTCCGCGTCGCCTCGCGCGAGGCGAGATTCCGGTTTTTTGCACCGTAGTTGGAGTCCCTTTAGACGGCGCTCGTTCACGTGCTGCGGACGGTGTCGGCGTCGGCAGTGCGCTGCTCTCGTGCCTCGATGTCCGACGATAGATGGCTCTGCCTGTAGTTGCGAAGGTCGGCACTACTTATGAGAGGACTGAGAGTAAAGGTGTGTATGGCGACGAAATATGTGTGTTGCTGCAGTTTTGTAGTATATTAAAGTTGCTGTCTGCTCAGCCTGCAGTAGTGGCTCTCAGCCAGTTGGATGGCGCGCCTAGTCGTGTCTTCTGCACTCTCGTGCCGCAGCTGGCCCATTGCTGGCACGGCCGTGTGTCGTTGCAGTGAAGTGTGGCCAGAGGAAATGAAGTTGGGGTTTCCTGCCATTTTTCCTAGACGCAAGTGATCTCTCGATTGCGCCTCCTCGCCGCCGACCTATATGGTCGTGTGGATGACGTGAGTGCGAACCGTGTAATCGTTGCGAGTCTAACCCGTATTAAAAAAAGCTAAATCAGTGATGGGCGCGTCGTTGCTACGTGCCCAGCCGCCCTCGGGCGGTCTGACGAAGTCGCCTCGTGCGACCGTAGGAAAGAAGCTACCTGGTTGATCCTGCCAGTAGTCATATGCTTGTCTCAAAGATTAAGCCATGCATGTCTAAGTACATGCCTAACTAAGGCGAAACCGCGAATGGCTCATTAAATCAGTTATGGTTCCTTAGATCGTACCTTACTACTTGGATAACTGTGGTAATTCTAGAGCTAATACATGCAGCAGAGCTCCGACCTTCGGGGACGAGCGCTTTTATTAGACCAAGACCAATCGGACCTCGTGTCCGTATCCCATGGCGACTCTGTATAACTTTGGGCTGATCGCACGGTCTCGTACCGGCGACGCATCTTTCAAGTGTCTGCCTTATCAACTGTCGATGGTAGGTTATGCGCCTACCATGGTCGTAACGGGTAACGGGGAATCAGGGTTCGATTCCGGAGAGGGAGCCTGAGAAACGGCTACCACATCCAAGGAAGGCAGCAGGCGCGCAAATTACCCACTCCCAGCACGGGGAGGTAGTGACGAAAAATAACAATACGGGACTCTTTTGAGACCCCGTAATTGGAATGAGTACACTCTAAATCCTTTAACGAGGATCTATTGGAGGGCAAGTCTGGTGCCAGCAGCCGCGGTAATTCCAGCTCCAATAGCGTATATTAAAGTTGTTGCGGTTAAAAAGCTCGTAGTTGGATCTCAGTTCCAGACGGGCGGTCCGCCTAACGGTGGTTACTGCCTGGCCTGAACAGCCAGCCGGTTTCCCTAGATGATCTTCACCGGTTGTCTTGGGTGACCGGCACGTTTACTTTGAAAAAATTAGAGTGCTCAAAGCAGGCGTGACGCCTGGATAATGGTGCATGGAATAATGGAATAGGACCTCGGTTCTATTTTGTTGGTTTTCGGAACACGAGGTAATGATTAAGAGGGACAGACGGGGGCATTCGTATTGCGACGCTAGAGGTGAAATTCTTGGACCGTCGCAAGACGAACTACTGCGAAAGCATTTGCCAAGAATGTTTTCATTAATCAAGAACGAAAGTTAGAGGTTCGAAGGCGATCAGATACCGCCCTAGTTCTAACCATAAACGATGCCAACCAGCGATCCGCCTGAGTTCCTCAAATGACTCGGCGGGCAGCTTCCGGGAAACCAAAGTGTTTGGGTTCCGGGGGAAGTATGGTTGCAAAGCTGAAACTTAAAGGAATTGACGGAAGGGCACCACCAGGAGTGGAGCCTGCGGCTTAATTTGACTCAACACGGGAAAACTTACCCGGCCCGGACACTGGAAGGATTGACAGATTAAGAGCTCTTTCTTGATTCAGTGGGTGGTGGTGCATGGCCGTTCTTAGTTGGTGGAGCGATTTGTCTGGTTAATTCCGATAACGAACGAGACTCTAGCCTACTAAATAGGCGTTCCGATCACTCCAGTCGGACGTTCTTCTTAGAGGGACAAGCGGCGTTTAGCCGCACGAGACAGAGCAATAACAGGTCTGTGATGCCCTTAGATGTCCGGGGCCGCACGCGCGCTACACTGAAGGAATCAGCGTGTGATCTCCCTTTCCGGCAGGAATGGGTAACCCGTTAAACCTCCTTCGTGATAGGGATAGGGGCTTGTAATTGTTCCCCTTGAACGAGGAATTCCCAGTAAGCGCGAGTCATAAGCTCGTGTTGATTACGTCCCTGCCCTTTGTACACACCGCCCGTCGCTACTACCGATTGAATGATTTAGTGAGGTCTTCGGACTGGCGCTCGGAGCGGCCTCCTGGTCGCGCCGGCGTGCCGGAAAGATGACCAAACTTGATCATTTAGAGGAAGTAAAAGTCGTAACAAGGTTTCCGTAGGTGAACCTGCGGAAGGATCATTAACGACGGTGTCCTTCTTCGGGAGGTTCCGCCGACCCTCCTCAGTCCCAAACTGAGTGTAGGAGAAAGTCTCGCCGTCTATGGCGGCGAGCGGGTGACTGGACTATTGGTCGCTCTGTCGAACGCTTTTACCCTCCTCGGTGTCATACCGAGTGTAGGAGAAAGTCTTGCTACCGTAGGAAGCAAGCGGGTGACTGGACTATTGGTCGCTCTGTCGAACGCATTTACCCTCCTCGGTGTCATACTGAGTGTAGGAGAAAGTCTCGCTGCCTACGGCGGTGAGCCGGTGACTGGATTATTGGTCGCTCTGTCGAACGTACTTACCCTCCTCAGTGTCTTACTGAGTGCAGGAGAAAGTCTCACTGCCTACGGCGGTGAGCGGGTGACTGGACTATTGGTCGCTCTGTCGAACGCTTTTACCCTCCTCAGTGCCGTACTGAGTGTAGGAGAAAGTCTTGCTACCGTAGGCTGCAAG